>JAZEWU010000046.1:3395378-3410634 GCA_036362915.1 Geotria australis | reverse complement strand
GGCTGCCTCCGCCTCTCTGCGCTTTCCTAGCGCCTCCGAGTCGTTCTCTCGTCGAATGAGTAATAATAATAGCATTTATAGAGCGCCTTTCACGCGAGGGTCACAAAGCGCTGCACAGGGCTGCGGAGAGAACGATAAATGAACAACGACAGAGTACCTTCGACAGTGAATGAATGAATATGTGTCACGCGTTATAAATGTAAAATTATTACTATTATTATTAAAACGCTTAATCCTGTACAGGGTCGCGGTGAGCCGGAGCCTATCCCGACAGACACAGGACGCAAGGCAGGGCTATACCCTAGATGGGACGCCAGTCCATCACAAGGCACCGGGGGGCAATTTAGTCCGCAGGCCAAATTAAGCTGCGCGGGGCCTTCGGTTAAAACATTGCCGGTGGGCACCCCGAGATGACTTAGGCGTGTGGATAAACTTTTTTTTTTCCTCTCAAATCTCCCCGCAATCAAATTGTTACAACATGATCGCGGACAAGCGGTTTGGAAAATAGACAGATGGATGATCGCGGCGGCTCGCTGGGCCGCACGCGTCTGGTCCGCACGTGTGTGCCCGTTTTCCGGAGCTGCGTGGGAGGGAGACGTCCTCTCTTGTTTACCTTAGCGCCGGGCCGTTCTGATAATAAACAAAGTTGCGGCGACGTGTGGGGGAATGAGACGCGGAGCTCGGCCAGACACCGCCGCCCGCGCCAGGGGGCTGCCCGAGATAATCCAGGCCAAATTATCCTTGAGAAAAGAGGACAAAGACCAACAATTGAAACCTTAAACCGTCACGGGAGTGATGAAGGGCCTGTAATTGTGGCTCCCCAACAATAAACCATTTTGCGGGGATTTGTCAAACTCAAACTACCGTGCTCTCTCTCGCGCCATTGTGATTTCCCGCTCTGCGCTAAAAATGGAGCCCGGTTCGCGATCATTAAAATTACATTTGCGGCCCACCGCCCCCCCTTTGTCCACACGCTGCTGGGAGCGGCCCTCACCACGTGGCACGGGTCGTGCGGGGCTTGTTTGATCGTCTTCTTCTTCTTTGCGATTCTTCGAAGCACGACGGTCAGCCTCTGGACATCATCGTTGTCTTTCAGCTCGGCCTCGAAGTGACCGTAATACTTCACCACTGCTCGCCGGTCGGCGTGCGATCGTTTCTCGTCCCCGCGTCCGCCCGCCGGTCACCTCGTTAATCAGAAACAATTAGCGGCGTCCTCGCACTTCGGAGACCCGAGCGGCTGGCTGGCTGCTCCGGTTCGTCACCCGAACGCGGTTTCCCCGGCCGAGTTCGCCAGCGATGCGGTTCGCGAAGTCGCGGACCGGACGCCGTCTCCACCCGCCTTCCTCCGTCGTCGCTCGTACCGAGGATCGTAGCCGGGATAAGGAGCAGACAGGGGGCCTCGGTGCCAGGAATAGCGATTGATGGGCAGGAGGGTCGGCTGTGCGTTGGTAACATCCGTGCCTCGGAGAGAGAAATTTCTACCCGCGGTGGTTCGATTTTTCACCTCGGGCAACATTCCCCGTGTAGGGTTTGTGTAAACTCCCCCCGTTCCGCGTGGGTTTCCGGTGCCGGGTTCCCCCAGTTTCCTCCCACAACTAAAACAAAACACACGTTAATTAATTAGCTGATAACATCGTAATATTTAGAACGCAGTGTCTGGCAAATGTTGGCGCCGTCTGGCTTCGTAGCTGCCTTCTTCCCCACCTCTCTGCGGATTCCTCGCGGTTTTATATCCGCGTCTCGTCCATGACCAGGTGTGGAATTTGCATGCGTTATAAATTGTATCATTATTATTAGCGGGCCAGGCAGCACTCGTTGCCGGACCTGTTGGGACGAATATCGGGCCCCTCCGTGGTCGCCTCCCTAGACGAGAGAGCTCTCCTCCTCCTGCGTAGCGACGACGTTCGCCGTGGAGACACGAGGCGTGGATTTGTTCAACCGCGAGCAGGGGGCAAAAGGTCAAGGCCGGGGTCAGGCAGGTATCGCTCGTCACGGATGTCAGCCGCGGTTTCGCGAAGTGAACTGGGCCGGCCCCGTTTCGTAATGCGGCGCGCGTTAACCCACTACCGCGCCACCGCTCCGTGCGCCACATCACAACAAAAAGAATAATAATAACACTATAATTGGCCTAATTGTTTTTCTCGAGTTACGTACAAGCGACGAGGCATCAAAAGGGTTGTCGGCGTCTGCTCGCGAAATTACGGGAGACAATCGCTCGCGGAAAAGGTCGGCCAGATCTGGCTGCGCCTCTCAAAAGAGCCATTAACGCACGCCTTGTTTAACACGAGCCTACGCGGAGAGGCGCGTGGGCAAACGCAGACACGGGTGAGGTTGCGTATCAGCGGGGGATGTCTTCTCACGCATAAGACTGCGTATCAGCGTCACGCTACTGCAAAGACAACGACAAAAGATCCCCCGTGTAGCCTTAACAAACTGTAGGGGCAAGTGCCGTTAGCGAGTACCTATGATAGTCGCGAGACAACGGTGAAACTTCCCTGGTTTATTTTACCTTTTGCTCGTGTTTACGTGATCATTTGTCAGCGGCTTCGTATTAATTGCTTGCGCGCGTTCGTCACTATCATTGCTCAACAGCGCCGCAGGTCCTTTTTCAATTTAAATTCAACTTTATTGTCAATTCTGCCATTTGTTCAGGACATATAGAGGATCGAAATGCCGTTTCTCTCAGATCCCGGTGTTGGCATATACATGGACTGGAACACAACAGCAAAGGTTTAAAAATACTAGGATGAGCGATTATATTTATTGCTATAGTTGTTTTTTTTACAATAACAAAAAAAACCAGCCACACCATGCGGTAATGCATCGGATCAACAGCTTAATGTAGGAATATAATGATAGCATTTTATGATAATGATAGTATTTTATATAGCGTCTTTCACCCGAGGGTTACAAAGCGCTGTACAAGGACCGCAAAGAGAACGGCATGTCAACAACGAAAGAAGAAAAAAAAACAACAGATAAAAACCAAAGCAACAAAAAAAATGATATAGCGCAATATTACTTTTTTTCTAAAACTACCGGAGAGAATCTTTCGGCTGAAACATTACATCAGAACCGTTTTTTTTAAATCGGGCAATTACATTTTTTAATCATTTCTATAATAATAATATTACAAACGTAAGAGCCATAAAAACAATGTATGTTCGTTAATGGCATGAAAGCGATATTGCTGAAGTTTGCGCCCCGCTTTGCAAACATGACTGCTGGCCACTGATAATATCGCGTGATATTTCAGCGAGCGCCGGGCCTCCCTTCGCTGCTGCTGTCAACCGTAGCCAGCAATCAAACTCGGCTTCCCAGGTTCCGTAGCGCATCTCCTTCCTGTAAACGCTCCCGGCACGCGGTGCGAAACGTCGGACGTCGCGCGGTACAGCGCGCGGGCGGCGCAAACTCGAAATCGCGTCGAGGAGCTACGGCCCCCCCCCCGTGACGATTTGTCACTTTGAGAACGGCTTTGTTCAAAATTTTGCTACCGGGCAATTTAAATGGAGTGGTGTAATCTAATTCGGAGACTGCAATACTGTATTGAGATGGAAAAAAGTAATATCTAGAATCGTCTCCCTTGTGTTTCGAGTGCCACGACGGTTCATAGACGTTGATGAAGGGTAACTTGGAAGCCTCAAGGGTGCGCACGGCTTACATCGTAATTTATGAGATTGTAAACTTTTATTCGAAAGTTACGCCGGTGTCATCTAAAATTACCGGCTCCGAGCCAGTGCACAGAACTTCCACGTTCGCCTGGCAGCGTTGGGCGACCCAGACAAACGTCGTTACCAACGCCGGTTAAGAAACGCGGTTTATTAACGCGATTGTTTCACTCGGAAGAGTGGTGGCGCAGCGATTGGCGAGCCAGACCTGCGTTTGATTCCCGGCCACGGCGAACGTCAGTCTGTCAGAGACGCTCCCACCTTCCCACCTCCCCACCTCAGCCCGGAGAAAATGTGCGCGTTACAAAAGTAGATTATTATTATTATTTATAGAGCGCCTTTCACCCGAGGGTCACAAAGCGCTGCATGGTGAAGTATAGTCAAACAATCACGACGATTGACACGGCATCGGGTCCCGCTGCAGTGGATTGACAGAGGTGCTGCAAACCGTTATACAAAATTACTAATGTGAATCTTCCGCAAAAATCATATCTACGCTTATTATTACTATTAATACTTGTGAATGGAAATCAGCTGGCGATTTCGGTTTGGCCGACCCGTGGGCTCGTGTTGGAAACGCAATCTTCGCCATCGAGTCGCTCTTTCTCAAAAGACCCGTGTCTCCGCTGAATGGGGGCCTTCGATTGCATTGCGTGATCGCGGCCCTATTCGACAATCTCTGGGCGAGTTTTCTATATTTCTTTCGAGGTATGACGCGATCATCTATTTTTTGACTCGAGGTATTTAGGGTAACGCGTCTGTGCATTTGTTAAAAATATTCTTTGAGAGATGCCTTATCTGTAATTGCTAACATTGTTAATGAGATTGGAATACTTTGGGTGAGACGCCCCGTAATAAAATGTCATATCTGATCGGATAGTTTAGGCCGGTTATCGCCACAACAGAATCGCTTCGGGCCGCGTGCTGTATCTAAAATTGTAACGGCGACTCGTAAATATAGCGTTCGATTCGGGGCAGAAATTGTAATTGCCATTAGCTCGCGCGTTATGTTTAGAAAACGGGAGAGTGCGTCTGTGGGGAGGCGTGACGCGGGCGAAAAATCGTGCGTACGCGCGGAATAATGTAAAGCTCTCCGAGATGCGTCTGTCTTCAGAAGCGTTTTAATCATCAGCGTGAAAGCCGCCCCAGGAAGTTGCCATCGCAAAACACATTTGGCATATTTGCTATTTTTTTTATTTTTTAAATCTGCGCTGTGTCTCCAAGTTCTGGGCAAAAGCTTTGATCAAATTTGCCCGTTTTTTTTCTGCAGGGTATGACACTACAGTGGCAGCACCAAAACTGCACTACAGTGTTCTCCGACATTTTAAAATGAAAGATCACTTTTAGAATTTAAATGCAACGCAAAATCTACCCTAAGACATTCTACTTTACTAAACCACCCCCAAAAAATTTACGTTATCGTAACACTCACCTATGCTAAGTGTGACATCTGTGCTTGCTGCACACTATCTCCAGCAGCTTGCATTTGCAACGCATGGCCGCCACAGTTTTAAATACAACCACAGTACAGAATCTCGGCTTTTTCCCACTCTCTCTATATGGATTTTAAAAAATGTTAAGATTAACTGTTCAAGACTGTGGGATCGACCTGTCGGTTTGCGATCGACTGAATTTTTATTTACAATATAACATGTAATAATACATACAATTTTCAAATACAATATATAACGCGGACATATTCATTACATTTTGAAGGTATTAATTCGAAGAGAGAACGACTCGGAGGCGCGAGGAAACCGCAGAGGTGCAGGGAGGGGGGAAGGCAGCCCTCGTTAGCCGGCGCCAACATTTGCCAGACATTGAGTCCTATCTATTATGTTATTGGCCAATTAATTAATGAGTATTTTTTGTTAGTTGGGGGGAGGAAACCGGAAAACCCGGAGGAAACCCGCGCATTACAGGGGGAGAACACTCAAACTCCACACGAGAAATACGCCCGAGGCGGGAGTCAAACCGCCTCGGGCAGGATTTTCCGTCCGTGAGACGCAGATGTTTCCACTGCGCCACCCTGCCGCCCATCGGATCATCGTGACAGACAGACGGATGACCCAGACGGACGGCGCTAACGTACGAAAACAAACCGCCCCGTGCGGCTTCGGATGATAACTTGCTGAGCGAGCGATTCTGCAAATACTGAGAATACTTGGGGTTGGTAGAGTGGGGGGGGGGTGTATATTCGGCTTTTATAATTGCGAGATATTTTCGTTCCCGTCAGAAACAAACTAAAAATAAACCGCGGAGTGATTTTGCTAGTCGATGTTGCGTATTCATCGTCTTTGGTGCAGAAAATTAAGAACATTAAATGCTTGGGCAGCACTTAGGGATGTGTTTTTTTAAGACAATTTATCAGAGTGATTTTGCCAACAGTTCCCGTTTACAGGATCTGTGTAATTAAAAGAGAAACCGCATTGCATTCATCATCAGCTGCTGCCACGTAGCAGAAAATGTTGTAGGAAAGTACTAACGTTGGTTTTCGTGGCTCGATTCATGATGGTTGCTCTTCAGAGCTGTTCTTTCGGGATAGCCGTGTCGAGCGATCTCCTTCTCTCCCTTGCGACGTTTCGCTTAGCACACCTGAAGATGCTTCCAACGTGGGAGGCGAAACGTCGCGAGGGTGAGAGGGTTATAGGAACGTGCCATGGTGCGTTTTAGCAAAGTGAGTTGCACTTCAAGGCAGGGCTATACCCAGGATCGGACACCAGTCCATCACAGGGCACCAGGGGCAATTTAGTCAGCAGGCAAATTAACCTATGCAGCAGCGTGTCTTTGGAATGTGGGAGGAAACCGGAGTGCCCGGCGAAAACCCGGGCGGACACGGGGAGAACACTCAAACTCCGCACAGAAAGGCTCCTGGGCCGGGATTCAAACCCGGGTCGCTTCTTGCTGTGAGGCGGCAGCGCTATTCACCGCGCCACCCTGCCACCCTTAACGGTTCCTTTCAGCTTAAATACAAACCGACTGACTGATTGACAGCAGGGATGAGTGACGTCTAAAACACCCTGTCCCCCCCACCCCCTCCCCCCTGTCCTTCCACGCCCCCCATTGCCAACCAATACATTATAAGGGTTGCGAAAATGTTTCCACAGAGGAGCGGTAATTGTAAATTTAAATGCATGCTTAATAAAATATTTTTCAATACATTAACCCCTGACACCGACGCAATTATTCAGTTCCATGATTAATACATAAAGATGGGGTTTGAAAAATAATGTAATCGTAATACCCTAATAGCTATGACAATTATATTAACCAATTATCAGTTACAATTAACTTGTCACTGTCCCGTCCCTCTGAAACAATCATTGCCGGAGAGCGGCTCGCTTTTTGTAAAATATTAGAAACATTAAATTTAGATAGGTCCAACCGCAAAATTGCGTTAATTTATCATTACAATGGTGTCGTAGTGCGTGTTGCATTTTAAATATTTATTATTGGGGAGGGAATGTAGAACTCAAACGTGCTGTCAAATTAATGTAAAGAGCGCACTTTAAAGAGGGCATCATCCCTCCCCGTGGGCTGTAACCTTGTCGCGGTGGAAGGTTTTGTGTGTTCCAATCATCAACACAGCTATGTCACCTAGAGTCTATCGCTCTTGTTAGGGTCTCCCTTGGTGAACAGGTCTGGAGTCTAGCACTCCTGCTAGGGTCTCCCTTGGTGAACAAGTCTGGACTCGAGCACTCATTAATTAGTTGGCCGATAACATCGTAATATATAGGAAGCAGTGTGTGGCAATATGGCGCCGGAAAACCGCCTGGCTGTCTCCTCTGCCTCTCTGCGCTTTCCTCGTGCCTCTGAGTCGTTCTCTCGTCGAATGAATATCTTCGACATTGAATTAATATGTGCACGTTATAAATGTAAAATTATTATTATTACATGGTCTCGCTTGGTGAATATGTCTGGAGTCTTGTCCTTCTGATGGGGTCTCCCTTGTTGAACAAGTCCGAGGGGAAGTTCCAAACATGTAGCGATCCGAAGACTCTCCGACCAAAGGAGGTTGACATCAGGAAGGGCACCCGGCTGCAAAATTATGCTCCAAATCGATCAAACAATTTGCCCACAAACTTGCGGGCACAGTCCAGCGCTAAAAAGGACTATTATCACGATTACCAAACTTATTGCCCTCACAGCCACCGGTCGGATTCTGCGCCGCTGATAAATATCTACGGGTAAAAAACGCGTGGTTTGAAATCGTTACAGACTATCCACGCTAATGCATGGTTTTCCGTCCTTGTTAGTTGTGCGTAAGGCCTACCGCAGTGTATCCTCCGCTGTTATGAGGCCGGTGTTAATGGTCGCGGTAGCAAGCATTTCTTATTTTTACTCGTACGGGCCCTGCTGCTATGGTTTTTTTAATTTTCATACAAACGACATATTTTGCCTCACAGCTCGTTCAACGTATGTTACCCTGTGTGTTTTCCTTCAACAGTGTAGCGCCAAACAAATGTTTTTATAATAACAAATAACTATTTATATTTCTCGATTGGCGTTTACCCGAGGGGCGCAAGGCACTGTACACGGCTAATTAACATCAAACTAACAGCGGCGAACACACTCTGACAAACTACACACCAGTAAAAAAAAAACCGACGACTAAACAGATGAATGTGAATTAAATGAAATTAAAACAAAAAATAAAGATGTACTGATGTAGGTATTCACAGCTCGATGCATGATGGTTGCTCTTGAGAGCTGTTCTTTCAGGATAGCCGTGTCGAGCGATCTCCCTCGCGACGTTTCGCCTCCCTCGTTGGAAGCAACGCCTGACGATCGCTCGACACGGCTATCCCAAAAGAACAGCTCTGAAGAGCAACCATCATGAATGGAGCCGTGGATACCTACATCAGTATATCTATCGATTCGCGAAGCAGATTATTTTTTTCTGTTTAGTCGGCCCGTCTCATTATCACGTTGCGTTATTTATCTCGATATTTTCCCAAAGTGCGCTAAAGTGCTTTAGCGTCGCCGCTCGATCTTAGGGGGACCAGGCGTGCTCGAATAAATTACAGCTTTGGCCAGAGCGGCGAGAGGGTCGTAATCGATGGTCGTTCGTTAAGTTACGTCTCATCACGGTCCCTTCCAGTGACTCCGTGGACGCAGGGTTGAGCGTTACATCGGAGGGGCAAGTGCTAATGCTTGCAAAGGTGGCACTTAAAAGATCATCGCAAGCTAATGTTGAGCCCCTTAGTTATTAAAATGCTTCCCGTACATATACAACAGCGAACCGGTGCCAATAAAGTGACGTTTGAATACGTGTGGTGTAACACTTGTGCCTCGCAGCAAGGAAAGGCCAGGGTTTGATTAACAAACCTGGCCACCTTCCTGTGTAGAGTTTGTATGTGCCGCCCCCCCTCCTTATTCTGTATGTGTTTAACAGCAGGAAGTACCCGGGTTTGAATCACAGTTGGGTGCCTTTCTGAGCGGAGTTTGCGCGTTCTTCCCGAGTCCGCGTGGGTTTTCGCCGGGCACTCCGGTTTCCTCCCACAGTCCAAAGACATGCTGCTGCATGGGTTAATTGGCATGCTGACTTTATTGCCCCCCGTGCCCTGTGATGGTCTGGCGTCCTATCCTGGGTATAGCCCTGCCTTGCACCCTGTGTCTGCCGGGAGGAATAGGTTTCGCCTGGAGGAACAGGTGTTCTTTGAGTAATTATTTGAAGGTCGAGGTCACGGTAGTTTGACGGAGGTGCAGAGGGGGAGGCTGTTCCAGGTGGTGGGTTAAGTCAGTTAGTCAGTCGGTCGGTTAGTCAATCACTTAGATTGCTTTGAAGGTCAAGCTTGCGGTAGCTTGTCATAGATGCAGGCCGCTATAGAGACGCGCGTCGTTGTGCGTCCACCGTCTCCGTCACGCGGCGTGACGCTCCTTTGCAAAACGTCGCCAGCGCGCCGCGGATCAGCGTCTCTCCTTCGCCCCGCCGTTCACTCTCCTTCCCTCCTTCCCTCCCTCCCTCGCGGCGTTTCTCCGCAGTCTTCCTGTGCCCGGGCTCTCTGCGGGCCGTCTCGCAGGCCCTGCACCTGTTCGAGGCCGAGCAGCAGGCCGGCGCCTGGTGCAAGGACCCGCTGCAGGCCACCGACCGGGTCTACTACATGCCGTGGATGCCGTACCGCACCGACGGCCTCACCGAGTTCGCGTCGCTGGAGGACTTCATCGCCGGGCGGCCGTCCACCAACTACAAGCTGCCGCACCGCGTCGACGGCACCGGCTTCGTGGTGTACGACGGCGCGGTGTTCTTCAACAAGGAGCGCACGCGCAACGTCGTCAAGTTCGACCTGCGCACGCGCATCAAGAGCGGCGAGGCCATCATCCCGAACGCCAACTACCACGACACGTCGCCCTACCGCTGGGGCGGCAAGTCCGACATGGACCTGGCGGTGGACGAGAACGGCCTGTGGGTCATCTACGCCACGGAGCAGAACAACGGGCGCGTGGTCGTCAGCCAGCTGAACCCGTACACGCTGCGCATCGAGGGCTCCTGGGAGACGGCCTACGACAAGCGCTCGGCCTCCAACGCGTTCATGGCCTGCGGCGTGCTCTACGTGCTGCGCTCGGTGTACGAGGACGACGACAGCGAGGCGGCGGGCAACCGCATCGAGTACATGTACAACACGAACCTGCACCGCGACGCGCACCTCGCCGTGCCCTTCCCCAACCCGTACCAGTTCATCGCGTCGGCGCAGTACAACCCGCGCGACAACCTGCTCTACGTCTGGAACAACTACCACGTGCTGCGCTACGCGCTCGACTTCGGCCTGCCCGACCCTACCGCCGGTAAGAGCCCGCCGCCCGCCGCTTCCAATTCGATTCGATCCTTCGAAGCGTGATGGTTATATGACTGTTTCGCATTGCAACACGTTCTTCTTTAGTTGCAGACAGCCCTTCAACATTTAGAGATATAATAGTGAGTGCTGGCTTTAAAGGCGGGCAATTGGCCTCCATTCTTGCTCCAGACTGAGGGGCTTCTGGCGTCTGTTGAGCTTCTGGTCATCGTTGTCTTTCAGCTCGGCTTCGAAGTGTTTGGTAGAATTTGCAGGTAATACCAAGTATTACTTGACAGGGATCGCGACGTGAACGCTTCTACCTTGGCCCTCCTCCCCAAACGCACGGCTCCCTCTGATCGGCGCTGACGGCAGGCGCCGGCTCGCAATGCCAAAGCGGCAAACGCCGAGTTCGGTGACGGAGCTCGTCTCTGTGTCGCCGCCGGAGCGGTGGCGAGAGACGCACGCGGTCCGGAGAATTCAATTCAGCTTTATTGTCAATTCTGCCATATGTACAGGACATGTAGAAGATCGAAATGCCGTTTATGTCAGACCTCGGTGTTGGCATATACGTGGACTGGAACACAACAACCAGGGGTGTAAAAAAAAAAAAGCTAAGCACCCGAGCCGGGATCCAAATCCGGGACACACGGGGGGTTATCGGTACAGTACAAAGCTCTACTACGTACAGCAATGTAGTACTTACGCCTCCCGTGCTTTTCATAGTCGCGCGCTGAAAGCACCGATGCCACTTCGACAAGCCATTAGTAGAGGCCGGTCCGCTGCAAGTGCGGCGATAAGGTTTTCACTCCACACTTATCTCAACGCGCAGTACTAATTACACATGTATCTGTTTCACGCAAACTAAACATTGGCCTACGGCTGGCCATTGAAAGGCCCTTCCAGCGGCGACATTGCAGTCGATCAGACTTGCGTGAAGGGCCCCGTTGTCGCCGTGCTGATAACCGCCAGCGCCCGTAGCTTGAACTAATAACGTGTTTGAAATGACTAATGCGGCATTTGTATTTGCATCGCCGCTAATTATGATCATTATGTATTGCGCGCGGTCCTTTCGGTAGGAGAATCCCAACACAATGTGCGGAAAGCGTTTGATATTTTTCTTCCGTGTTTTACATTTCAAAGCGTTGCTGTCGTGAGCTCGGCAAGATACGGTTGCAGAGATTGATGTTTGCGTTTTTTACGCGTACGGCGTACGGCTTGGTGGTCGTTTAAACGGCCGCTATCCAGGTTGACCTGGGTTGGCCGGTTGCCCCCGAATGGTGGGGGTGTTGGAGCAGAATTGTACGGCCGGATGCCTTTTCTGACGCTAACCACCTTTAGTCGGAGGGTGTTGGGATCGTTATTTGTCTGGAATGTCCCTCCAGACCTGTTCACTATGAGAGACCCTAGGAGGAGTGCTAGACTCGAGACCTGTTCACCAAGGGAGACTCTAGCAGGAGCGTTAACCTGTACACCTGTTCACCGAGGGAGACCCTAGCAGGAGTGCTAGACTCCAGACCTGTTCACCAAGTGAGACCTTGGCAGGAGTGCTAGACTCCTGGTGATGCGCTCTGGAATTCATTGGAACACACAAACCCCTCCGCCACCACGGTACGGTTACGATCCAGGGTAAGGGGGGTCAAAGCCCGTCGAGATTTTTGTCCGTTCCGCTCGAAGGTGGCAGTCAAGTAAATCAAGCGGGACTGCGGCGTACGAAGCGGGTTCACGAACCCGTCCGTGGAGACCGCCGATTGTCAATCGCTCGTAGGCGTGTGTGTTAGGCCGGTGTTCCACGCCGAGCGGATCGCTCGTTCAAAACCGAGCGGGGAAAACTTTCTCGCAGAGCCGGGCCGCTTCTGAAAGCGAGTCTTACGATTCGCCGAAACTTCTGCGAGCAAATAAATAAACTAACCTTTCACGAATAAATAAATCAAACCTTTCATAAACGTCTCGTAATTTGCTTGAGTTTCACATCTCAACGGTAATGCATAACTGCCAAACAGCCGAACAAAAAACTGCAACTTAAATTGGATTTTTGTGCCGTGGCAATAAAGCATGTTTTTTTTCCCCCCTTCCTTGATTAAACGCAGAAGTTTGCACAGTGTTAATGCTGATCCTTGATTATGGAGAACTTTTTTTAATTGGTTCCTATCTCACCGTTAAATCGTGCGGTGGTTTAGATTCAGTTTTTCAGTCGGCCTTATTATTCCGCGGCGAACCAATTCTGCTCTCTTCATCGCTGTTATTTATACGGCCGTTCTAGATTTTTCGCCTTTATCATTTCGCGCAAAATTGCATCAGACGATTTTGTTTACAGCGCATTCTCAATATTTCACCGTCGCAGTCGGTGGAGTTTTACGCGGAGAACGGTAAAAACCTCGATATTCCGAGGCCTGATACAAAAACCCCTCTTGTCTTATCCCAAAGGTTATTACGGTTTCTCATCGTAAATCTTTCCCCCGCACGACGCCTCTACATGTTGGCAATACATTAATTTCCCACACGAGCAGAGAACCCGCCCTGCGGGCGATCTTGTTCCAAGCGTGTAACACGTTCCTTTGACGTCTCTTGTTGATGACGTTTTCTGCCCAACGTGCTTGCTTTGACCTGGATTTCTTCCTTGATGTCCTTTAGGGAATATCTCTGGCTATCTGAAGTTTCAGGAGAGTAATCAATACGTGGGAATTAAAGCTGAAATAAGACGTACGAGCCGCGGTGTTGTGCCAATAAAATGTGCGCTTGTGAAGGATATGAAGGATTCCAATACCGTACTCTCAGTTGCGGACATACACACATAAAGACATTTACTGGGCAGAGCCGCTGGCGACTGTTTCTCTAGAATGGAAACGTCTGATGGGATTGTGTCCCTCTGATCTGTCTCTAGAACTCGCTGGCGGGACTGTGTCTCTCTAGAACTGGTAACACCTGGGAATCCCCCAGGAGGAGCTGGAGTCTGTCTCTAGGTAGAGGGAGGTCTGCTCCGCCCTACTTGCCCTACTGCCGCCGTGACCCTCGGCAGGTATAGCGGCGCTCGGAAAATAGATTCGTACTAATCTAAGCCACATTTTAACGAGAAAATAATTACTTATCGAGAAATGTGCAAGATTTATTCGAGAAATGTGCCACCCTACTTGGCATTACGTGTATAAAAATGAAGCCGTCTCCGTGTCGTTTCTTTGAAAATACGCACGCTCTTCACGTGCAATTAACTTCCCTTTTAGTTTTAAAAGGCTACTCGTCATGGCGTTCGAAATTCTTCGCACGTCGAAACGGGTTAAATGATTTTAATTGGACGGCGAAAAAACGCGAGCCAAACGGTTTAAGAGCAGCGGCTCGTAATAAACGAGGCGAAGCACAAATACGCATCTTTATTCATCTATTCCCTCGAAACTTTTTTCCCCCGTAACTTTTCCCGCACGGGGCGAGCGGTCATTAACGCCGAAAAAACATTCCCCGCCGACGCACGCGCGCTCGCGTCACGCACGAGCGATGAATATCTGCCGCGATATGATTGTTTTTCCCCCCCCCCACTTCGTTGTAACGACGCCGCTTCTCATATCTGCCGGTTGTTTTTTTTTTTTGGGTCGGCAGACACATATTGCGCCCTGATTAAAATAAGCGATAAGGCTCCGCGATGGACAGATTAGCCGCGGCGATGATTGCCTTGTTACGCGGCGGCCGACGTTATAATCGGCTAAAAGACACGCGACGCAGCTGTCTGGCAGGCGGCCTTGTTCGTGGCCATTTTCTCCACGCGTCGTAACTAAGCGAGCGAGCGGCGAGGCAGGCGGCGGTGGCGGCGGGTAGAAAATATACATTATATATATAGAACATTTAAAAAAACCCAGCAATATACGACCGTGCCAAAACATTAGCTTAATGGGGAAAAAAAAAAAAATAGAGGGGGAGCTAAAAAAAATCGAACTCGCGGAAAGAGCAGCAGCCGAAACAAAGAAATCCTTTTAGAGTTTGATTTAAAAAGTCGGCGGACGGCGGCGGAGGGTGGGGTGGGGGGTGGTGAGGTGGGATGCGAAATGTACGACAGTCACCGGGGAGCGGTTCTGCGTCGGTGAGTACGCCGCGCGCGGCACACGCGCCACACGAATGCCCCATCGGCCCAGCGCCGAGCGCCGGGTCCTGCCTAAGCTCTCTCGCAGGAAACAGATGCGCGCGGCTCTCTCAGTTACTGCCCAGAAGGCAGAAGGGAGGCTGTAGTGGTTAACATCATCGAAGAGCCGAGCGGCAAATTGGCCCATTTTTTTTTCCGCTCTCTTCTCCGCCGGCACGCCGCGGCAGCTGCGCGCGCCCGCTCCCGCGCTTCGGTTGCGAGGGCTGAGCATCTGGAGTTTCCCAATTGCCTCGGCTGGTTTATTGGAAGCGTTCTCCCCTCGCTGCGGGGAAAAAAAAGGACGGCGCATTTAAATGACACGGAAACTGTAACCAGAAAGTAATACGTATGGCCTCGAGCCTGGCCCCGCTGCTTCTTTCGCCGGTGTAATTGGACGTATTGCTCTATTACGCCGGAATGCGCGTTCTACGTCCTCGCGGTGTGTGTGTGTGGTTTATTTTTTACACATCAAGGGCACGAGATTTTGCGCCAAGTCACACGCGGCGGGGGCCCTCGTCCGACGCCCGACCGTGCCGTCGTCGGTTTAGCGTCTCCGAAGTGGCGGATATCAAACGGAGCGCGCCGTTGGTTCGTTCGTTCGCTCACTCGCTCACTCGTCGTTTCGTGACCTTGCGTTTCTCGCGATCTGCTTTGGGGGGGCGGTGACGGCGATGCAGCCGCCCCCCCCCCCCCCCCCCCCCCCCCCC
>JAZEWU010000046.1:3369133-3390704 GCA_036362915.1 Geotria australis | reverse complement strand
GAAGAGATGGCATGACCACGGCTGAGAAAACCCGGAGCTTCGTGCGGAGCGACAGACCGGGCAGCTTCCACACAGCGTTACGCAGCCGATGAAACGACACAATACACACACCAGTACACAAGCAACACACACACACACACACGCACGCCTCGCCATAATAATAATGCAAATGATAATAATTCAGAATAATTTTACATTCATAACGCGCACATATTCATTCAATGTCAAAGGTATTCATTCGACAAGAGGACGACTCAGAGGCGTAGCGAGGAAAGCGCAGAGATGCGGAGGAGGCAGCCAGGCGGTTTGCCGGCGCCATATTGCCACACACTGCTTCCTATATATTATTAATAATAATAATTTCAATTTATATAGCGCCTTTCACCCGAGGGTCACAAAGAGCTGCACAAGGGCCGCGAAGAGGACGGCATGTCAACAACGAAATGAAAAAAACCAATAATGATGTTATCGGCCAAATAATTAACGAGTGTTTGTTTTTAGTTGTGGGAGGAAACCGGAGAACCCGAAGGAAACCCACGCAGAACAGGGGGAGAACACAAAAACTCCACACAGAAAGGCGCCCAAGGCGGGAATCGAACCGCCTTGGGCAAGACCATTCTTTCTGTGAGGCGCGGATGTTACCACTGCGCCACCCTGCCCGCCCAAGCAATATGATGTAAGTGTGTCAGTAACGACGTAGGTTTTCGTGGTTCAGTGCATGAGAACTGCTCTTCAGAGCTGTTATTTTGTGATAGCTGAAACAGGAATAGTCGCCACAGGATAGCTGCCACAGCAATCCCTGAAAAAAACGCTCTTAAGGTGCCACCTTCCTGTCGGAGCTAGTCTAGCTCTTTTTATGAGTTAGGTCACGTATAAAAGCATACAAGTGTCGTAAACCCGCGTTTAGCGAGCCCACAACACCTATAATGAAGGAACGACAATGAAAAATGCAGTTTGCGTCACGTGCATAATTGAAGTATTGCACACGCCTTGTGAAATAACGTACGATTATTAATTTACTTTCAGACCCCCTGCGCATTAGTTGGCAAAGGGTGATAATAATAATAGCGTTTTATATAGCGCCTTTCACCCGAGGGTCACAAAGCGCTGCACAAGGGCCGCGGAGAGAACGGCATGTCAACAATGACATCACAACCCCCGCAGGAACCGCGCCTCACTTCCCTCCCCCCCCCTCCCATAATAAAGGGGATCTGGGGACAAGATGGATTGGGATTTCTCAGATCCTTGTTCCTGATGAAGCTGATTGCAACTATCAGCGAAACGTCGTACCTTTATTATAGGTGTTGTTGGCTCACTAAAAGCGGGTTTACGACACTTGTATACTTTTATACGTGACCTAACTCGTAAAAAGGGTTAGACTACGGATAACATTGGTCATGAAAGCCTTCGTGTTAAACGTAGCTCTCACTCCTGATGGCTTTGACTGAGAAACCCAACGGTGGCATTTCGGATCATTTTGTGCGCGGAAGGTTACGGGAGCCTTGAAGGCTGAAAACGGGAGAGAAGTAGTCAAGATTGGAGGTCATAAAAGCTTGCGTGAAGCGTACGCTTAAGCCCTAAGGAACACACTTTCATCGCGTGATTGATTTGACGTCTTGCGAATAGTATATATATATTATTCTGGGCCACGTGGGCTTATTCACGTGTGAGGAAAGTGGAGCGGCAATGGTTACGTCAACGCCGTTCATTCGGCCTCGCGTCTCTCTGTGTGTGGACCACCTCTGAAACGCGCTTAATTTACCTTCGCGTTGCTCATTTGCATTTACTAATTAAGCCTACTAAATGCCAATTAAAGGTTATCTTGGAAAACAACAATGCGTGACCTGAAACTCTGATCTCACAGATAAAGCACATACACCATTTTTTTTCATCAAGTATTCATATGTAAATTATGACCGGGAAATGCTAATTAAACACTCGTATGTGTACCTTGCGGTGGGGAGCGGTAGCTCAGTGGTTAGCGCCCTGGGCTACAAACCTGGCCGCCCGAGTTCGAATCCCGTTCACGGGCAACACCTGTGACGATTTTCTGAACCCATCCTGGGCCTCCCCTAGGTCGACGCAGCCTCAAATGAGCACCTGTGATGTGTAAACATTGCCATTCGGGAGAAAAATGTGGCCGGGCATAGTGCTGGTCACCCACCCACTCGTGTGCCGTGTTGTTCTTTGTGGGTGCTACTCGCTAACGGCACTTGCCCCTACAGTCCGTTGAGGCTATACGCGGGGATCTTTGTCTGTGTACTGTGTTTGCGATTTTTAATTTCGGTTTAAATCTAATTCCGCGGCAATTGCACATTATTTATAGAGGATGCAATGAGGCACGTGAGGGGCATATCTGTTGTCAGCTGTGTATTGTATATAAATATTTAATTGATTTCGTGACAACAAATAATTATAAACCGTTGTAAGCATTTAACAAGAGATAATGTAGATAATGGCCGTGCGTTCCGAGCATCCTATTTGACTGCACAGCTTGAATTGTTGTGACAATGAACGCTTTTGAGCATACCTTAATGAGATGAAAATGTCCATTGTGGCCGATTTAAGTTATTGCTAATATAATCATGATATGGAAATTAGCGCTGAGCGGCGCTAATAAAAAAAAACGTGTTAAAATGTCAAAAGATCCATTTGACCATTTAGTTTTTCAAATTATTTTCATGTAACGTCATTTCGGGTTCATTTTAATTTCACTGTTCATTTAAATATACAGACTTGAACATTTCCAATTACTATTTTTAAACCCAAGCTATATATAATACCTCTCTCTGTGTGAACTTGGTCGATCATTTTTGACACGTATAAAGATGTCATTAAGTAATGCATTTGGCATTTATTTTTCATGCCGATTAGGAAATACGCGATTTTTTGTTTTTTGCATATGTGGCGGAATTTATATAGTGCGCGTGGTACTCATCGGCATGTTACAGTATCGTGTTGAGATTTCTCTTTTCCCTTCAATCTTGAGACCAAATACGAAAAACTGAGACAAATAATAGAACATCAGTTCACATTACCGAGATGAATAAACGGTAAAACGTTGAAATTGAAAAATGTATCTTAAATTGCGAATTCAAATTGAGTCTTCATTATATTTCAATTACCAATTGGGGTTGTCAAACTTTATTGGCAAAAAATTCAGAGCACTCAATTCGAGAGAATCCCATTCCGTTTGTAAGCAATGGAAAGCCTTTATTACAACTACAAACACTCCTGCGTTATTCAGCGGGGATATTTACAAAAAAAAATTGCAAACGCGGGTGAAAACTCGCTGTTATGGGATTTGGAAGCAACGGACACCACCCACTACTTCCGAGACGGCGCTCTGCGTTGGAAATAATATTTTTTTATCTTTGTGTTTTTATTGCTGCTATTAGATATGATATGTTGTTATACGATATGGAAATTACTCTGTATAGGGGATCATCATATCTGGATTTAACGGACTGCCAGGCAACATTTCCCCACTATTAGTCCGTTAAATCGAAGTGTTAATGTATCGTTGTGCTGATGCTTACAGTTTATTATTGTGCGATTGGCGCACGGAAGTGGTGAGTATGGCTGCCGCCTCACATCAAGAAGGTTCCCGGGTTCGAATCCCGGCTCGGGTGCCTTTCTGCGTGGTGTTTGCATGTTCTCCCTGTGTCCACGTGGGTTTTTGCGGGGCACTCTGGTTTCCTCCCACAATCCAAAGACATGTCAGAACCGCTTAATCCTGTACAAGATTGTGGTGAGCCGGAGCCTATCCCGGCAGACACAGGGCGCAAGGCAGGGCTATACCCACCACCGGACCGCTAATCCATCACAGGGCACATCTGTCGTGACTCATTTGTTCCTCAATGTTTTTTACCGTCCGTAAATCGACCTTTTATGGTGCATTTCCACTTGCCCTTTTTAATGGTTTTTTCACGTATCACTTTATGAAATGTTTTTTTTAAATAACTACTTGGCTCCGGAAGAATCTTTTGCCAAGAACAGACCTTGTAGTTAACAGGCCTGCAACCAATTAATAAACAGGCTGTACGTTCTAAAGCGTAAACACTTGTGTGGTCCAGGATTTACTTGGTGCTGGGGGATATTTTTAATGGTTGACTGGATCAAGCATTGTCCCAGAACCCCTATAAAAGGCGGTATTGCTGTAAAGCTGTACAGAATGCCAGTCCTCTTGGCTTTGATCGTTTAGACTGAGGTGGGCAGGGTGGGGAGGCGGCACCGTGTGACTAGCGCTGCCGCCTCACAACAAGAAGGACCCGGGTTCAAATCCTGGCTCGGGTGGCACGTTTCTAGCGGAGTTTGCACGTTTTCTCCAGTATCCGCGCGGGTTTTTCGCCGGGCACTCCGGTTTCCTCCCGTAGTCCAAATACACGCTGCTGTCTGGGTTAATTGGCCTGCTAACTAAATTGTCCCCGGTGCCCTGCAATGGACTGGCTTTACATTAGGGGTACAGCCCTGCCTTGCACCCTGTGTCTACTGGGATAGGCGCCGATGGTCGACAGGTCGATCCCAGAGTCTTGAACACTTGATTTGATTTGAATGTAGCCTTTGTGGGCTCACCTGTATTATTAAGTCACGCGGATAATCGCGTCGCCTTGCAGTTTAGACGTATATTAAACGTGGAATCGATTCTGGAGTCGATTCTGGGACCGATTCAGGATTCGATCCAAAAACTAAGAATGTGTGAGTATTACACATAGATATTTTTTTGTTGGGGGGGGAGCTTTGAGCAACGTAGCTCTTGTGTTGCATTGAGATTGCAAAAGTGATCTCGTGTCTCAAAACGGTTGGAGACCACTCTGCGATACAGCATTGGATCCTATTGATACAGCATTGGATCCTATAACACTGGCTCCTTTCTCTAAAACGGGCTCCTATCTCAAACGCTGACAGACGTGTATCATTCCAACAGAAAATAGCATGTGAGCTCGCAAGGTCTGGATGCGGGATTCCTGCGACGCAAAACAGACAGGGGAGGACCGCTCGCCACGGCTATCCCGAAAGAGCAATTCTTGAGAGCAATCGTTAATACGTCGAGCCGTGAACACCGATTCAACGCGGAACTCTTCATCCGATCGAGCGGCTTTTACGGCGATTATCTCCAAAATCACGACTGCACGCCGCGTGTATTCGGTTGCTCTTATGCCTTTTGCATGTGGTGTCAATTGACTTGTTGTGCCTTGGCTCGCTTCCAAATTCATTTCGACGCAGTGTTTCTTTTTTTATTAGCACCTGCAGAAATCCATCAATAAGTCACGGAAATGCTAGCTCTAATTTCACTCTTTAAAGTAACAGATTTTCTTTTTAAATCTAAAATCCCGAACGCGTCAACTTTTTTTCTGAAGGGGGGGGGGAAGCCTTGGGCTTATATAGATTTCCAGCAATCTCGCTCGGCGGGTAAAACAAATGTTTATTTAACAAAAAAAAAATTAAACGTGTAACTTTTCAAAAAATAAAGTGGAAAGCTGATCATTTCACAAGACAGTCGTAAGTAGGATTAAGTTACAATCACGGCAATTGTGGTTTTAACGTGTATTACTAAGAAACACCGTGTTTGATTTATACGTTAAGCCTTGTTTCCCGCTGAGATTCAAGCCACCCTGGGTGCATTGCCCCGGAGGGTTTGCTTGCAAATGAGGTGAGGGAGGGCTGGTGTTTCCTACAGAGAACAACTCTGCGATTTTGCATATTCTTTCAAAGCCGCCACTAAATGACAATCTCCCGCCCAGGAGGGGGGTTTTTTCCACTGGATCGCTAGACTTGCAGATGCGCAAAGACGAAGATCACCCGTGTAGCCTTAACAGACTGTAGGGTCAAGTGCCGGTAGCGGGCGTGGTGCTGGTCACCCAACCCCTCGTTTATCGTGTCGACCTTCATAGCTGCTATTCGCTAACGGCACTTGCCCCTACAGTCCCCACACACGCACGCACGCACACACACATGCACACAAGACAAAGACAAAGATCCCCCGTATAGCCTTATCAGACTGTAGGGTCAAGTGCCGTTAGCCGGTGGCACCGTTATGAAGGGGGCGGGGGCGGCATGCGAGGGGGTTGGTGGTGAGCACCACGTCCGGCCGCCTTTGTCTCCCTAGTGACAATGTTTACACACTGGACTAGGTTCTCATTTTGATGCTGAGTCGATAACGGGGAGGCCCAGGACCGGTTTAGAAAATTGTAGAATTTTACGACCGGATGCCCTTCCTAATGCCAACCTCCTTTAGTCGGAGGGTTTTTGGATCATTATTTGTCTGAAATCTCCCCCCAGACCCGTTCACCAAAGGAAACCCTAGCAGGAGTGCTTGACTCCAGACTTGTTACGCAAAGGAGACCCTAGCAGGAGTGCTACCCTCCAGGCGACATAGCTCTAGGATTCATTGTAACGCGCAAACCCCTCCACCACGATACGGTTACGATTCACGGTGTGGGGGGGAATCTCTACCAGCGTCTCTTCCTTTGGTTTGGGCAGAACGGAGGCGTGGCTCTTAATTTTCCAAACGTTCAGCGACATTCGTGATACAAATAACGATACTACTTTTGCCGTCTCTCCATGCGCCGAGCGAAGATTAATTGATCCGAACGTAATCACGGCAATATAAAATAACTAGAGCTTGCGAAACAACTTATAAAACAAATAATTCGCTGTCGTCGCGGGGGGGTGGGGGAAGCACTAAAAAAACGCGCGCGGGAATATTTAGCGCCCACGTGCGGTGCTGCAAAAGACAAAGTTCCGCGATTCAAATGGAAATATGTTACGGTCGCGTCGTGAAAGGGGGCCCCTTAGCGTTCATTTCACATTTTTGAACGAGGCTCTCTTTGATGCGTCCGTTGTAATGGCCGACGAGAGCGGGGCACGGTTCCAGGAGCGGTGCTCTAAACGCCCGGTGCTCCGCGTCGCGCTGTGCCCTCCCGGTCCCCGGCACGGTGTCACCGCGCGCAATGTTGACAGGCGCCTCGTTACGTGCTCAGCGTTCTAACATCGAGCCTGCGGTGACAATGCCCTGCGCCGATCGCTCGGACGACGTTCGTAACCCTCCGGATCGTGACTGTTGAAAAACGTGGCGGGGGGAGAGGGGGGAGGCAGGACGAATAATTTTGTCTCCGTCGTACGTTTAATAACCAGCTTGTGACAAATAGTATCGGCGTAGCTTTTTACGGCTCGACGTGTGAGAATTGTCAGCGGGGTAGCCGGAAGAACACGGCTATCCCATTAGAGCAGCTCTTGAGAGCAACTCGGACGAAGAGAAATGTTGAACGCTCGTTCTATGGCGGCGGCACGGTCGCGCGGCGAGTAGCGCTGCCGCCTCACAGCAAGAAGCTCCCGGGTTCGAATCCCCGGCTCGGGTGCCTTTCTGTGCGGAGTTTGCGTGTTCTCCCCGTGTCCGCGTGGGTTTTCACTGGGCACTCCGGTTTCCTCCCACCGTCCAAAGACACGCTGCCGCATAGGTTTCATTGGCCTACAGACTAAGTTTCCCCCGATACTCTGTCACGGACTGGCGTCCTATCCTGGGTATAGCCCTGCCTTGCGCCCTCGATTCCATTCGATTCTTCGAAGCGTGATGGTTATATGACAGTTTCCCATTGCAACAAGTTATTCTTTAGTTGCAGACAGCTCTTCAACATTTAGAGATATAATAGTCAGTGCTGGCCTTAAACGCGGCGGGCATTGGCCTCTCGTCTTGCTTCAGACTGAGGGGCTTCTGGCATCTGTTGAGCTGCTGGACATTGTTGTCGTTCAGCTCGGCTTCGAAGTGTTTGGTAGAATTTGCAGGTAACACCAAGTATTACTTGACAAGGATCGCGACGTGAACGCTTCTGCGCCCTGTGTCTGCCGGGATAGGCTCCGGCTCACCGCGACCCTGTACAGCATTAAGCGCTTGAATTATAATTACAATGAGATGAGATTACGTTTGTGACTAACGGCGGCGTTGCTCCTGTGCGCAGTGCAAGGCGCCACCACGCCGGGTCACGGCATCAGCACCGTCTCCGTGGTGACCGCGGGATGGCCGAGGGGGACACCCACCGCTCCGTCGCTCACCGACCACCTGCCCCCGGAGGTCGGAACGCTCGCGAGCCGCACACCCCGCACACCGCACGCTCCAACCGCACAACCACACACTCGCACGCACACACGTACCACACACCACCCACCCACCCCACACACCCGCAGTGTCTGGCGGGTTGGCGCAGCCTGACCGCGTGGCTGACTTCCCCCTCTCTTCAAATGAATACCTTCGACGTTGAATGAATATGTGCCACGCGTTATGCATTATATATGTAAATTGTTGTCATTCCGGGCAAGCGTTCATATTTCCCTGGGGTTACCACCTGTCCTGGTTTTTCCCAGGATCGTCCTCTCGGGAAAACTAGGACAGGTGGCAACCCCACCCACACCCTACACATCAGCGCCGTGGAATTATTTTATCGGCCCTCGTTACTCACTGTATATTAACGCCTTCCGTAATTTCATGAGATACGGCACCGAGAGTTTTGAGTGAGTGACTTTTGATATCGTGAGAATTGCTCTCCGTGGCTGCTGTTTTGGGATAGCCGTGTCGAGTGGTCCTCCTCTCACCTTCGCGACATTTCCGTTCGGCAGCTGTGAAGAGCAATTCTCGTACACCGAGCCGTGAAAAGCTACCTCGTGTGAATGCCGTTGTGATGCTGTGTGTCTCTGGCGGAATGTTGTCATGCGCTCACGCGCTCGCTCTCCCACTCACTCATCCGCTCAACCGCCCACTCATTAATTCATTCACTTACCTGCTCACCGTTGCTTCCTCACACGGTCACTCACTCCCTCATTCACTCATTCGTCCGTTAAAACAATCGCAAACAAGATTACCCGCTCGCTCGATCACACGTCAATTAAATCCACCTACTTACCTATTAACGCACACCCATGCGTTCACTAACCCTTGCTCCGGCACTCATCGGCTCGCCCGCTACGATCCCCACCTGCCCACCTGTGTAATCAGTCACCAAATCCATCTCGTACTCACCCACTCATTAATTTAGACGCCCGTCCTTGCACCTTCACGCACTCACTCATCAACAACAACAACCGCCATTTGCCACTAAGTGGCGGTGACGTCAGCACGGCGCCTGTGCCAGGTCACTCATCAAGACAGACAAAGATCCCCCGTATAGCCTTAACAGACTGTTGGGTCAAGTACCGTTAGCGAGCACCTATGAAGGTCGACACAGAACACGAGCGGGAGGGTGACCAGCATCACGCCCGGCCGCATTTGTCTCCCTAGTGGCGATGTTTGCACACCACACTAGGACCTAGGGGAGGCAAAGGACCGGTTCAGAAAATCATCACTGGTGTTGGCCGAGAGCGGGATTCGAACTCGGGTCGCCAAATTCGTAGCCCAGTGCGCTAACCACTGGGCTACCGCTCCCCACAATCCACCCGCTCACCAACAGCACACACATTCAACTCGCAAACCCGCTCATTAACTCACACACCCGTTCGCACGCGCTTTCTCGCTTACTCTCTCTCTGATCAACCGACCCAACCAACTTGTTTATCCACCCAGTCGCTCGAGACTCCCAGTCTGTGCACGAATGAATGAGCGGGAGTGTAGGTGCGTTGGTGAGCAGATACGTGAATTAATGAGTGGTGGAGTGAGGGGTGGAGGGGGTAGGTTGGTGAGCAGGTAAGTTTGTGAATGAGTGAGAGAGTGGGTGGGTGGGTTGGTGAGCAGATATAACGTGAATGAATGAGTGGCGGAGTGAGGGGTGGGGTGGGCGGTGGGCAGGAAAGTTAGTGAATGAATGAGAAAGTGGGTGAGCGGGCAGGCGAGCGGGTAAGTGAATGGATGAGTGAGAAAGTGGGTGGATGGGTGGGTAGGGGGGGTGTGCGGATGAGTGAGTGGGAGACTGAGTGGGAGACTGAGTGGTCGAGTGGATGACAGCTTCCCCCTTGAGGTACGCATTACACGCCGCTCGCACGAAACCTAAGCGTCGTTGCGGCAGAAACCTGAACTCAAGTCCTCGTCTGGCATCGCGACGGTGGGCAGCACTCATCTCTGCTGGTGGTCTGGAGCCAATGTCAGAAATTCCACGCTGGCGGCAGGGTGGCCACGCTGTGATTACATCCGCTCACCGCGGAAAAGAAAGTCCTGCCCAAGGCGCTTCGATGCCCGCATCGGGCGCCTTTCTGTATGGAATTTACGTGTTTTCTCCCCCCTGTTCTGCGTGGGTTTCCTCCGAGTTCTCCGGTTTACTCTCACAACTTTAAAAAAATGCACGTTAGTTATTTGGCTGACAACATCATAATATATAGGAAGCAGTGTCTAGTGGCAATATGGCGCCGGCAAACCTGCCTAGCTGCCTCCTCCGACTCTCTGCGCTTTCCTCGCGCCTCTGAATCGTTCTCTCGTCGAATGAGTAAATAATAATAGCATTTATAGAGCGCCTTTCACTGGTCCAATGAACATCTTCAACATTGAATGAATATGTGTGCGTTATAAATGTAAATAATCATTATTTAGCGCCTTTCGTAACGGTTCAACACCAGGTCTTGGACGCGGAACTCCGAACAGTTCCTCCCCCTTCCGTGCCCGGTGCCTAATTATAACCCGTGCCAAAATCCTAACTTTAACCCTGTTTAATCATCCGTCGTGGACGTTTCTGCAGACCCGAGGGAATTTATAATTTCCCCTGATTAATGTGCACAGGTCACCATGTGGGTGAACATTAGGTTGGCTTTTTAATTGCAGCCGTGGTATCACACGACCCTGTGCGGGCGGCAGGGTGGCTGTGCAGCGGCAACATCCACGTCACGCAGAGAGAAGGTCCTGCCCGAAGCGGTTCTATTCCCGCATCGGGTGCCTTTCTGTGCGGAGTTTGCTCGTTCCCCACCTGTTCTGCGTGAGTTTCCTCCGGGTTTTCCAGTTTTCTCCCATAACTAAAAAAAAACCCCACTGGTTAATTGCTTGATATTATTATAATATATATATGAAATGTGGTGTCTGGAAAATGTTGGCACCGGGTGACCGTGTGGCTGACTCCCCTCCTCTCTGCGATTTTCTCGCGCCTCTGAGTCGTTTTCTCTTCGAACGAATACCTTTGACATTGAAGAAATACCGTGCCACGCGTTATAAATTGTACTATCAAATTATTATTGATTCAAAACTACACAGGGCGACAGTCTATGCCAACCCACTGCTTGTTATAATTCGAGCGGTTCTCGGCCGTCTTGGTTACTAGCAGAGCACCCGCTGTACGGGAAATCTCGTTCCAAGGGTGTAACACGTTCTTCTGACCTGTCTTGTTCACGATGTTTTCTGCTGACGTGACCTCTTTGACCTGGATTTCTTCCCGGATAAATGTGGAAGAGTGGCTTAAGAGGGTTGATCGATGGTCCTGGTGCAAAAGTCTGAATTTAAAGCTGAAATAGTGTTAAAGTTTTGGAGGCATAATCAATAAGTGGGAAGTGAAGCTGAAATAAGACCTAAAAGCTTTGGTGTCTTGCAGATAACATTTGCGCTTATGAAAGATTCGCAACCAGTACCCTCAATGCGGACATACATACATACAAACACTTGCTCCATTATATATAGATGACCTTTATAACAGGCCATTGCTGATGCTTCCGACGTGGGAGGCGAAACGTCGCGAAGGAGAGAGAAGGAACGCTCGACACGGCTATCCCGAAAGAGCAGTATGGAGAGCAATTCTTAGAGAGACAGGATTGTTTTGAGCAAAGGAGCTACTTAGCTACCTTTGTGGACAATAACAAATGTACAGGGTGGTCCAGATGTCTTGTAACCTCTATTTAACTCTCTCAAACGTAATGTTTTTGTACATCAGTGGGTGTTTAAACCAATGCAGGAAACATACAAATGGCATATTACAACCTTTCCACGGATTTATGCTTTCATGGCTCGACGTATGAGAATTGGTCTCCATATCTGTTCTTTCACGATACTTGTGTCTCTTTTGTTGTTTTGCCTCCCACGTTGGAGGTATCATCAGGCGTTTTAGAAATGCCCAATTATTCCTCGACACGGCTATCCCGAAGGAACTATTCTCATATATAAACTTCAGTAATCGAAAATAAACAAAAATTGTTTTTTAAAACAGAAATGAACGAGCAAATAAAAAAAGGTTTGGGGTCAATAAATGGGGTCACAAGACATCTGGACTACGCTGTACAGTATTTAAAACGTAAAATAAACTATAGTAATAATAATAATATTACATTTATAACGCGCACATATTCATTAAATGTCGAAGATATTCATTCGACGAGAGTACAGTGCATGTTTTTTTAGGATACGCTTAAATTCTGCCTCGCATGTTTTCCAATTAGAAACCGGCAGCCATTTTTTTTTCATAGCTGCCATGTTGCCCTTGACAACGCCATCAAAACCCACATGACCCCATTCCAATCACAGGCGTCTAACCCAGGTGACCTCTTTCCAACTAATCACAGAACCACTTATCTCTGTGTGGGTTTCTTTCAGCCAATGGGAGACCGCTTGCGATTATTTAGACGGCGCAGGATGTAAATGGTTCGCGGATAAAGCGGCTGAAAAGTTTCGCCTTTCAGCGTAATATTTTTTATTTTGAAGACAAAAAAAACGTGGTCTTGTGTTAAAATGTATATTTCACATTTTTTTTATGTAATTTGCTTCTGAAAATACGGGTGATAATGAGTGCTTATTAATGGGGGGGGGACCGTACAGCCAGGAGGAATACCCACGCAGAACAGGGGGGAGAACACACAAAATCCACACAGCAAGGCGCCCGAAGCGGGAATAGAACCGCCTCTGGCAGGTCTTTAATTCTGTGACGTGCGGATGTTACCACTGCATAGACACCCTGCCTGATCTCCATCTGCATGTGTGTGTTTATACGTTTACACGTGAACTCTTTTATCAAATTAATCTCCATCTTTTTCAAAATGCCTTGCCTGTCAACTGTGCATGTTGGGCAGATAATTTCCTCACGTCGAAAATAAACTTTTCCGTAAAGTTTTATTACCGCAGCAAATCATTTTAAAACTATACGACCAGTGTCAGCAACTTAGGGTTTATATTATTTCTATATTATTCTTACGGTGACATAAAGCAACGGCTTAACGATGTGGGAGCTATTGCTTCCCGCAGATTTGCGCGCCCCAGAAACAGCCGGCGACATTCGTGAACTCTTCACCCCTAATTTGTAACTTTATTATTTCCACAATCCGCACCGGCTGTAAACACGTTTACGCGGAATAAAACTTGGTGGGTGTTTTTTTGTAAGCGTCCCGTCGGAGGGACCGATCGTGAAACTTTACTGAACCGTTCTGCGCTTTCTCAGAGGATTGTGGGTCATGAAATATTAACTACTCGGTTGAACAGGCCCCCGTGGCATTTGCAGATGTGTTCTTTCCCATGGCACCAGGCCACCCAGCTGCGTTTGTTTAACGGGCCACGCGTTGCAGATGGTATTTTGACGAGTCAAAATCAGGCCTCGGCTTGCCTCGCTTATTCAAAATGCTGGCGGAAAACACGAATTCATCCATCCGTCCATTGTCAGAAACCGCTTAATCCTGTATAGGGTAACAGTGAGCAGGCAGACACAGGGCGAAAGGCAGGGCTGTACCCCAAGATGGGATGCCAGTCCATCACAGGACACCGGGGGAAATTTAGTCAGCAGGCCAATTAACTTGTGCAGCAGCATGTCTTTGGACTGTGGGAGGAAACCGGAGTGCCCGGCGAAAACCCACGCGGACACGGGGAGAGAACATGCAAACTCCACACGGAAAGGCGCCCGAGGCGGGAGTCAAACCACCTCGGGCAGGACCTTCTTTCCGCGAAGCGCGGATGTTACCACTGCGTAGCCACCCTGCTTGTAGGCGAGGGAGACGACATCTTGCCACTAGTAATCAAACACGGCCTTCCCTGCTATCATTTAATTAGAGCTCACACATACATATATATTTAGGAGATGGTAATTGAACAAGAATTCATGGTGCGGTCGTGCTGAAACGGTTGCTCGCTGCAGTTGCCGTGTTGTTGGCTAACTATAGCTACGAGCCCGCTTGCGTCCCGAAGGGCGCCGTGTTTTATGTGTTGCGTGCGTGTTTATATCAGGCCACTGAATCATTGTAAATGTGTGCTATTTTATTGAGTGTGATATTCGGGCGAAGTTTTATAGCCGAATGTTATTATTATTTTCTTCCCGGCGATTGATTTGCACATTTTTATTTATAACTCGGTGCTTTGGCAACGCGACATATTGCAGCTACTTTCTCTGTTTGTCAACGTTTACTTTTTATTTAACTGACATTTCGTTGTTGCGTTTCGCGGCGCGAGGCACGAGAGCTGCTCGTTCGGGATCACCGTGTTCAGGCGGAACGCTTGACACGGCTATCCCAAAAGAGCACCTTTCGAGAGCAATTCTCTGACATTTCCTTGTACCGATGTAGGTTTTCACGGCTCGATGTATGAGAATTGCTCTGTGGAACTGTTCTTCCGGGATAGCTCTCTTCTCAGATATTGCAGTGGCCCCTCGTTTTACGATGGCCTCACAGTACGATGAAATCACTTTACGATATATGCACTATAAGAACATTAGTATCACATTACGATCAAATTTAACGTTACGATACGTGTAACGATACCGCTGTGTGTGAGCGTGGGTGGCGTGGCAGCCAATCGGCGACGCAAACGCACGCCGCTCGGGTAGCTTCTCAGCCAACAGTGGCGCTTTTCAGCGTTCTCAGCGTCCACGGTCTTGGAACGAATCACCGTAAAACAGCGTACAGGCATTATCGGTCTCACTTCACAACGGTTTCAATTCAATTCAACCTTATTTGTCAATTCTGCCATATGTACAGGACTCAGACCCCGGTGTTGGCATACGTATGGTTTCACGTTACAGATTAAAAACATGGCAGCAGTCCAAGGAGAGTGGACCAGACATCGCTTTCCTGTTGCCGAGGAAAGCGACCCTCACCAGGACAAGCGGTTTAGAAAATGGATGGATGGATGGATGGATTAAATACATCGTCAAGCCGAGGGACCGCCGCCGCATCGCCGTGACGCGTTCTCGCCGCCGCCCTGTCCCCTCTCCGCCACAGGGAGCGGTGCCGCGAGAGCGAGACGGCAAGCACGGGCCGGCCGACCTCCCGAGCACGCCCAGGCCTGCGGGCCTGCCCAAGCAGACGCAGCGGCCCAACCTGGTGCCCACATTCTGCGAGGGCGAGCAGAGCCGCGGCATCGCCTGGCCGCGCACCGCCGAGGGCAAGACCGCCGAGAGGCCCTGCCCCACGGGCACCACCGGTAAGGCCCCGCCGCGTTTCGCGGCTCCGCGCGGGGCCGTTTGTGTGCCGTCCGTGCGCTTACGCAGACCGTGTCCGACAATAACAACAACAATCGGGACAGCCGCGCGGAGCGATATCACCCTCTCTCCCTCGCGACGTTTTTGTTTGGTTTACGTGTTGTTTTTTATATTTTTTTATCCGTTTTTTTGTTGTTGTCAATTCGCGTGTTTCTAGTGTGCGAGGAGGAATCCTGTATATGGCTTGAAAGCTCACTGGGTGTTTGTCTGCTGTAAGACTAAACGTCTGTCTATCTATATTCCCCTCTAGATAGATATAGATAGATGTTTATTATGACAACAAAAAATACCCAGTGCGCTTGCAAGCTATGGAAGCGGGATTCCTGCGATGCAAAAAACGTGCGAATTAACAAACATAAACAATACATACCATGATGAAGGTAATACAACGAATTTAACGAATTTAGAGCATTACACTCATCTAGTAACATCTAGCAATGTCTCCTATCCCAAACCACGTTTCTCAAAGCCAACACGATGCCTCCAATTTGTTGTTTGTTTTCACAGCCTTCTCTTTTGCCTGTCGGCGTTTATTCCAAGCGAGCATTTCTCCAGCGTTATTCCCGTGTACTTTTCTACTTTTGTTTAATGCTCAGTGTCGGAATAATTATAATGCTTTTAATTTACTCCGGAGAGCCCCACTGATTCTTAAGACCCGTTCCCTCGAGGGTTATGCTTTTACATGTTTGGCCAATTCCATTAATGAATGTTAGCGACGTGACAGGAAATCGGAGCACCTGGAAGTCATCCGTGCATTTGAGGGGGGTTTAACACACAACGCTCCGTACGGATAGATCAACATCAGAACGTATTGGACGCGGCATCGGTATGTCTTTGGACGGTGGAAGGAAACCGGAGTGCCTGGCGAAAACCCACGCGGACACGGGGAGAACACACAAACTCCAAACCGCGCCACCGTGCCTCCGTGTTTTAAATTGCAGTGTTAGAATTAAAAACTCCGTATTGACATCGCCACCTTGCATCTTGGGCCTACAACACGTGGTCTTCCAGAGAATTCATGCATCACGTAACCGCCGAGATCCGATGATATCTGACACAATCAGCGTGATGCGAGTATAGATAACACAAGGGGAACAATTCCAAACACGGTTCCGATTCTCAACATGCGTCTATATGTGTACGTGCGACTCGTGAATTTAAACTCTGAGTGGTTTCCCGATCAAACTAGAGAGCGGGGATGCTCATCTCAACCGAGCCCAGTTCGCGAAATTCCACATTCCCGTGACAGGAGTGGGTGACTCCGCACGACAACCTCGGGCGGAAAGCAAAGGATTACAAATTGGCGCGGTTGTTGGCAAGTTCGGTCGCTGGCAACATCGGTGATAAAATACCGTTTGGCACCGAAGATAATTCTGTAACCTTGTTACATTGCTGTTCCTGTGGATTTGGAAATCCTTATCGAAAGCTACTTTGCTTGTAACACTACATAATAATAATGTGGTATTTGACATAAGCTGATAATTTATATGAAGCTGCACTTGGAGATAATGAAGTCTATAAACGCCTCCGTTATTGAAGGGACATTAGCAAAAAGCTGTTTCTAATGGATGCTCGGCATAGAAGTTTTCGAGTAGACGCCGCACGAATTACGCCGTTTATTTAAACGCCGGGACACGTTCCGCTTTCCACCGTTATCATCGTCATCATTAGCAGCCACCATCAATCCACTGCTGAATGAGTGGCTCCCCGAGCTGCCTCCGCCTCTGATGATTTCATATTAGTTCAAATAGCACCTTTTACACGCGCCGATTTCATCGCTCCGATTTCATCGCGTCGTATCCCTGGTGAACGTTCCCTCAGACGCGTTCCGTCCCTTAGCTGCCGCTTCGTCATTTTTCTTGACCTTTGGCCGTCATCGCCTTAACGGCAGGTGTGGAATTGGGCGGGAACGCACGGTAACGCCGCTCCCCACAGTGAAAATCCCAGAGGGAACCTACAAGACTTTCACGGTCTTAAATATGGGCGGTAATTTTACATCGCGCAAGTCAGGGAAATGCAGGAAACGAGTTGTCATAAACTCAATATTTTTTCCTGCGGAGGACACTTAGAACCGCCATTCCCAACCCGTGGGTCGCGACCCATCAGTGGGCCGCGAGCGTGACATAGTGGTCCGTGGAGATCATAGCCAAGTGGGCCAAGTTAGTCCTTGAGGTGCAAACGGTTGAACTGCCTTCTCTCAATGTTAGTTGGTCAGTCTGGCTTGCAGACGTCTGGCCAGTGTGGACGAGTAGGCCAAAGCATTCTATAGAGCTAACTCCAGGGAGGTTCTTCCCCCAGCCCTGACTTTCAGTAAAAAATGGCAGCTCTGCACCTTTACCGATTTAAAAAGCCCTTCCGCTCGTAAGCCTCCGTGAAGTTTGCCCTCGTGTATACGTACATTTCTTTCCGTTATCCCAATTGCCAGCGCATTAGCATTTCAATCTTTGCATGCACCCTGCTTTAAATAATGCAAATTAAGTCCCGGCAAATAGGTATCTAGTGTCCGTATCAAGTAGCGTTTACCTCACGCGCGCGCGAGAGTAAATTACACCACGCGTGGAAACCGCCTCTTCTCTCGCGAAGGTTTGTGTCAATTTCCAGTCGTGATGGATGCCTGCGTGAGGTATTGATTACCGTTTTTGTTATTTCTAAAAACCTCATTAACATCCCACCGATTCTCTTATTTCTTTGTGTTGTGCTCTGCGTCGTTGTAAGCCGAGCTCGGAGAGTGTGTGGAGTCGAGACCTCCAACAGGCCCCAGGTCCCCGCGGTCTGGTTACCATGACTACCGAGACATTCATTGAAACTGGGCTGTGCTTGAAATATTTGTGAAAATTGCTCCGAAGAGCTGCTCTTTCGGGATATAATAATAATAGTAGTATATATATTTATAACGCGCGCATATTCTCTGGGCGCGTTGCGCCCGTTGAGTCGGAGGTGCGGAACCTGGCTCAGTCGGTTTGGTGTGAGTCGGAGAAGACGTGAATTTTTAAACGTTTTTTTAAGGTTTATTGGGGACTGTGTTTGGCGGAATAGATGTGGCAGGCTGTTCCAGGTTGTGGGTGCCGCGACCGAGAATCGGCGACGTGCGAAGGTTGTGCGTGAGCGCGGTGTGTGGAGTAGGTGCTGTGATGAGTTGCGTAGAGTGTGGGATTGTGTTGAGGCGAGTGGCCGGAGAGTAGTGATGCGAGGGTATTTGGGGTGTCCTGCGTGGATAGCCGTGTCGAGCGTTTCTCCTGTCTCCTTTGCGACGTTTCGCCCCCCACGTTGGAGGGAGAGCGCTCTGTGACACGGCTATCCCAAAAGAACAACTTTGTGAATAATATGATCTGTGGCTGTTCACTAACACAGGGCTTCTCAACCTTTTGCATCCCAAGACCCACCTGGCCCACTCGGGTCTGGTCTCCACGGACAACTGTGTGGCGCTCGCAGCCCAAACCGATTCTCACTCTCGTGACGTGATGCCGATCGAGCAGTTATAACACGTGGGGAATAAACAAAACCAAAACAGAATGTACTGAATATAACTCACATGAAACTGTGTTTAAAGTAAAGGTGGTTTTTTTATACGATTTATTAACTGTAACGTTTTTAGCGCAGGGAGTAAGGAAACCCGATAACGTGGCAGTAGGCTGATCCCCCATAGAGCCTCATTTGTATATTGATCATGTGATCCATGGGCTACTGATTGGGCTGGAACCTGACCTATTCCCGGGCCCTCTCTTGGCTAGCGAAACCCAGTTGGGAGTTGTCTCAAGAATTAGGCCAAGCGCGCTATTATCTGTCCGAGGAGAGGCGAGTCGGCACAAAAGACACGCACAGGCGTGGTGCGGGAACGGTGGAGGTTTAAATAAAACAAAACTCTCGGCGCCACACTGTGGCCCAGACAACTTTATTGCACAGGTAGCACAATTAGCCAGGAGGGGAAACATTCCAGAGGAGACACTTGAAGGAATTCTGCGAAAGACGATGTGCAAGATCAGCAAGTGCTCTGCAACAAAGCCATCCTTATTCCAGGTCACCGGTGTTTTTAGCCGGCGCAATGATTTGCGCTCGGGCGCTTTTACCGAAGCCCTCCTCACCGGTGTCTCGTGTCTGTCCGCCGCTTTCCCACAGGCACGGCACTCTACCACTGCCAAGCGATTAAAGGACACTGGGTGGCGAAGGGGCCCGACTTCAGCAACTGCACCTCGCCCTGGGTCTACCTGATCGCGCAGAAGGTAACGATGGAGCCGGCGACTCTTCGCTCGGAACACCTGAGAGATGCACCTGTGGCCGGTGCGCAGGCGCGTTGCAGCCGCGGGTGTTACGGGTGTTGCGACACCCGCACTTTCACAGAAACATGATTCCATCCCAAAGGCTTTCATGACCAATGTTATTCATAGTGAGGTTCTGTTTATGAGTTTAGGTCATGTGAAAAGGTGTATAAGTGGAGTGCACCCGTCGATATGCCGGAGCAAACGAGTGGGCACATGCATCACTTACCTACAAAGATGGCACCGACGTTTCGCTGACAATTCCAGCCAGCATCATCAGGGACAGAGAGGAGCTTGCAAGCGCTTTACGAGGGGAGCGCTCGATACGGGAAAGAACAGCTTTGGAAAGCAATTCTCATGCATCGAGCCGTGAAAACCTGCATCAGGACAATGTCAATCAGTCGGATTTTATTTAAGCTGGAAGGGACCGTTGAGCTGTGTAGCTCTTTTTAACAGTTGTCCAGCGGGGAGGGGTAAGCAAGCTATCAGATAACTTGGGCTCTGCCTGTGATGGGACGCCGGTCCATCACAGGGCACCGGGGGCAATTTAGTCCGCAGGCCAATTAACCTAGACAGCAGGATAGGCTGCCTAGGTTAATTGCCATGCTCATCATCATCATTGTCCAAAACCGCTTAATCCTGTACAGGTTTGCGGTGAGCCGAAGCCTATCCCGACAGACACAGGGCGCGAGGCAGGGCTACACCCAGCATGGGTCGCCAGTCCATCACAGGGCACCGGGGGCAATTTAGTCCGCAGGCCAATTAACCTTGGCGGCATGTCTGTGGAGAGGCTGCCTAGGTTAATCGGCATGCTGCCGAGGTTAATTGGTTAAGCGGCGCAATCTTCACGCGGGTGGTGTGACACGAAAACAAATGCGGCGGTGCATGTTGCGCCACTCAAGGTTGCGCACGGCTCCGCGGCGAAGAGCCGCTTTGATCGCAGCTCGTTTGGAGGGTTGCCACATCGGAGTTGTTGCATAAAGAGCGCGGCATATCGTGGGAGATGAATATCTCTGCTACAGTGGGAGAGAGGACAGCTACGTGTAAATGTGTAGTCGTCGAGTTATGTAATACGGTGGCGCGGTGAGTGGTAACATCTGTTCCTTGCATCAAGAAGGTCCTGCCCACCGCCTCGGGCGCCTTTCTGTGTGGAGTCTGTGTGTTCTCGCCCTGTTCTGCGTGGGGTTTCCTCCGGGTTCTCCGGTTCTTTCCACGAATAAAAGACACTCGTTAAGTAATTGGCTGATAGCATCGGAATATATAGAGGGTGGCGCATCTGGCAGGTTAGGAGACTTGTTTCCCCCGCCTCTGCAGCTTAGCTCTTTGCCTTCGAGTCATTCTCTCTTCAAATTAATACCTTTTAAATTGAACGAATATGTGCCACGCGTTATAAATTGTAGTTGATATTATTAATATCGTTGTTATTTCATTATGTGGTTGGAAACTGCAGCAATGTCGTTGATTCCTCACCGATTGGACTATTCATCCAAAGCTGCGCACACGATAGGAAGTAAACATTAATAAATAAACAGCGATTAAAAGTCAGTGGCATCATCTTGGGCCACGAGGGACAGTACAAAGACAACAACATTTCATTATGCAAATAACAGAAGCGAGACTTTTAACGCCCGGGGAAGACTCTCACATTTGTCAACAATGCAGCTGCCTCCTCAACAAGAGGATGATCCTGGGAAAACCAAGACGGGTGGCGACCCAGTCTGATTGGCCAGTAGGGGTCACAAGGTCATCAGGGGGTACTAAATCAACATGGCTGAATTTATGTTAGTATATTACTGCGGCTATATATTATTATTATTCGTATATTTTCTTATGGGCGGCGCGGTGAGAAGGCCCCGTGTTCGCATCCCGGCTCGAGTGCCTTTCTTTGTGGAGTTTGCATGTTCTCCCCGTGTCCGCGTGTGTTTTCGCCGGGCACCCCGGTGTCCTCCCACAGTCCAAAGACAT
>JAZEWU010000046.1:3325533-3357885 GCA_036362915.1 Geotria australis | reverse complement strand
TGGCGGCAGTGCTCTCCATCTCGGTGCTCAACACGGAGGGCTCGCTGCGGGACTACTCGTTCCCGGCGGGCGGCCACGACGGAGACACCATCGTCCTCTCCGCCAACACCATCAAGCAGAACAGCCGCAACGGTGCGCGTCGAGTCATCTCCTCGCCTCGCCTCCCTCACTCGCGCAACGTCGCCTCCCTCATTTTTTTTTTTTTTTGGCCGATCAGTCACTCACTGACCCGTCACCTCAACCCTTCCCCCCCTCCCTCACCCCTCCTCCCCTCGCCGTGCCAACTGTTGGGGCGGAGTAGCAGGTGGAAGGTGGGAGGGGGGGGGGTGGTTGCTTACAAACTCACCTGCGGATGAAATCGCTCTCTAATCTCTCTGACATTTGGCGGGGCTGAATAACGTCGCATTATATTTGCCCGCTTGAGCGCGGAGACATTTCGACGCGGTTGGATTTGTTTTGGTTTTGTTTGCAGTTCCGTGGCGGACGCTTTGTTTACCTCTGCATTCGAGTTAAAATGTCGGCGCGGGTATTTGTAATCGGAAATATGCCGCGTAATTGCTTAATTGCGACGCGGATGAGAACACGGTGGGATGCCCCCGCGCGCGCGCGCTGCACCGCGGTGTCTCGAAATCACCGAAATCGCTCGCGGTAACTGCAATCGCGATGGTTGTGGGTTTGGATGAGAATTACTCTCCGTAGCTGCTAAACGGGATAGCCCGTGTCGAGTGTACTGCATTGTTCATTCATTCGTTGTCAGAAACCGCTTAATCCTGTATAGGGTTGCAGTGAGCCGGAGCCTATCTCGGCAGACACAGGGCGCAAGGCAGGGCTATACCCAGGATGGGTATCCCCAGGATGGGTATAGTCCATCACAGGGCACCGGGGGCAATTTGGTCCACAGGCCAATTAACCTGTGTAGCAGCATGGTTTTGGACTGTGGGAGGAAACCGGAGTGCCCGGCGAAAACCCACGCGTACACGGGGAGAACATGCAAACTCCACACAGAAAGATACCTGAGCTGGGAATGGAACCCGGGGATTTCTTGCTCCGAGGCGGCAGCGCTACTCACCGTGCCACCGTGCCGCCCTTGTACAGCATTATGAACATGAAAAATATTTTGCTGTAATCCTCAACGCCATAGCGTTTTCATTATAAATACACTTACAGTATTTATTCCTCACGCGTAGGTACTTACTGATTGGCTGAAAACATCTTAATATATAAAGGACTTGCAGAGCTTGGGCAATTGTTGGTAGCACCACGTGGCTACTGCCCTACAGCTTTGTGGTTCCTCGGCAGATATGAGAGACGCAATTAGCACGAACCAAACATTATTAATATTGAGAACACTTATTATACAAACAACCCTTGAGGAATAAGGTGCAGGGGTGCTTACAATTTCAGCATTTCTTTCCAAAGCTGTTCTTTCAGGATAGCCGTGTTGAGCGTTCCTCCTCTCTCCTTAACGACGTTTCGCCTACCACGTTGGAGGCAGCGTCGGAGACGGAACGTGGCTATCCCGAACGAGCAACTCTCGAGAACAATTCTCACACATCGAGCCGTGAAAACCTACATCAATGCATTATTAACATCGTCAACTTAGTCTTGAGAGACTCTGAAATGTAAACGTACTTCCAGAATCATCATCATGGTCGCCGTCGGCTTGTCTTACACGGCGCTTTCCGCTACCTCGCGTGCAAACAAACTACGGCTTCTCTCAAGACAAATATTATTTGGATCCGAGCGTCACGAAACACCTGCCTCGCGGCAAACACGATTAACGCAGAGACCCGATTGGCCGTGGCTGGCTTTCGCGATGTGTTAAATCGTCAAAAGAGCTGTCGTGCAAAACGAGCTTTCTCTTCCTGCCACGTAAACACGGGGACGATTATATTTTTATGAAAACGGCCCACCAACCTTCCCCCCCCCCTCGCCCGGCACATCTTTTTTTTCCTCGGCGGAACGCGGGGGTAATGCATAGGTAATGCACTCCCCACCTGCCCTTTGCGAGTCTCTCCCGCTTGTTATCCGCTCGGCAATCCGCCGACTCCAAACACAATTTGTCCGCGGCATAAAGGGAAATTAATATTTTATTAAACCATTACGGTCATGTTCGCCCCCTGATTTACACAGCGTACGGGCCCGCTGGGTCGTGGGCCCGACACCCGGCCCCGCCCCCCAGCTCTGGATGCGGGCCGAGAAACGGGCCCGTGCAGACGCGCAGCCGTGACGTTCGAACGTCGGTACGAAACGGCGATTTCCGTGCGACGGCCAACAGGCGGTTGTGAACACCTACGCCCGTTCCTGCGCCTGGGAGTCGGTCGGTTTAGTCCCTCGGTTTGTACTCAAGCTGGAAGGGACGAGTTGAAAGAACGTCCTGATTCCAGCTTAGGAAACCCTCGCTGTGTGGCGTTTGTGTTTTCGCTCCCTTTTGCTTCTTGGGTTTCCTTCCGGCTTCTCCGGTTTCCTCCCACAACGAAAAAAACACTCGTTAATCAATCGGCCGATACCATCGTAACATCGCGGACGAAGTGTCTGGCGGGTTGGCGCCGGCTGTCCACGTGGCTGCCTCCCGTCCACCTCTCTGCGGTTTCCTGCGGCGCCTTGGGACCTCCGGGTGAAAAGCGCGGCCTATATAAATCCATCCATCCATTTTCTAAACCGCTTGTCCTGGTGAGGGTCGCGGTGGCAGCAGTAAATGTAATACATTATTATGTAAATGTAATACACTGTTATTGTTTTTGACAATAACGGACGCAGGCGTGACGAAGCTGGTGTTCGCGCTGTACGACAAGCTGGCGCCCTTCCTGAGCACTGAGAACGCCACGGTGGGCAACGCGCTGAACAACGCCACGGGCCAGAACCACTCGCTGGCAGTCAGCTCGCGCATCATCTCGGCCTCCATCAACAAGGAGCTGAACCGCGTGTTCCTCAGCGAGCCGGTCGTGTTCACGCTGCGGCACAACCAGGTGAGGCCCGTCTCCTCCGCCCCCGTCAAGCGTCGGAGGGACGGTGATCCGAGTGGGTGCTCCAGTTTCCCCCCCAATTTAACGACATGTCGCCTAGCTTGACACCATAAATACCTCGCATCACTACTCCGGCCACTCGCCCCAACACAATCCCGCACTCTAAGCAGCTCACCACAACCTTCAAAAACACTTTTAAAAGTTACCTCTTTACCGACTCACAACAAACCGATCGAGCCAGGCTCCACGCCTCTGAATCAACAGGTGCAACGCGCACGGAGAATATGCGTGCGTTACAAATTCATTCATTCATTCATTTTCAGAAACCGCTTAATCCTATACAGGGTCGCGGTGAGCCGGAGCCTATCCCGGCAGACACAGGGCGCAAGGCAGGGGAACACCAAGGATGGGACGCCAGTCCATCGCAGGGCGCCTGGGGAAATTTAGTCAGTACGCCAATTAACCTGGCAGCATGTCTTTGGACGGTGGGAGGAAACCGGAGTGCCCGGCGAAAACCCACGCGGACACGGGGAGAACATGCAAACTCCACACAGAAAGGCACCCCGAGCCGAGATTCGAACCCGGGACCTTCTTGCTGCGTTACAAATATATATTATTATTATTGATTGACCTGACTAAATTGCCCCGCGGTGCCCAGCGACGGACTGGCGTCGCATCCTCGGTGCGGCCGACTATGTATCTGAGAAACTTACCTTTCACCCGTGATTGGTCGAGAGGCGCGGATGTTACCGCTGCGCCATCCTGCCGCCCTGAGGACACGGGGGGTAGCAGAGGCAACCTTCCAAGTGCGAGACGAATGGCTGTAATCGCGTCGCTAGCCAGCCCTGAGCGCGACCTACCCTCTCTGTAATCATGGAGAGGTAAAGCTGTCAAAAAATTGTATTTAATTGTAATTCAAAATTATCAAACATTACGGGTCATTACGACGAGCCGACTTGCCGTCGCGGGAAACTTTCAAAGCGGCGCCACGAGAAATAGCGTGAAATAATTTTTAAACTACGCGTCCCCCTCCTCCGCGCCCCCCCCCCACCACCACAACCGGTGCTCACCAGCATTGGCATCGCCAATACGTGACAGATGGATTTTTAATGAGAAGATTCTCGCGGCTGATTGTCTTAATCGCAGTGACGATCTTCACACATTTCAAGTCGCGCAGCGTTTACGGTTGAACGAGCGGGGAACGTCATCGTGATAAAACGCGGGCTCCTAGCTGAGCTGATTGCCGCCCGTTAAAAATAGCGACGCGTGCGCGCGCTCTTACGTTATAGGAGCCGAGCAAAAGTGTAATTACGGCTTAAGATAACCCAGTGTGTAAATTGTCTTTGAAGTGTGTTTTATTTCCGTGGCATCACCTGAACTATAATTAGGGAGTTCAATTATTAATGTCAATTTTAATGTTCGGTCGAGTAACCAAAACGCGCCCGCTCGTATCCCGGAGCCCGGTGTCGGTGCAGATAACGGTAAAGATCGTTTCACCGTTTCGGCAAAAGTCAGCGATGTGAGCGTCGGGGGTCAGGTGGGTGGAAAGGAAGCGTTTATGCGACGGGGCCTGTGATGTCGGTTTGTCACTGATGCACGGAGGCACGCTGTGGGAATACTTGACGGTCTCAGATGCGGAGATTTAACGTCTTATCGTGGTGGAGGGGATCGCGTGTTGCAACGAGCCGCACAGCTATGTCACTTTGAGCATCGCTGCCGCCTCACAGCAAGAAGACCCCCGGGTTCGATTCCCGGCTCGGGTGCCGCCTTGCTGTGTTGAAGTTTTCATGTTCTCCCCATGTCCGAGTGGGTTTTCGCTGGGTACTCCAGTTTCCTCCCCCAATTTAACGACATGCTGGCTAGCTTGATTGACCTGACTAAATTGCCCGCGGTGCCCAGCGATGGACTGGCGTCCCATCCTCGGTATGGCCCTATCTTGCGTCCTGTATCTGCCGGGATAGGCTGCGGCTTCACCGCCACCCTCTGGAGCATTAAACGGTGACTGAGAAAGAGTGACATTTGCACGAAGCCTTACGACGCATTTACATTCAGACACGACAGGTGTATCGTATTAATGCGCTGGTGGCTTTTGCCGCTTTGTAACCGTCTGTGTAAGGTGCCAACTCGCGAACGCAGGCTGTGGCTATTGTCGCGGTAATCAAGTAAAGAGTTCCATGGCAAGAGTGTGATTTAAGCCGGTGCAGCGTAATTTGACAGCGTTATGAATATGGACACGTAGACTAACTGATTACATTTTGGCATATCTCATTTTTTATGGGAAGAAAGTATCGCTTGTAATGAATTATACTTGCAGGAAGAATCGTACCCGTGGGTGATTTAGGATAGAGCGCCGAATTGCGGTGATGCATGGCAGGGTGGCACGGCGATGACACCCACGCCTCACAAATAATAATAATAATAGCATTTATAGAGCGCCTTTCACCCGAGGGTCACAAAGCGCTGCACAAGGCTGCGGAGAGAATGACATGTCAACAACAACAGAGAACGGAAAATCAGCAACCATTTTAATTTTTGGGGTTTTTTTTTTTTATAATCCGAGCTGTGGAGAGAACGGCAAATCAACAACGGAGAGACAGAAAACTGAGAGCGATGGGTTATATATAAATAGCAGGCTCTGCACCAGCCGGTTCGATTACCCACCCAGGGCGCCTTTCTGCGAGGCGGAGTTTGTGTGTTCTCTCTTCCTGTTCTGCGTGGATTTCCTCCTGGTCCTCCGGTTTCCTCCCACAACTGAAACAAAACATTCCTTAATTCGGCTGATAACATCATAATATGTAATGTTAGTGCCGGCTAAGCGTGTGGCTGCCTTCCCCCAGCTACTCTGTGGGATTCCTGAATCTCTTAGTCATTCTCCCTTCAAACGATCACCTTCGACACTGAACGAATACTCTACCACGCGGAATTATAAATTGTAATATTATTGTTATACACCCACCCGTTTTGCTTTACACGTTAATTGTAAACGTTGCAGTCCTCACCTAACGCCCAGGCTTTGCTTCACACACTTTATCGAAAGGAGCAATGAAATGGACTTCTTCGCAGAGTTGCCGAGAGTCTTCAAACTTATCTTTCAAAACGTGCGTAGTATCTGAAACACCCGCGGTTAGTTTTAACGAGAACCTCCCGTGATGGCGGATTCTGACGTGATTTGCGTTAGTGGATGTGGATTATAAAAAACAGCGACAGTTGAGCTGCGTTAAAGTTTATTTTATTTTTATATTAACACCGAGGAATGAAAGAAAACATTGTGGACTACCTACTGGGTATCTTTGTAAAATGCTGCACACTCATTTAATGTATATATTTTTAATAGTACATCACCGACTTTGTATCCGTTACCGGAGCAGCACAGCGTTTAAAAGGTGACACTTTCTTATCTTTAAATGTTTCATCACAGGAGCTTGAGAAACTAGGGAGGAGGCTTTAATCCAGCAGTTGATTGATCAAGGCTGATGATGACGATGATGGTGGTACTATTGTGTAGGTCGCCATTGTGAATACGCTGTAGACTCCAGACCTGTTCACCAAGGGAGACCCTAGCAGGAGAGCTAGACTCCAGACCTGTTCACCACCAAGGGAGACCCTAGCAGGAGTTCTAGACTCCAGACCTGTTCACCAAGGGAGACCCTGGCAGGAGTACTGGACTCCAGATAACATAGCTGTGCGGCTTATTGCAACACGCAATGCCGCGCATCACGATAAGACGTTACATCTCCGCATCTGCTTTTTTCTTTCGTTGTTGACATGCCGTTCTCTTCGCGGCCCTTGTGCAGCGCTTTCTGACCCTCGGGTGAAAGGCGCTATATAAAATGCTATTATTATTATCTGAAACCGTCAAGTAATTCCCACACCGTGCCCGGTGCCTCACTGACAAACCGACATCACAGGCCCCGTCGCCTTAAACGTCTTCCTTTCCGCCGACCTGACCCAACGCTCGCGTCGCCCGCGTCGACACAACGAGCGCGATCGATCGTTGCCGCCGTTGTTGTGATTTCCTCAGTCCGACGGAAACTTCAACCCCAACTGCTCCTTCTGGAACTACTCGTCGCACACGATGCTGGGCCACTGGTCGAGCCACGGCTGCAAGCTGCTGGCCACCAACGCGTCGCACACCACCTGCGCCTGCAACCACCTGACCAACTTCGCGGTGCTCATGGCGCGCCGCGACATCGAGGTACGTCCGACCGCCGTCGTCATCGCCATCGCCGTCCCTCCGCGACGTTTCGCCTCGCGCGTTGGAGGCAGGCGCGTCGCAGCCGCGGGTGTTGTGCGGGTGTTGCGACACCCGCACTTTCGCGGAAACATGATTCCATCCCCCCCTCCCCCCACTTTTTCCTGAGGTAGTCTCATATTATAAAACGTGACTAGCTCAGGAAAAAGTGGGAGGGATGGAATCATGTTTCCGTGAAAGTGCGGGTGTCGCAACACCCGCAATACCCGCGGCTGCTACGCGCCTTGTTGGAGGGCATCATCCGGCTCGATTCGTGACGGTTGCGCGTCAATTTAAATTTAAATTCAACTTGATTGTCAATTCTGCCATATGTACAGGACATATATCCATCCATCCATTTTCTAAACCGCTTGTCCTGGTGAGGGTCGTGGTGGCAGCGGTCCAAGGAGAGAGGACCAGACATCCCTTTCCTCAGCAACAGATTCCAGGACATATGGAGGATCGAAATGCCGTTTCTCTCAGACCCCCGGTGTTGGCATATACATGGACTGGAACACAACGACAAGGGTTTAAAAATACTAGGATGAAAAAACAGAATACTAATTTTTTTGAAATATTTACAAATTGAGCTAAGCCGGGGGTCGGGGGGGACAATAACAAGGCACAGATCTAGAACAAAAACTATAATTATTACAAGTATAGTGCAAATAGAACTAATATAGTACAGATATAGATGAAAAGATGTGCAAGTAATATCCCATCTACAGGACGAGAAGCTGTTCTTTCCGGATAGCCGTATTTTTGCTGTAATACTAAACATCCATCTATCTCTCTACGAAGATATGAATCACAAATTGGAGTGTGAGCCTTAGCTGATTGCGCACGAATAAGGCAAGCCGTTTATCCAGGCAAGACCACGCAAGTGCAAACACTGTTCTCCAGTAGGCTCCAACACTCAGCCGTGCAGCCCATTCCTACCTTAATGAGTGTTAACGGGTGATTTACTCAGCGTGAGAGGAGGAGGCGAAGGCGGCAGGAGAGAAAAATCAAATGCCCCGAGAGAACGCGTCACGCATGCCAGGCTTTGACAGCAAAGGCCCGCGCAGCAGCAGGCACCGTCCCGCTTGCTGTCCCCGCTTCCCGGGGCCGCCCGGCAGCTCAGCGTGTCGTGAGATGTGTAAACCATCGTGCGGTTCCGCCTACCGTTTCCCTCCGAAATATTCGGCTAATTATTTGGCGATCCTGCTGCTTGCTGCTGCTGCCACGGCGGTCGTTGGCAGCGCGTACGCAAACACGATTAACGAAACGTAGCTCGGCGCATTTGTCAACGACGCACCGGCGTGACGATGGCTGGCGTCGCCTGGCGTCGCCTGGCGTCGCCTGGCATCGCCTGGCGTCGCCTGGCATCGCCTGGCATCGCCTGGCATCGTGCGGCATCGGCGCACAGGCTTCGGAAGCCTGATCGACGATGCCTCCTCCAGCGTGGGAGGCGAAACGTCGCGACGGGCGGAGGAGGGACGCTCGCCACGGCTATAGGGGACGCTGGCAGGTTTTTGCCGCTCTTAAGATTGCCAGTTTCACGACCTTTCAGTGTATTCGAAGCAGCCTTAATCATGTAATTTTTGTTCCTTTGGTTTTTATTGGTTGTTTATTCTTTCGTTATTGACATGCCGTTCTCTTCGCGGCCCTTGTGCAGAGCGAGTGGCTCTTGAGAGGATTCTAAAATGTTCCCATGGGCCCTGGCGAGCGTTGCTCCTCTCTCCTTTGCGACCTTCACAAGCCTGATGATGATGCCGCCTACGTCGGAGGCACCGTCGGGCATTCTGAACGTCGCGAAGGAGAGAGGAGGCGACGCTTGCTACCGCTATCGCAAAAGAGCATTTCTCAAATATTTAATGGGCGATCCGTAATGAAGCATTTTTGGGTTCGGTCGCGTGAAAAGTAAGTGTCGTAAACCCGCCTTGCAACCGGCTCAGCCAATCAGTAAGGTTCGTCACCTGAACAGAACGTGCCAATGCTTTACTACGTCAGCACGCCGGTGTGTTAGAGAGTGACACGCCGGTGTGTTGGAAACCCACAACATTTAAATTTACAACGGAGTACGAGCTTTCGCTGACGATTGCAATCGGCGTCATCGCGCTCCTCGATCAGAGGTTGTGGAGATGTTTTGGGCGACGGGCCTTCTTCGCGGCACGATTGCCTGGAACGCGGCGGATTAGCGGCGGTTAATCAGTATTCCGCGCGGGTGGCACGGGGGGGGGTGTCCTGAGTGTGTGCTCCCCACACTTCATTAACTCCTCCACTGCTCTCCGGACTCTCTGCATGCTAAATGAGCCCCATTAAGTTGACTTAGAAAGTTTAAAGCCCAACAGAGGATTATTAAGCGTGCTTTTTTTCTTTTCTTATTCTTTATAAATAATGAAACATAACAAAAAACACACAGACCGGGGTCAGCGTGCTTCGGGCTCGGCGAAGAGAACGCAAAACTTTCTTAGAAGATCGAGATTTTCCAAAGCATGATTGACCGTCAAGCCAAGCCCATCGTCGCTCCCTCCAGAGACGATATAAAGGCGAATTAATTGTCTGTTGTTGATGTTGCCGGTTGAAACGCCCGCTACCTAGGTTGACCCGGGTTGGCCGGTTGCCCCCCAGCCAGATGCCCTTCCTGACGCCAACCTCCTTCAGTCGGAGGGTTTGCTTTATTTGTCTGATACCTCCCCCCAGACCTGCTCACCAAGGGAGACCCTAGCCGGAGTGCTAGACTCCAGACCTGTTCACCAAGGGAGACCTTAGCAGGAGTTCTAGACTCCAGGCAACATTGCTCTGCGGTTCATTGGAACACGCAAACACGCAAACCCGCAAACCCCTCCATGCTTTGTGAAATGCCGTGGAGACACTGGTCTCCCAACCATAGGTGAGGTGGAATTCCCAACACTGGCTCATAACAAGCACGCCCGGTGCACGTGAAGCTATGGTGAAGTTCAATCTTCACCCGAAGAGCGTGCACACATCCAGGCGCCGTGAGCACTAAAACGTGTGTGTATTTTGACACTCCCCCAAGACGACTCGGCCTCAAACGAGTACCCGGTGCGGCGTGTAAACATCGCCACTGGGGGAGACAAAGGCGGCCACCAACCCCCTCACGTGCACGCTAACAGCACTTGACCCCTACAGTCTGTTAAGGCTACACGGGGGACCTGTGTCGTTGTTTACACCCATCCTGCAAACTGTACAAGACGCTCGAGACGTAGATCTGCGCGCCACACATTCGCAGAGCGCGCGTTACCTAACGGGAGCGTGCATCGGCGACCAGACTCTGGGAGACCAGACAGAGCGCCCTTTACATGCACAGCGTGTGTAAGCTGAGGCTGAGCAAATTGTCTGTTTAATTGAACACGCTGGTTTTCCAGGAGACTTTACAAGGCGGAGCGTAGGAGGTATCTGTTAGCCACGCTCGTAATAAAACAAAAAGAGGGCCCCGCGTGGCAGCAGGGTGACGCGGTGGTAACGTTTGCGACTCGCCGAGAGAAGGACCTGCTACCCTAGGCGGTTTCATTCACGCCTCGGGTGCCTTTCTGTGCGGAGTTTGTGTGTGCTCTCCCCATTGTTCTGCGTGGGCTTCCTCCTATTTTTGCGGTTTCCTGCCGCAAATAAAAAAAACACTCATTAGTCGGACGATGACCTCAAAATATATGGTGCGGCATAAGTCGCTTTATCAAGAATAATTACTTTGAGAATTGGCTGCACTGATTCGGCGACAATGATTGTAATTCCCTGGGTGCAGTAGTGAGATGTAAAGTGTTTTGAACATGATGGAAGACGCTTCATTATTCTCTGTAAAGCGACTTATGCCGCACCCCTGTATATAGGACGCAGCGTCTGGAAAATGTTGGCGCCGGCTAATAGCGTGACTGCCTTCCCCCCCAACAAGTATCTGCGGTTTGCTCGCACCTCCGAGTCGTTCCGTCCTCAAACAATCGCCTTCAACGTTGAACAACGCCTGTGCGACGCGTTATAAATTGCAATACAATCAAATTATTAAAAGGCGTCCAATATTGTTCCACCTGGAATATCAGAGGAGTGTAGTATTTTCTCCGCCATACCTCCGCGCGGTCTCTCTTCCGTCCCCTGTCATCCCATTACATTCTATAGATTTATTACGTCCGATCCCGATACGGTTCTTTTACAAGGATGTATACCCCGCCGTAAAAAAAACCGTACGTTTCACCCTCGTCTTATTCAATCTCGCCGCGGCATTTATGAGCGCGTGGACGCGCAGATTTACGCGACGGTGCGTTTAATATAAAGTTAAGCGTAATGCTTCATAAATATTCCGCGGTCCATGCCCCCCCCCCCCCCCCCCCCCCCCCCCCCCCCCNNNNGGGGGGGGGGGGGGGGGGGGGGGGGGGGGGGGGGGGGGGGGGGTGGCAGGCGCCCGATAGGTGATTCACAACGTAAACATGATAAATGGACGGTTAAGACACATCTGTCTTTATGAGCCCCGAGATTGTGCCAGGAACTGTTGCATCAATACATCAATAAGGTGACATTCTGCGCGGCCTAATGTAATAATTCTGGGCAGGGCCCTCAAGGTGACTGATGGCGGGGGGGTGCGATGGCATTTCTATCGCACTCATTGAAAACCGACACCTGTTACTGGCGACGGCGCTTTCCCTCCTTCTGTCTCTCTCCGGCTGGCTCCCTGATATTTCCCGGCCCGACACGGTGACACGGCGAGAATCGCTGCCGCTTTACACCAAGAATGATCCCTGTTCGATTCCAGGCTCGGGTGCCTCTCTTGTGTGGAGTTTGCACGTTTCTCCTCGTGTCGACGTGGGTTTTCGCCGGGCACTCCGGTTTCCTCCCACCGTCCCAAGACACGCTGCTACCTAGGTTAATCGACGTGCTGCCTAAAGTGGCCCCGGTGCCCTGCGATGGACTGGCGCCCCATCCAGAGTATATCCGTACCTTGCGTCCTTTGTCCACCGGGCTAGAATCCGGCTCACCGTGACCTTCTTCAGGATTAAGCGGGAACTGATAATAACGATGACAGCGATGATGATGATGATGGTGCCTTGGGTTCCGTCTCATCGTGTTATTTGTCGATCCTCCGCGTCCCGGCGTTTTGCTCGAGTCCGCCCACGCACGACGGTCCTGACCTTTCCGTCTTATTGAAACGTCCCCTTTCGTAACGTCGCGTGCGCGCCGCGTGTCTCCCCCGGTGAGTCTTCAACGGCGCGCCTGTCGTTTTTTAAAACGCGGAGCAAGGCCGGCGTTTCCCTGGGCGGTTCAAGGTGGTTAGGGCCCCCCGTCTCGCCGCGGGGAGGGCGGCGGGTTCAAATCCGCTCGGGGTTCAAACTCAGGTCGCGGTCAACGATGGGCATCTCACGGACAGACTTGCACCCCGCCGTGGCAACGTGGAGTCGCCGGCATTTCCACGGAGCCACACCGACAGAGATGAGCGCCGATGAATTTGCTCGCTCGAGCAGGGAGACCTTTGAGCGGGGAAAACTTCTGACTTTTCAGTTGAAATCCACGGCAGTTTAACCGATTTATTAAAAACAAGGCGTTGAAGTCACGAATCCCGCCTCTCTGTCTGAGCACTTGAGCGGTCGTAATCCTTAACCAACCTTTATGTGACGAGAATCAAAATGTATTGATGTAGGTTCTCGCGGCTCGATTTATGACTGGATAGCCGTGAGCTGTTCTTTCCGGATAGTTGCTGTTCTTTCGGGATAGCCGCTCGACACGGCTATCTCGAAAGAACAGCTCTGAAGAGCAACCGTCGTGAATCTAGATGTTTGTAAGGCTATGGAGGAGACCTCGTATCGTTCAGCAGAAAGACCTGCCATCTTGAAACAAAAATGGCAGCCGTTCAAGCCACCAGCGCACGGCGGTGGCACAGCCCAAAGTTCATTCGAGGAGAGAGACCCTTTGATATTTCTCGTGTCAACCGCAATTGATCGTTGTCATTATCGGCCACGATCAATCTACTGCTGGATGAAGGCCTCTCCAAGCCTTCGCCGACTCTCAATACTCCGTGATGGATCGGTCGACCTAACACCTGCACCCGAACCGATTTCGTCACTCCATCTCCTCGCTACGGTTCTTCTCGGACACGTTCGATCCCTTGGCTGGCACTCCATCACCGCTGTTGACCATTGGCCGCCAACTCTCCGAGCCCACCCTACCGCCTTAGTACGTCAGTTTTTATACAAACTGGAAGGAACCGTTGAGCTATGTAGCTCTTTTTAGCAATTGTCCAGCGGGGCAGGGGTACACAAGTTAGGGCGCCGGGGGTAATTTAGTCAGCAGGCCAATTAACCTACGCAGCAGCGTGCCGTTGGACTGTGGGAAGAAACCGGAGTACTTGGTGAAAACCCACGCAGACACGGGGGAGAACCTGCAAACTCGACGCAGAAATGCACCCGGGTCGGGAATTGATCTCAGGTAGTCCTGCTGTGAGGTGGCCAAGCTGCATAGGTTAATTGGCCTGCGGATTAAATTGCCCCCGTTGCCCTGCGATGGACTGGCATCCTATCCTAGGTATAGTTCTGCCTTGTGCCCTGTGTCTGCCGGGATAGGCTTCGGCTCACCGCGACCCTGCACAGGATTAAGCGGTTTCTGACAATGGACGGATGAATGGATTATTATTATTATTCATCCCCAGCATGGCGTCTCTCCCCCCGCCCCCCCGCGTCTTTGCGCACTTTTTAATTCTCCGTTGTCTTCGTTAGTGACCGCGTCGGTTTACGAGCACCGCGTCCTTAGCAGCTAGCAGCGGCGAGCACTGATTAAAAGCCACCCTTCTTGAGGCAGCGCACACCGCTTCGTTGCATTTAGTTGTACCACATTCAGCTTCGTAGCGTGCTCGCACTTTATGAAAAGGTGTTGTGCGCACAGCAGCTATCTTGCCGTCAGCCTCCGCAGCGCTTCAAGGCGCCACCTTCTATTGTGCGGACCGATATTAAACGAAGAAAGTAAACTTCTTTTGCCCATTTAATATTCGGATTTTGTTTTTATTCCGCCATTCATTGTCGAGTCCTCGACTCTAATTGGAAGTGAAATATCAAATGAAAGTTGGAGGCTTTTGTTATTTATTTCGAACTTCAAAAGTGCATGAATAAACGAGAAAAATATTCGAGAGTTTACGTAACCGCCTGTGTTTGTTTAGTTCCTTTAGTATTCAGTTCTCGGATTTTTACTGATGGTATGTTTACGGATGAAATAGCTGAAAATAAAAACGTATCTTTGGAAAGAACCTTTATATTATCAACCACTGTACTGATGTAGATCTTCACGGCTCGATTCATAATGGTTGTTCTTCAGAGCTGTTCTTTCGGGATAGCCGTGTCGAGTGATCTCCATCTCTCTCCTTCACGACGCTTCCAACGCATAATGACGCTTCCAACGTAGGAGGCGAAACGTCGCAAAGGAGAGAGGGAGATTGCTACAACACGGCTATCCCGAAAGAGCAGCTCTGAAGAGCAACCGTCATCATCTAACACGTTTATAAAACCGTACCTCCACACAACGGGTTTAAACCGTCGTTATCCAGGTTTATCCGTGTTTGCCCGTTGCCGGTTACCCCAAAATCATCTTTCCTCCACCTATCAACTTTTTTTGTCCAAGCGCCCCCGCGTGGACAACAACTTTTTTTGTCCATGCGCCCCCGCGTGCTGGGTGCGCCTGGGCTGCTGCTCCGTGTTAACCGTATTTATGAAGCTTTAATTTGATGTACATTTGTCATTTTCCATCAGTTCCTTTTCTGTTTGGTTGGTGGTTTGGTTCTGTGTAACTTTGGTGTTTGTTTTTGTTGTCTGCCATGCTCTTGTTGCTTGTTTTTTTTGTCTGTTTTGCGCGGCCTACTCCTTGCCCAGTTTGTGTAAGTCCTGCCTTGCCTAAACTCGCCTCGTGGTGTCGCGTGTGGAAGCTGTGTATTTGTTGTTTTGGTGTCTGCGGTTTTTTATTTGCTGTTGCGTGTGTCTATGTGTGTGTTCTTGTGCTTCAATGTTGATTGTTTAATTTGGATTGCCGTTGTTTCCCTCTTGTGTCTGTCTCTGTGTCTTCCTGTCTCTGTGTCCCTATGTCTCTCCCTGTACGCTCACCCTCCCTCCCTGTCTCCCTCCGTCTTTGTCTTTTTTTTGCCACTCTTAAGATTGCAAGTTTCACGACCTTTCAGTATATTCGATGCAGCCTTAATCACTTATTTTTTGTTGCTTTGGTTTTTATTGGGGTTTTTTCTTTGGTTGTTGACATGCCGTCTTCTTCACGGCCCTTGTGCAGCGCTTTGTGACCCTCGGGTGAAAGGCGCTATATAAAATGATATTATTATCACTATCCTACACACTACATCCGCCATTCTCAACCCATCAGTGGGCCACGAGCACCACCTAGTGGTCCGTGGAGACCAGACCCAGGTGGGCCTTGAGGTACAAAATGTTGACAATCTCTGCTCTACACTATACACAACACTCACTATATTCAGCGTGCGCTATACAGTTCTACACACCGCGCTACACACACAACCCTTTAAAAACCGCCATCATTATTTGAAAAACGCGTGCAATGCTACGTGTAAACAAAAAATATCGGTTGATTTTTTTTGTTTGGTTACTTATGAACCTTGTGTATATTTTACATTTTTGTCAGCAACTCGCATGTTTGCTTGTGTCGCAGGAGTCCCGTAACGAGCTTGCAAGCTCACTGGGTATTTTTCTGCCGTAATAATAAGCATCGATCCATCCGTCGTGTACGGTGTTTGCGCAGCTCGGCCGGTTTCCGCCAAACCCCGTCCGTTCATCACGTTCATTATTATTATCTTCACGGGGGGACGAGACCCATCGTCACCTCTACCCGCGTCTCCCCACCGCGTTCCCCCTCCGTGCCCCGTCGCACCGATCTCAACCGACGCCCGTTTGTGCCACCTTGCGCGCAGTACGGAGACAAGGCCCACCAGCTGCTGCTGCTGGTCATCACGTGGGTGGGCATCCTGGTGTCGCTGCTCTGTCTCGCCATGGCCATCTTCACGTTCTGCTTCTTCCGGGGCCTGCAGAGCGACCGCAACACCATCCACAAGAACCTGTGCATCAACCTCTTCCTCGCAGAAATGCTGTTCCTGCTCGGCATTGACAAGACGCAGTACACGGTACGGCGAACGCTCGCACTGTACGCGGTACGGTTCCCAAACTTTCTCGGTTCACGCCGCCCTCGGTGTATCGGGATTTTTTTTCCCACGGCGCGCGAAGTCGGAAAATATCCCGCACCGTACGGGTTGGACTCATTTTCTCACCGTTTCGCGATTAGCTGCCGAGCACATTCGCTCGCTTTTTCCTGAAGTAGTTTCATATCATCGGCAGAGACTACCTCAGGAAAAAGTCTTGCGACACCCGCGACACCCGCAGCTGCGACGCGCCTGCGTTTGCTCGCCCGCTGCGTCGCGTTAACGCCGATGACCTCGCCCGCGCGCGTTTCTCCCGGCAGATCGTGTGCTCGGTCTTCGCCGGGCTGCTGCACTTCTTCTTCCTGGCGGCGTTCGCCTGGATGTGCCTGGAGGGCGTGCAGCTCTATCTGATGCTCGTCGAGGTGTTTGAGAGCGAGTACTCTCGCCGCAAATACTTCTATCTCTTCGGCTACGGCCTGCCCGCAGCCGTCGTCGGCATCTCCACCGCCATCGACTACACCAGCTACGGCACCGACAAAGTGTGAGTTGTCGACCTCCTCGCCCACCCCCTTCCCGCCCTCGGAACGTCGGGCGTGTGGGATGTGGAACCGGCGAGTGTGGCTCCTATCTCTAACTCTGGCTCCTATCTTGAACACTGACTCCTGTCTTTAACACTGGCTCCTGTCTCTAACACTGGCTCCTGTCTTTAACACTGGCTCCTGTCTTTAACACTAGCTCCTATGTGGAACACTGTCTCCTATCTCTAACACCGGCTCCTATCTCGAACGCTGGCTGTTACTGCTGCTGTGCTGCTTATTGTATACGATTCTAGAGCCAGTAAGCACCCCTGTCACTGTACTAAACTACGTGTTTACAACGGCCACCGGCGTGCGAGTGGTGTTGGTACCCCTGACGATGCCTCCTGAGTGGTCCGGCGAAACGTCGCGACGGACAGCGAGGCAGAGCGCTCGGCGACACGGCCGTCCTGAAAGCACGGCTTTCAAAAGCCGCTGTCGCGCATCGAGCCGTGAAAACCTGCATCAGTTCCACCTGCCGTTTGTTCGTCTGAAAAACAAGGCGCCCCGTCGAGTTGTTTTGGAATCTTCCGCCGATATCTGACGGATAATAGGTCCCCTAGCCGGGCGCCCGCGAGTCCTAGGGTGCGTGACATCATGAATATTAATGCCGGCTGGATATACCGTGATCTCATTAATATATATATATGATGTTATGCAGCCGAGGCTTGGGCACCGTCCCGTGGCTGGTATCACCTGGTGACGTCACCACCGTATGCTCCACTCAACTCTGATATTGAACGGTCGGAGCACGGGCGTGAATTATTCATGAACGTGCGACTGCGGTTTTCTTTTTTTTAAAGTTCGAGCGTCGATCCAATTAGTTTCACCAATAGGACAGGAACGGAATTTGTTCAATTAACATTTATAATTACGTAACGTTTCGCGCCTCCCGCTTCGGAAGGCATCGTCAGGCTTCCGTAGAGTGACGTCGCGAAGGCCAGAGGACGATCGCTCGATACGGCTATCCTGAAAGAGCAGCTCTTAAGAGCAATTCTCATTCATCAAGCCGTGAGAAACCTCCATCAATACATATGAGGTAAAGGACAAGGTGCAGCCCTGAAATCGCTTACACGTGGCATCTCAGGTGCAAGGGCCTCCACTATGGGACCTGTTGAATTCAATTGAACTTTATTGTCAATTCTGCCATATGCACGAGACATATAGAGGATCGAAATGCCGTTTCTCTCAGACCCCGGTGTTGGCATAAACATGGACTGGAACATAACAACAATGGTTTAAAAATACTAGGATAAAAAAAACAAAATACTAACAATTTGTTAAATATTTACAAGCGAGTTAGGTACGCGATGCTTTACTCCTGCCATTCTCAACCGGTGGGTCGCGACCCATCAGTGGGCCGCGAGCACCACCGAGTGGTCCGGGCAAACCTACTCCACCAGGGGTTTCCAATTTGCTTTTTAATTTCGAACGAAAACGTCCGTGGAAATTCAGTGCGATGAATAAACGTGCGTACGTCCCTTCCGACACACCGTACCCCGCCCCGCAAAGGAACCCAAATGTGTTCCTGTCCTTTGCTTGATCCCACTTAAACACGTCTCGGACGGAAGCAAATACACTCTAATTTGAAATTAACCGCTTGTGATAGATTCCGTCCAATCGCAGGCGGCTGTAATCAGGAACAAACCATAAAAAAAACGACGCGTAATTAACACTCGACGCGGCGCCCAGCGTTTCCATTAACGGGAAGCGATTCTCTGCAGGAAAAATAGTGAGTTGGCCAACTTATGTAAACGCAATTTCGGTCGAACGAGTGGAGATTTTGGCCTCATAAAGGGTCGTTAGTGACCGACGGGCGTGCTGTAACGATGTAATGGTCAGCGCCGTGCTGGACTTGCAAAGTAGAGGTCACGGGTTTGACCCCCTGACGCGGCAGCTGAAACAATCGACAAGTTTCTTGAATCCACCCAGCAAAGACATGCTTCTGTTCCTGACTAAATTGCCCCCGGTGCCCTGAGTTGTTGTAACTTCATAACATATCCCTTTTATGCTTATGTATATATCCCTTGTTTACCCCTCCCCGCTGGACAACTGTTAACAAGAGCTACATAGCTCGAACGGTTACTTCCAGCTTAGATACAAACTGACTTGGGTGGCCGAGAGTTGATTTAAATCAATATTACAAGGCACGGCCCACTGGGCGGGAACCTAGAGGCCGACCCAGAACACGCTGGAGGGATTATATCCTTCGGCTGGCCTGGGAACGCCTGGGAATCCCACCCCCAGGAAGAGCTGGAATCTGTTGCTGAGGAAAGAGATGTCTGATCCACCCTCCTTGGACTGCTGCCGCCGTGACCCCTCACCAGGACAAGCGGTTTAGAAAATGGTTGGATGGTCAACTAATGAAGCTTTCTGTGGCTCCCACTATTGGAGGCCCGTCGTGAGGCAGTGCCACGAGCGAATGACTTTCAAGACTAATCACGCCTCTGAGTTTCCGCAATAGCATTTCTACTCGATTACGACGAGACCGTTCGTCTCCGTTACTTCCACCGGAAAACTCGCCGGACGGTTCGATCGCCTGCTTCCAGCGTAGCGACCCGCTAAATAAATAAAGAAATAGATATCAGCCTCGCCGCGTCGATGTTTATATCCGTGCGAAATTGTCAAAACGTTGTCCTTGATGTGGCAGGAACGTTTCCGATGTTGCGTCGCGCTCGTTAAGCACCCGTAACATTACCCGGCAGTTAACGCCTCGCCGTTCGCGGCGGGTACGTTTCAACCGGACTCCGCGGTGTTCTCTTTATTTCCGCCTGTCGATATTCGAGCGGGCCGCGCCGAAATGCTCGCGACCGAGACTAAATCACGGCCCGTTTATTGGGCGGTTTTACGCGGGGCCCCACGCGACCTTTGGGGAGGAGGTTTACGGCGTCCGGAGGGAAGACATTTTTTTTTTAAAATGAAGCCCTCGTCGCGACGGCAGCCCGTCTAGCCAAAGTTCGCCGGTGCTTCTCCGAAGAAGCGCGTCAACAAAAAAACAACACAAACAAATAAACCGACCGAACATCGGTGTGCGTGGGTAGGGGGGGGGGGGCATCTGCCAGCGATATTAAAACGCGTATTCGTGCACGCAATTTAAAAATCGAGAGTCTTGCCACCTTTGTCGTCGTTAACGTGCAAAATGATAATTTCAGAGTGAAATTCAATTTTGCCTAAATGTTTTTCCTGCTCTCAAAAATAGTCATTGCCTAACACATTAGCGTTTGTTATATGCGTTGTTTGTAGCAGCAGTGTTAACGATGAAAACAGGTGGCTCGTCTGATACTTGCTCGTGCAGTACTGCTCGTGCATTCCCTGGATTTAAAAACTAACCTTTCGATCTGCTTATATTGTTGTAGATTGTTTTACAGGCGTACGCTGGTGTGCCGCGGTGCGAATGCGTGGGCGTTTGGGCGGCAGGGTGGTCTAGTGGTAACATCTGCGCCTCGCAGAAAGACGGTCCTGCCCAAGGCGGTTCGATTCCCGCTTCGGGGGCGGCTTTCTGTGAGGTGCAGTTTGTGTGCTCTGCCCGTGTGTTTGGCATGGGTTTTCGCCGGGTTCTCCGGTTTCCTCCCACAGCTAAAAAAACAAACTCATTCATTAATTGGCCAATAACATCGTAATATATAAGACGCGGTGTCTGGTAAATGTAGGCGCCGAGCAACAACATGGCTGCCTTGCCCCTCCCCACACCTCGGTTTCCTCGTTCGTCTGAATCGTTCTCTCTTCGAACGGATACCTTCGGCGTTGAACGAATGTGCACGGTGGCGCGTCATACATCGCGATTGTTATTGCCATCCATCCATCCAGCGTTCTTTAAACTGCTGATGTGCGGCGTTAATCTGACTCCTCTGTGGCCGTTCGCAGGTGCTGGCTCAGAACAGACAACCACTTCATCTGGAGCTTCCTGGGGCCCGTGGCTCTGATCATCCTGGTGAGTGACGGGGATTACGCGGCAACACGCCGTCGCATTGTAATTTTCTCCCCCTTGTTTACGTCTCGCTGAGAGTCGTCGCGATCGTTCGATTATCGAGCAGACGCCCGGCGGTGCGCGCGTCTCGACCGTTTTTTTTTTAATCGCCCGACCGTTCGTTGAGAGCTGCCCTCGAGAGCTGCTCTTTCGGGATAGCCGTGGCGAGGAGAGAGGACGAACGCTCGACACGGCTGTCCCGACAGAGCAGTTCTCATGCGTCGAGCCGTGAAAACATTAAATGACTAGACTATTCATTCTTCTGTACTGCCTCAGTATCTGCGTCTCGCTTCGGCTGGGCGTTGAATTTGTGTGCGTTATAAATGGTGGTTGCTCTTCGGAGCTGTTCTTCCTCGCGACGTTTCGCCTCCCGCGTTGGGAGGCGAAACGTCGCTCGTGTAACTAACTCGGGCGTGCGCACACCGGCTCGTCGCACGATTCTCCCTCACGCGTCGCTGACTCTAGCTGGCGGCGCCCCGAGCACGATACCACACCGGGCGTTTTCCGCGCGACCGACGCATGCACTTCAACCGCCGAGGATTCCCGGCTCGCCGCCTTAACGGCAAACAGCGGCCGAGGGTGGCGGAGTTTAACGAGGTGGTCGCCGCGCGGAGTCGTGTTATTAACGCCGTGGACCGCGAAAGGCACTCTCCCCACCGCCCCCCGCCACCGTCGGGACGTCCCACAGCTCCCCCTCTGCGATGGGAACACCTCGGATCGGATTGGCGTCCGATAGGTGCTGACCTCGGCGTGCTGGCTGCCAAAGGTGCGCACGCCAGGCGCGGCGCTAATTGAACGCGCCGAGGAGCGCGGGGGCCGATTAGTAAATACTCGCGCGACGCGTTCCGTGCGGGAAATGTTTATCGCGCGGCGAGTAGCGCTGCCGCCTCACAGCACGAAAGTTCCCAGGTTCGAATCCCGGCTCGGGTGCCCTTCTGTATGGAGTTTGCGTGTTCTCACCCCGTGTCCGCGTGCGTTGCACTCCGGTTTCCTCCCACAGTCCAAAGACATGCTGCCGCATAGGTTAATTGGCCTGCAAACTAAATTGCCCCCGGTGCCCTATGATGAACTGGCATCTCATCCGGGATATAGCCCTGCCTTGCCCCCCCTGTATCTGCAGGGATGAGGCTCCAGCTCACCTGTAAGGGGACTAAGCGGTTTTCAGACGACGAATGAATCCGTGAATGAACTCCCGTCCTGTAAGAACTCCCGCGGCATCGCACGAGGCGTAGGCCCTTGTCCCGGGGATGTGAAGTGAATGAGTGACGGTAAAATGGATGCTAAACACTCGGGTGACATTACTCTTTGTCGCGGTAATGGCTCGGTGCCGGTGGAGGTGAGGCCTAGCCCGATGGCCTCTCTGCCCCGCTCGCGTCGCAGCGTGCCCTCGGGGGGTCCGCGGGAACGCGATGTTTGCCGAATAATAAGCGGCTTTCCGAATGTGCTCCGCGCGGAATACGGCAGCCCCTTAGCGGCCGTGCCCCCCCCACCAACGGAATAGCAGGCGCGCCGCGGTTGATAACCGCGACGGATGTCTCTCCGCTGTAGAGTTAATAAAAGATAAAAAAAAAATCCTCCATCCATCCATTTTCTAAACCGCTTGTGCTGGTGAGGGGGTCGCGGTGGCAGCAATCCAAGGAGAGTGGACCAGACATCCCTTTCCTCAGCAGCAGATTCCAGCTCTTTCTGGGGGATTCCCAGGCGTTCCCTGGCCTGCCGAAGGATATAATCCCTCTAGCGTGTCCTGGGTCGGCCTCTAGGTCTCCACCCAGTGAAGTGTAGTTTGGCCTACTCTGTCACAATAATAACAAAAATAATAACGATTTATTATTACGTATATATAACCAGTGACTTTTATCCAGAGGTGCCGAGGTGCAGCAGGCAACCGCAGAGAGGTGGAAGGGAGGCAGCGATGCGGTCAGCTGGCACCATCTCGCCAGACACTGTGTCCCCGATATATTATGATGTCATCGGCTAACTAAATTAGATTGATGAAATTAAATTAATGAAAGGCATTGTAATAATAATGATGGATGCTCTTCAGCGCTTCCAACGTGGGAGGCCAAATGTCGCGAGGGCGAGAGGGAGATCGCGCGACACGGCTATCCCGAAAGAACAGCTTTGAAGAGCAACCATCATGAATCGAGCCGTGAAAACCTACATCAGTACACAGTAATAACATGACGATATAAGTTATAACGCGCGCAAATTCCACGCCTGGTCAAGGACGAGACTCGGATAGGGAGGCGCGGAGCCGAGCTCGGCGTGGGTTTCGCCCGCTGGAATGATTGTTGTTTGAGTAGTTTTTTTGAAGGTCGAGGTTGTGGTTGTTTGTCGAAGACGCAGGGCGACGCGGGTGCAGTTTTCACGAAGCGCCGTTCTGCGGTTTTTTTTGTCGTCGTTCCGGAGGGCGAGCGCCTCCGAGTAAAAACGCCGCGTCTTTTTTGTTTTTTTGTCTCCGCTCACTCTAGGTCAACCTTATCTTCCTTCTGATAACGCTCTACAAGATGCTCCGCCACTCGGCTCCGCTGAAACCCGACACCAACCGCCTGGAGAACATCAAGTGAGTGATCTGCGCACCCTTCGCGGACTCGGGCACCCCGCGCTCCTCCGTTGCCGAGACCGGCGACTCCGAAACGTCAACCAACGAATCGCCCCGTTGCGGTCATGCAGACAGGCGCGTCGCAGCCGCGGGTGTTACGGGTGTTGCGACACCCGCACTTTCATATCCCCCCACTTTTTCCTGAGGTAAAAGTGGGGGGATATGAGACTACCTCAGGAAAAAGTGGGGGGGATGGAATCATGTTTCTGTGAAAGTGCGGGTGTCGCAACACCAGTAACACCCGCGGCTGCGACACGCCTGCATACAGAGCCAAAATCGTTTTTCGCCCCTGTTGGGTTTTTACCGGGTTCAGGGTGGTGCGGTGGTAACATCTGCGCCTCACAGAAATAATGGTCTTGACCCGAAGCGGTTCGATTCCCACCTTTCTGTGTGGGAGTTTGTGTGTTCTCCCCCTGTTCTGCGTAGGTTTCCTCCGGGTTCGTCGGTTTCCTCTCCCAACTTAAATAAAAAGACTCAATAATAATTTGGTCGATAACATCATAATATATAGGAAGCAGTGTGTGGCAATATGGCACCGGCAAACCGCCTAGCTGCCGCCTCCGCCTCTCTGCGCTTTCCTCGCGCCTCCGAGTCCTTCTCTCATCGTATGAATACCTTCGACATTGAATGAATGTGTGCACGTTATATCTGTAAATGTATTATTACAGCAGAAAATACCCAGTGAGCTTGCGAGCTCTTTACGGGACTCCTGCCACACAACAAACACGCGAGAGGCAACACAGACACGACAACAACAGTGAAATTCAAAACAGGATCCCAAAAATTGTGACACTTTATTGCGTCTCTCGGGGGGAAAGTGGCGGGTGTGAAGTTTGACACTCGTAACGTGTCGTGACAGCGGCGAAACGCGCGCGGGGGCGCACAGCAACGGGTTGTTTGTGACACGTCTGTACAGCCCCAACACTTCGCCTATCAGGCACGGCCGACCTCGGTTAAAAATAGTCTTTTGATGAGGAGATGAGACACGCGGCAATTTGTTGTTAGCATTTGAAGTTGCGTGATTAGCGGCGGCTAAATGGTTTTAGAAGAGTTGCCGTTTTTTTGCGCGCTTGTCCCTGGCACTTCTTGAAAGCGATTCTCAAATCTGCACCGTTGCGGCCACGCTGCACGGCGGCGTAGTGGATAGCGCTGCCCGCCTCACAGCAACAGGGTCCCGGGTTCGATTCCCGGATCGTGTGCCGCCTTTTTGTGTGGGGTTTGTATGTGCTCCCCGTGTCCGCGTGGGTTTTCGCCGGGCACTCCGGTGTCCTCCCACAGTCCAAAGACATGCTGCTGCATAGGTTAATTGGCCTGCTGGCTAAATTGCCCCCGGTGCCCCGCGATGAACTGGGGTCCCGTTCTGCGTACAGCCCTGCCTTGCCCCCTGTGTCTGCCGGGATAGGCTGTGGCTCACCGAAACCCTATCCAGGATTAAGCAGGTACTGATAGTGAACTAATGAAGCCGCGCTTAATTTTAATTTGCTCTCCGCTGTAGAAGATTCGGCGCGTTTAATTATACGCGCTGCGAAGGAAAAAGGGCATCTGTAAAGAGTTTGGCTGCCATCGCCACACTAAGCTCTCAAAGGCTTGCCAGCATTAGTCTGCAAATGGCAGCGGGACATTTTTATGTTTGTTCTGCTCTTTCGAGAAGACAAACTCACCCGTGTCTGCTCGCCTGTTTATATCCCGCGCGAGAAGGCCGGTCTTATCCTCCGCTCCTTGACATTCAGGGGAGCTATAACTTATTCCAAGTTCAGCACGGACAATTCTCGCTCGTTGAAGTGTAGCCGAGGAACGGAACGCGTCGTAGGGGACGTCTACCGAGGAGACGGAAGCGACGAATCCGGTTCGCGCGCAGCCGCTATGTGGGTTACGGTCGCGCGGGTGGGATTGCGAGAGGTAGCGGCGTTTTGAGGAGGACTTCATCCAGCAGTAGAATGTCCCACGGTTGATGATGATAATGGGCGGCAGGGTGGCGCAGCGGTAACGTCCGCGCCTTGCGGAGAAAACGTCCTGCCCGGGGCAGTTCGATTCCTGCTTCGGGCTCCTATTCTGCGCGGAGTTTGCGTCTCTCCCATCATAAACGATTCTTATGATTACGAAAAAAAACATCGTTCTTGCGCGTTGCGTGTTTTCTCCACATGCCCGGCATATGTCGCCGAGTGCTCTTGAGCCAAACGCAACTCTCGGACCTGCCTGGAGGCCCGTAAACTCCGTTCGGCCACGGAGAATAGTGGCGGCGATGGCGGCTGCCAAATGGGACGGCTGTAAACTGTAAGTCGTCACGCCGATGGGGGGCGATGATTGCGAATGCCGCATCAGGGCCGGACGTCCGTACGACAACACTCTCACTCCGTGTTACGGAGCACCGCTCGTGTTGCCGCTGGATTTTGACGACCGATGTTAACGTTTACGCGGGTAACCTGGCCGTAATAGCTAACCGGTGGCCCTTAATGTAGACGACTGTTTTTTGCGTCAATTGTAAGAACGCCGCGGTGGCGCAGTGAATAGCGCTGATGCCTAAAAGCGAGAGTCGCGTGGGTTCGATTCCCGGCTCGGGTGCCGCCCGCGTGGGTTTTCACCGGATATTCCGGTTACCTCCCACAGTCCAAAGACGACACGCTACTGCCTAGATTAATTGGCCTGCTGACAGGATAGGCTCCGGCTCACTGTGACCCTGTACGGGATTGAAGCTGAGACTGACAATGATGATAAGAACACCTAAGAGGAGAAGCATCGTGTCACGCCCGTTAGATATCCGCGAAGCGCGCGCGCGCTTACACCCATCCAGCAGGCCGAACAAATCACTTTAAAATATACTGCCAACGAGCGACCAAACACGGACATTAATGTAGTTTGTTTACGAATGGCCGTCGTACGACCCACTCGGCAGGCAATCACACGTTTATAAGATTCCGCCATAACCGGCTGCCGTGCGCGTAAGTGATTTGCGAGCCGGGCTACGGCACGCGGCTGTAGCCTCTACATCAGCCGCTCGGCGGTGACATTTCTCACGGCGGTTATCAAACGACGCGCCGTCTGTTTACCCAGGCAGCCGAGCGAGGGGCGCGGAGCCTGGCGTTCCGTTACTCCTAGTTTTGCGGCGCTTTTGTGTCGGGTATTTAATTTGTTATCGCCGTCGTCCGGAGGTGAAAGTAAGCCAGTACGGTACGGTTCCGTCCGGCGAACCGGTAAGAAAGCGGCCGAAGCGTTCGGGTACGGTCGAGGTGGGAAGGAGGGTTGTGGTACGACCGTACCGCTAAGAAACGTAAGTTGATTTCACAACTGCCTGCCATCGTTATCAGTAATCAGTCAACATCGATCCGCTGCTGGATGAGGGCCTTCTCCGTGTTGCCGCCGTCCTGCGATGCCGCACGGTCCACCTCGCTTGCCGCGCGTGAGCTGTGATCTCATCCGCTCCGTCTCCCCGGCGGTGGTTCCTTCGAGGATGCTCCTTTCTTTCGGGCAGCCAATCCGTCACCAGTCATTGCTCTCAAGAGCTGCTCGTTCGGGATAGCCGTGTCAAGCGTTCCTCACCTCGCTATGATCTGTGTCCTTTAGTCCACGAGGAGAAGAGGGGTGAGGGAGTCGGCGATTGGACCCAGGAAGTTACACACATCGTGTGAAGGTTTTGACAGAAAGCCTACGGATGATAATGATTCACTTTCACGGTTGCTCTTTGTGTCGAGTGGAGCGCTCTACACGGCTGTCCCGAAGGAACTGCTTCGAAGAGCAAGCATCGTGAATCGGGCCGCGATACCTTCACATCAGTACAACGAGTCACTTTATTCGTCCAGTAAATAGCACGCCGAGTCTCGCCATAATGTTTTATGAGGGTCCCACGGTGGTAGGTCTGGTCGATCCCATTAACTCGCGATCTTGTTCCGATCGTGCGACACGTTGATCTGTGACGTCAGGATGAAGACGATAGAGCGGCTTCGGGAGGGTCGGTGGTCCTTGTGCAAAAGTGAGAATTTAAAGCTGAAATAGTGTTAGAGTTTTTCGAAGAGTAATCGATAAACGGCAAAACAAAGCTGTGACGAGACAACATCGTCATTGTCAGAAACCACTAAATCCTGTACGGGGTTGAGGTGAGCCGGAGCCTTTCCCGGCAGACACAGGGCGCAATCCAGGGCTATACCCAGGACGGGACGTCAGTCCATCACAGGGCACCGGAGGCAATTTAGTCTGCAGGCCAACCCACGAGGACACGGGGAGAACGTGCAAACTCCACACAGGAAGGTGGCACCCGAGCCGAGATTCGAACCCGGGATCTTCATACCGTGAGGCGGCAGCGCTACTCACCGCTACGCCACCGTGCCGCCCAGCCTTGTTGTTGCACAGATAAATTGTGCGCTCGCGAAGCATTCGAACCCGGTACCCTCCGTACGGACGTAGATACTCTTAAGCGAACACTCGCCCTGCCATCCATAGGACGAGTGTATAGCTCGCGGAGAAGGGGGATAACTCTCCGCGCCCGGAGAAAACCCACTCGCTTCAACGCGATAGCACTCGAGAGCTTCCGTCAACGCGACCGGAAAATGAGACTGCCACCTCCGATGTTCCACCTCCGCCGCCCGCCTCGCGGCTCATTCGAACCGATCGCTCGATGCCACGCGGAAAAACCCTTTACCCCCGTGGCCACCGTCCGCGAAAATTGATCGCGGAATTTGCGAGAGAACATTGGGTACACACGGCCACGCACGGTGGTTGGCGGGGGGGATTGGTAGGAGGTGGGTGGAAATTGGTGGGTGGGTGGAGGTTGGTGGGGGGCGGTGGGGGATTGCATCCACCTACCACCGTCGTTCGTGGCCAGAGCTGGACAGTAACGACGCAGGAATTCATAGTCTAGCTCTTTTCACGTAAAAATGTATGAGTGTCGTAAAGCCGCCTCCACCCGACACAGCCAATCAGTAAAGGCTTGCCACGTGCACAAAAACGTGCATATTCGTTACTACTTCAGCACACCGGTATGCCCACAACATTTACAGTGAAGGTACGACGTTTCGCTGACAGTTGCAATCAGCCTCATCAGGAACAAGGCTGGAGGCGGGTTTATGACACCTATACATTTTCACGTGACCTAACTCATAAAAACAGCTAGACTATGGATAACATTGGTCACGAAAGCCCTCGTATTAAATAGACGCAGGAGTTATTTGGCTTTTGTGCGCAAGCCGTATCGCCTGCTTCTTCTTCTTTGCGATTCTTCAAAGCACGATGGGCAGCTTCTGGACATCGTTGTCTTTCAGCTTGGCTTCGAAGTGTTTCTTGCGTGGTACATTATGTCCAGGAGCCTGATGTCAATGTCGAGATCCGCTAGCCGCGGGAGGGTCTCGGGGGAGGGTTTGTGCAGTCCTACTCCTGCGTCGTGTAGCTGTTTATCTGTATGTGTCGCTGTGTAACTCCGTGTGTCTCTGTGTAACTCTTATGTGTCTCGTGCAGTCCCACGACTCCTCTGTTGAAGGAGCCCAGACCGCGGTGGTTTACAATGCCGTCCATCGTTTGTATGTCTAGGGGTCTCTGTGTCTCTCTATGAGTCTCTATGTTTCGCTATGGCTCTCTGTGAGTCTCTATGTATCTCTATGGGTCTCTATGTATCTCTATGGGTCTCTATGTATCTCTATGGGTCTCTACGTAGTGTTAAGATCTTTAAAAAACACCGAATGTACACCTATCGTAGCATTTTGTTTGCATGTTTTTGTCACAAGCATGTGTGGCTTCTTGCAAACTGGACCCCTTTGCAAAAAGGTGTCCATTTGCTATTTTTAAGATGTTAACACTCGTCTCATTGCCAGAAAAGGTAAAAACCTTTTATAATATTTACATTAGCAATGTGCTCGTTGGTAGTTTCCGAGGCAGTCAGTCGGATTCCCTCGCCCCTTGTCGACTAATTCTGATTCCCCGCGCAAAAAAAACCCCGCTCCGCTAAAATTAATAAAAATGTTTTCGGCAAAATAAAAACACTAACTCGGAGCGACACGACGCTACGATCGCGATCGCTTGCAATGCGGCCGTGCAGCGTTCGACTAAATAATGTGGTTATCCCGGTGGTTAGCTGCTCGCCGCATGGCCTATTTGTGCAGGCCTCACAGTTCAATTCCCACATTTGCCTGGGAATTCCGGTGGGGAATTATCGCCGTGAAGTGGAGGATGTTAAACTCGACTTTTTTTTTCTTCCAGATTCTAATGCTGGCGATGTGGCACTAACCATCACAATGCATCATTTGGTTTAAGCCGTGGACTCTTGTTTCCAGCTCGAAGGCTGAGAAATTATTCTATTTGCGCAAGGAACAAAGAGGACCTTTCTCTCTTTCCATTCCCGTCACCCTTTATTTTTATTTTTTAAAGGTGGCGTCAATATTTGCGCCGGTCCTCAGTGGAACAAATGATATTTAAGCAAGGTATTATTTTTTTTTCATCTGTCGATTTGATTTTCCAGGCTTCATTTTACCTGAATAAATTTTGCTTACTTAATTGGAAACGCAGCGGACGGGGCCCTACCTTTCCGAACATGAAAGTCACACGCGATGAATTGTAAATTGTTAGCGGCGTGAGTGAAGGCATCGGTAATGTGGTTGAGGATAATAATAGTAGCATTTATAGAGCACTTTTCACCCGAGGGTCACAAAGCGCTGCACAGGGCTGCGGAGAGAACGACACGTCAACAATGACAGAGAACGGAAAATCAGCAACAATTTTTTTTTTGCGTACCACCTTGGTTGCTATGGACAGAGGCACAGACAGTGTACCTAACCCCCGTGTGTGCATGTACAACATCAGTACAGGTCTCATATTTCACTAAACAAGAAAAGATGACGTGATGTAGGTTTTCACGGCTCCACGTATGAGAATCGCTTTCCAAAGCTGCTCTTTGGAAACTCGGAGGAGCCTTTCCTCACAAAAGCTCCCGCGTATAATAATAATGTAAAATGTATAACGCGTTGCACATATTCATTCAATGTCGAAGGTATTCATTCGACGAGAGAACGACTCGGAGGCGTAGCGAGGAAAGCGCAGAGAGGCGGAATAGGCAACCAGGCGGGTTGCTGGCACCAATATATTGCCACACACTGCTTCCTATATATTTTGATGTTATTGGCCAATTAATTAATGAGTGGGTTTTTTTAAGTTGTGGGAGGTGGCGTCGAACCCAGAGGAAACCCACGCAGATCAGGGGGATAACACACAAACTCCACACAGAAAGGCGCCCAAGGCGGGAATCGAACCGCCTTAACAGACTGTAGGGTCAAGTGCAGTTAGCAAGCAGCTATGAAGGTCGAAACGGCACACGGTGGAGTGGGTGCACCACGCCCGGCCGCCTCCGGCTCCCTAGTGGCAATATTTACAAACTAGGTACTCATTTGAGGCTTAGGACCGATTCATAAAATCGTCACTGGTGTTGGCCGTGAGCGGGATTCGAACTCGGATCGCTAGGTTCGTAGCCCAGCGCCCGACCCGTGTTCGATTTTGCCGCGGTATATATTTTGTTATCGTTGTTTTCCCGGCGTAACTTTAATTTTTTTTTCGTCCCTTCACTTCCCCCCCCGCCCCCATTCCTTCCGTTTAATTTACGCGGCCCGTGCTGCGTAAATTACGCGAGCCCGTGTGTGTGTGCGTAATGAAAGCAGCGGCGTGCCGAGCGCCCGAGACGGGTCATTATTAGTGTAGTGGGGAAGGGTGGCTGGCATTGGACCCTTCCCACCATTTTTGTAGCTTTGGTTTTTATTAATTGTTTTTCCTGTCGTTGTTAACATGCCGTTCTCTCCGCGGCCCTTGTGCAGCGCTTTGTGACCCTCGGGTGAAAGGCGTTCTAGAAAATGCTATTATTATTATTATTTCCCCCCCGCCCCATTTACTTCCGATTGCAAACGCAGTTACAGACGCGTAGTATTTATTTTTCATCTCTTTAAGCCAGCGGCGGATTGATTATAAACAGTGGAGAAGATGTACTCGTGGGGGTGACGTCACCGTGACGCTTGTACCAGGATAGGTGCACTTTGAAGCCACGTAGAAAGTATCTAAGCACTGACTGGCAGGACAAACGTGTTTGTATAATAATTTTTTTTTTTAACATTTCTAACGCGCACATATTCATTAAATGTCAAAGGTATTCATTCGACGAGAGAACGGCTCAGAGGCGCGAGGAAAGCGCAGAGAGGCGGAGGAGGCAGCCAGGCGGGTTTGCCGGCGCCATATTGCCACACACTGCTTCCTATATATTATGATTTTATCGGCCAAATAATTAATGAGTGGTTTTTTTTTTGACTGGTGACGACCTTTCCTTGGGCTACGGCCTCTGGGCCCTGGTGCAGTTCCACCGCCTGCGCATCCGACCGCTACGCCACTGAGCTCGCTGGGCCGTTGTTGCCCGCACGACGCGACGCTCACAAAGCCGCCGGTGCTAAGCGTTCGGCGGAATCGAACCCAGGAACCTCTTTTCCGTGAGGCGGCAGCGCTACTCGCCGCGCCGCCGCGCCACCCTTACCCAATTCGATTCGATTCTTCGAAGTGTGATGGTTGTGCCAGTTTCCCATTGCAACAAGAAGCGACGCGTTTGGTCTCGCCCCGCGACGATCGTCGTCCGCTCGTATCACCGACGGCGGAGAAGCGACGGCCCACCCGTCGATCCGGGGAAACGGAACCCGAGCTCGCGGCCTGCCGGTTGCGAGAGCGGGTTACCGTCTGCGGCAGTGGCGGCGGAACAATCTCGAAATGGATTTCCGCCGCGCGATTAGCCGCGGAGGTCCATCCCCGCTTCTGTCCCGCGCTTCGCTGTGGGCAGCGATGAGATATTTTAATAGGGCCGCACACCTGCTGCCGCTGCTGCTTCAGTGCTCTGACAGAGTCAGCCGACGATGCCAGGGCGTGAATTGCACCAGTCAAG
>JAZEWU010000046.1:3302166-3325523 GCA_036362915.1 Geotria australis | reverse complement strand
GGGGGGGGGTTTGACGCGGCGATAACTACCTTTTCATGCCAAGAGTGCAAACTTTTGGAGTGAAAATAATCCCGTTCTTTTGTTTTTAATTGACGCTGAAGCTCAATGTACTGATGTGGGTGTTCAGCGCTCGACGCGTGAGAATACCTCGCGAGAGCTGCTCTTTCGGGATAGCCGTGTCGCGCGTTCCTTCTCTCTCCTTCGCGACGTTTCGCGTTGGACTGCTATCCAGCCCGACACTGCCATCCCGAAAGAGGCAGCTCTTGAGAGCTAAAGCTAGACCCCCGGATGGAGCAGTGGACGCGGTGGTTCACACTCTGACCACGGCAAACAGTACTTGACGAGTGATATCTCAACCCCTCGCGACCGCCAAACAGCCTTCTACGCTGGCATGGTGGGGCATCGTCCAAAACAGCATGGGCAGGCTTTCATCCAGCAGCGGATTGACAAAGGGCTGCACATTTTACACCAATTATAATTTTTTGAAGGCAGATTTTTTTCTCGTATTGCTTGACGCTAATGTGGTTACACGTCCCTGTCCTCTTGTTTACGCGGGATATCGTACGCCACATTCATAACGTTTATTTTTACCTTGCACGTTTTCCCCGTGTCGCGTGACGTGCGATGAAAGTGACGGCGCGCAGGTGTCCACACCGGTCGACTCGCCGCGAAACTCAATTGTATCGCACTTGTTATCGAATGTCACTTTGCGCGGAACGGTGGCATCCGTACGGCGTGTGCGGCGCTTGGTCGCGTGGTCTGTCTCCGTAAATGTCAAAGTCGTTACAAAAACACCGCCGCACAACGTAAACTTTGTTGTGATGTCGAACATTTTGTTTCCACGCGATGGTCTGTGGGAAGACACGAGCCCTTGCAGTACGCGTGCGTTAATGACCGCGTCCACCAGCCTCGCGCTGGAACTACAGGAAACGCATTGACGGAGCCTGATCTGATGAGGCTTTTGTTGATGTTTCCAAACGCTGATACGGATCAACGCCGCTATATTGTTACAAAAAGTTCGTTGGTGGCTCTTCAGAGCTGTTCTTTTGGGATAGCCGTGCCGAGCAATCTCCATCTCTCGACACGGCTATCCCGAAAGAACAGCTCTGAAGAGCAACTATCATGAATTGTCGAGCCGTGAAAACCTACATCAGTACAAAAAGTACGTTGTCGAAATTACTATAAAAATAAAAGTATGCTTGTCATCCATTTAATTCCAAATCTAAGCACAACTCGATTATGCATCTCCACTGATAATAATAATGATAATAATATAAATTATAATGCGCACAAATTCCACGCCTGGTTATGGATGAGAGAAATATATCTATGTGAACATACATAATTAAAAAAAGAGTTCTTAGTTCAATGCTTTATTGGCTTCCACACGAGGGTTATCAAGCAGCATATGTTTAAGCGAGCAAACTCTGGACCTGTATTCGACCTTCCGCGTCTCATCAGCGGGTCCGGGTCGTTAAACAGATGAGTGTACATTTAATTACGCGTATTTCGCTTCTCCACCTGCCTCGCGCCTCCTCCGGCGATTGCTTCGGCTGCGTCCCGACGACTTTATCGCGATTTCCCTCCGGCTCGTTCGTAACACTGACCCGGGGCGCCTCTGGCTCCCACCGTACGGTATCGGCAACGGTACGGAACGTACGGTACGGAACGTACAGTGCGAAAAGCGTCGACGCGCGCGCGGGGAATCTGCGCGTGTATCGCCCGCAAAGCACGGGAAAAATGGAAGCCGCTCGTGGAAAATGTATTTTTTTTTTAACGAACGTGCGATTTTCATTCCTCCGTCGCCGCCGCCACCGCCGCCGCCTTCGGTCTTCTGTCCCGCCGTCACACGTGCATAACGCTCCCGGTCATTCAGATGTCTGGCGTGTGACCTCTTGGCCTGGCTAACCTGAAGCTGTGTCTGTGTTACCCGCTGTGCCTCCAGTCACCCTGTCTGTGATGGATTCTATAACACGGATTTGCCAGGGTAAGCTTCCCCTCCCCGGTGTTGCCGCGGCTGCCCCTGCCTGTCAGCCGCGGCTTACCTCTCATTCCTGTCGGGGTTCGGAGCGAACGCGCCGAGCGGTTTGATTACGCGCGGAAATGCCGTTGATGGGACATTTTGACGGGATTTTTTTTTTACTCGTACACGTTCAGCGGGTGGGCCGTGAATAACCGACGCGTTCACGTGTTTGCGCGAGTTTGAAAAGCGTCGGTTATTTCTGGGCCACCCTGTATTCACAGGGTGTGGCATAAGTTTGCTTTAAAGAGAGAGATTAAATCGCTTGGTGAGGAATAATATTTATTAGTTATTGCAGAAATTGCTCAAAGTATCCTTTGTCATTTTCAATACACATGTTGCATCTTTGGACCACTGAAAGACACATAGCGCAGCACAGTTCTTTGTTATTCTTAAACGTCTCGGACTCTTGGCGTATGAAATAATTATTCTTGGTAAAGTGACTCATGCCACACCCTGTATATTGGATGTAATTATTATGTGTGCTCTGGGGCCTACTTTAGGTGATAATCACCGATTTATGCACCGCAACCTTTGCTCTCTAACATAAGATTAGTAAAAAAAAAATCAAGCGCAGAGTTATTATTCATTTTTTTTATTTCACAGCTGTTGTTTAATCTGACACACGGCCTCTCTATGTCCTGTTCCACCCACTATCTGATTGAAGGTTGAATAGATTTGTAAACCGTGTCCTGCGAATATTAAAACATAGGTAGCATTTTTTTTAAACACGTTACTTTATAAAAGTTGAGCCTTGAAACTAAATATTTGTGGATTTATTTACGTTGACAGCCTTACATCGTAGCAGACAAAAGACATATTACATTCCTTTACAATTGGATTAATTTCAAGCCATTATTGTGAATAACAAAACACGCATGGCCACCGGTCTCACGAACAAAGTTATTTAAAATAAATCATACCCTAGGCAAACATTTTGTCCCAGATCCTTCTGCACAGCTTATATTTATACTTACATTTCCACCATTCTGCTCTGAAGAAGAGCCATTGCAAGAAAAATTAGGCTGCCTCGTTTAATTGTGTTATGAGAGTTTATTAGTGGCAACAGCTGTAAGGCGTGTTTGGCATTTTCTGAAATGCCACTACCAGTGGAGTCCTCTGTTTATAACATTCAAAGTCTAATGCCAAACTTTGTCCCAGTCGTTCGTTAAGATTTCAGCTTTTGCGGCAATGCACGCGTTTCATGGTAATCGTCTGGAGATGAGAATTTCCCTTGAGCGCTGCTCTTTCGGGATAGCCGTGTCGAGCGTTTCTCCTGTCTCCTTCGCGACGTCTCGCCTCCCCGTCAGAAGCCTGACGATACCTCCAACGCGGCAGGTGAAACGTCGCAAAGGAGAGAGGAGGACGATCGCTCGACACGGCTGTCCGAAAAGAGCAGCAGTTGAGAGCAATCCTCATAACACATGGAGTGACAAACCTCCATCGCTCCATCCCGCGAATATGTTTAGCCGATAATTGTCAACGGAATCTTGCCAATCCTGCGATCCACAACTAACGGACGCATCAAGGTCAGGGGAAACAGCATTCACTTCCCACGCCTGTGATCTGTCAGGATGCCCTTTGGAGGGTGTTGCGTCTACATAACGATGATGTCAACCGGGCAAATCCATCGTGTATATTTCCTTTAACGGGCATTCGCAGGAGCGCACGTTTACAACTCGACGAGTGAAGACACACTAATAATAATAATTGTAACGATTGCAACGGCGTGGTGTTTACACACACGGCGCCCGTTTGGCCCGAGAGTCTTGGCTTTGACTCGCGTCAACGTTTGTTTGTCTTTGCTCAATGATTCGTCCTTGGATGTCGGCCACCAGGACCAATCACGGTGTAGACAACGTAATTCTTTAATTCCGTATAAACATTTGACTTCGTTAAAAAGGATCGCCCGTGGTTCGCAAAAGGACTTAAAATTGACGGGCTGCAATTTTTTTCAATTTAAAACGAGCGTTTACGATAAAAGCGCCCTTTTTTAAAATTACATTTCTTAACTTCGTCGTCGCGCGAACTCCCGTGGAACGTTACATTTAACGACGCGCATAATTCGCGACGCTCAGCGACGGGGGAAAAAAAAAAACCCTATTTCATTATCGAATTATGTCAGAGTGAAGACTGTATTGAGGCCGACCGCACGGTCTTGCCATCGCGCTTGATTACGTAACGCGGAAGAAAAACGAATTTCGTGTGAGGACTGAAACTGATGTCGGTCGGGGTTCTGTGCGCATGTCTATAATGTGTATTCTCTTCCCATCCGTTTTTGTTCTGCTTGCTCGAACAGCTATCAGGAAAGCAAAGAGTTTGTCAAGTAAGGCAGCGCTATCATCATCGTCGCCGTTGTTGTTGTTGTTGTGGGTGGTCAGCGTGCTCGTTGCATGAAGTGTCCTGTTCCCTTCCCGCGCTTTGGAATCCACCGTGACTTGCCACCCACTCCATCGCCCCCCCCCACACCACAGCCACCTACCCACCACTCCTGCCACCAATACCCCCTCCACCACCCCCGCTCTGCTCGGTGCGGCATTATTCCCCCGCGAGTTGCTTTTTTCAGCCAGATACGCATTACGCATTCGCTTTGAAGCGGCCTTGAGGAAGAAAAAAAAAACCAGGACGTCGTCGGTTGCTGCCGCAAAAAAAGCCCGTTACCCAATCGGCCGTGACCAAATACAGAGGCGTTTTTTACGGATGGCAATCGTAAAGCGCATTTCTGGTTTTATTTTTTAAACATTTTTCTTCTTCCACCACCGTGCCGTTAGGTGATTTGACGAATGTGTCCTGGCTAAAAAAAAACGGTGGCAGTCTGCGTCGGAGGCGGGGGAGGGTTGCCCGCTCGCACGGTGCAAAAACCCCGGGACGACCACGGCGACGACGCGGAGGAAAAATGTCCAAAGCTGGGGAGAGAAAAAAAACCCTACCACGGTCCGCATGGCTCGCGGCAGCTCTCCCGCTCGCATCCCATTTATTCGCGGCCCGGCGGCGATCCCTCCGTAATGGGACAGAGCGACCCCTGAGCCGGCCTGCGAAGCCCACGACCGGCGCTCACTTATCAGCCCGGTAACGGGGAGATGAATGCGGCGTCGGACGGGTCGAATTATTGCCCGCCGTCTGATGTTGCCGACAGCTTCCGTGGCACCGGCAGAATCGCCGGAACGAGCGATGGCTCGGTGGTCGGCGCTATGCCGGGCTGCGAACCCGGCAACACCGAGTTCGAATTCTCGGCTCACACCAGTGACGATTTTCTGAACCGGTCCTGGGCCTCCCCCTAGGTCGACTCAGCCTTAAATGAGTACCTAAACGCGGTGTGTAAACATTGCGATTAGGCAAACGAAGGCAGCCGAGGCGTGGTGCTGGCCACCCACCAGCCTCGTGTGACGCGCTGGCCTGTATAGGTGCTGCTCGCCAACGGCGCTTGACCCTACAGTCTGTTAAGGCTATACGGGGGATCTTTGTCGTTGTCTTGTGCATGCGTGTGAACTCTCATTGGCATCGTGATGTTCCATCTCCGGGTAAGTTTGCCAATGTCGTTGTGGGTGGCGGTGGAGCAGCGGTTAGCACGCCGCGCCACTAACCTGCCGGCCTGAGTTCAATTCCCCCTCACGGCCACCAACACCAGTGACGATTTTCTGAACCGTTCCTGGGCCTCCCCTAGGTCGATTCAGCCTAAAGTGAGTACCTGGTTGCGGCGTGTAAACATCGCCACTGGTGCGTGGTGCTGGTCACCCTGCCTCTCGTGTGCCGTGTCGGCATGTATAGGTGCTCGCTAACAGCACTTGACCCAGCCCGTTAAGGCTGTACGGGGATCTTTGTTTTTGTCTTCGAGCGATGATTTCTTTTCAGAACGCAGAAAGCGAGAGAACTGTCAATTTTTCCTGACGCGCGTTTCTTTTAAATAGACACTCGTGAAAAGATGTGCGTGCCGAACGTGCTTTGTACGAACGACACTCCATTCTCGCACGACGGTTGATAATAATTATCTTCCACTTATAACGCGCCGCGCATATTCGCTCACTATCGGAGACAGAGTAGAACAACTCAGAGGTGCGAGGAACCGCAGAGAGAGTGGGGAAGGGGGAAGGCAGCCACGCGGTAAGCCGGAGCAAACATTTCCCAGACACTGCGCGTCCTATATTTTAAGATGTTATCGGACAAATAGCGAGTGGGCGTTTTAGCGAGTGGAGGAAACCGGAGTACCCGGCGAAAACCCACGCGGACACGGAGAGAACACACAAACTCCACGCAGAAAGGCACCCGAGCTGGGAGTCGAACCCAGGAGCTTCTTGCTGTGAGGCGCGAGTGTTACCACCGCACAATTTCTGGGCCTCCCCTAGGTCGACTCGGCCTCAAATGAGTGCCTCGTGCGATGTGTAAACATTGCCACTACGGAGACAAATGCAGCCGGGTGTGGGTGCTGGCCAACCACCTCCATGTTCCGTGCCTTCATAGTTGCTACTCATTAACAGCACTTGCCCCAACAGTCTGTTCAGGCTACACAGGGGACGGATCTATGTCTTTGTAGTTGTATTAATATTACAGGGGAGCAGTAGCGCAGTGGTTATCGAGCTGTGCAACGTTCCCGTCGAGTTCGATTCCCGCTCCCGATCAATAAGTGGCAAATATTTCATAGTCGCTTGGCTCACAGCACTTGACCCTACAGTCTGCCAAGGCTATACAGGCGATGAGGGGGTAGGAGATCTTTACCTCTGCATTCGAATGAGGAATGGGAAACGCACACAGTGTGCGTTCAACAACAGCCATTACCAGGCGCAGCTGGCAGCTGGCTGTGAACACAGCTGATGGAATTAACGCATCGGGGGGAATGAAATGACGCTGCGAAGGAAGCATTTACGCAATTGATTATTAAACAAAGAGAGCGTAGTATTATGTGTGCGCGCACGGGGGCGGCTGATGGATTTTTTTTTTTGTACCAGCACGCGAGGCGCGGTCGCTGTGACGATTCGCCCGTCCGTCGTCAACGGCAACGGCTCCGATACCCGGCGACTCGGACTCGCCCAGGCGCGTCGCAGCCGCGGGTGTTGCAGGAAAAAGTCGTGGGGGATTGAATCGTGTTTTTGTGAAAGTGCGGGTGTCGCAATATATGATATGAGACTACCTCAGGAAAAAGTGGGCTGGGATGGAATCATGTTTCTGTGAAAGTGCGGGTGTCGCAACACCCGCAACACCCGCGGCTGCGACGCGACTCGGACACGCCGCTCCGCGCGAGCCGCCCGCTTTACGATGACGCGTCCTCGGCCGGCCCTCGCGTCCGAAAATTATTTTTTAACAGTTTCATAATAATAATTTACATTTATAACGCGTGGCACCTATTCATTCAATGTGGAAGATATTCAATCGACGAGAGCAGGAGGCGTTGCAAGGAAAGCACAGAGAGGCACAGGAGGCAGCCAGGCGGTTTGCCCGCGCCATATTGCCACATACTGCTTCCTATATATTTGATGTTATCGGCCAAATAACTAAAGTGTATTGTATTTATTTATAACGGCTTCGCCGCGTAGCACGGTGGCGTAGCGGTGAGTGGCGCTGCCGACTCGCAGCAAGAAGGTCCCCGGGTTCGAATTCTGGCTCGGGTGCCTTGCTGGGTGGCGTTTGCACGTTCTCCCCCACCGTGTCCGCGTGGGTTTTCGCCGGGCACTCCGGTTTCCTCCCACACTCCAAAGACACGCTGCTGCTGCATAGGTTAATTGGCCTGCTGACTAAATTTGACTCGGTGCCCTCTGATGGACTGGCGTTGCATGCGTATAGCCCTGCCTTGCGCCCCGTGTCTGCGGGGATGAGGCTCCGGCTCACCGCCAGCCCCGTACAGGATTTCGCGGTTTCTGACAATTTACGGATGGCTTTGCCGCGTAAAGCAAAAAGGACGCGATAAAGAAGTCGTCCCGGGTCGGGCATCCAACTCGGGTTCTCGCGCGAGCGACCGGCGCCGCCGGTTTGCCGGATTACGCCGGGCGCGCGTCACGGTCAGCGCCGGCGAAATTTTCCGCCGTCAATTTCGGTCGGGCGTGCAAATCGCCTCCTAATGAGACCCGCGCCGCGGGGAGGGCCCTGCGGGGAATTCGGAGTTCGCGGTCGCATCCTCCCCGCGTCTTCTCCACCCCGCGTCTTCTCTGACGAGAGACCGGGGAGCTCCGTTGTCTCGGTCGTCCGCCCGCGGGGCAGTCGTCACAAATCTCGGACGAGTCGTTGTGGGCCGCGACGCTTCAATAATTAACGACGGCGCCCCCCTCCGTGAAATGTGTATTCTGGTTGGGGGTGTTTTTATCTTGCTTTCTTCCCTTCCCGCGAAATTCAAGGCGCTCGCCGCCCACCGTCTCGCGTCCCCCAACCCCCCAACCCTCTGGCAAGCTGGGCAGCGCCGTCGCTCACAATGCCAGGCTGTGTTCAAAGCTGCGCCGCGCCAGCTCGAGATGGATGTGTGAATTTCACAAGTCCACAGCTGCTCTCTCGGGATAGCTCTCGCCACCCGCGTTGGAGGCATGGACAGGCTTTCATGGATGATGCCTCCTCCGACGCGGGAGGCGAAATGTCACGAAGATGAGAACAGTAACACTTGACACGGCTATGCCGAAATAACGGCTACAGAGAGCAATTGTCATACATCGAGCCACGAAACTCGACATGATTCCCACAAGTCCAGTTATCGAAGGTAAAGGTGCAGCCCTGCACAATCGCTCACTCACGCCGCTGCTCACGAAAGGGCCTCCGCTTGGGGAGACATCGAAAATTGCCCTCCCGACGGATATTCGGCCTATTCTTCCCCGCTAGTCCGACGTCTTGGAGGTGGTGGGAAGTACCCACGATTTACCCCACCACACCGCGACCTTGCCGATTGAGTAGCGGTACAAGTGCGGTGTAACCCGTCATATTGCTTGAGTGGACGGAGGCCGGGGGATTTGAGAAAACTTGCCCATTTCCTAAACCTCCGCCGCCGCCACCGATAGATTGAATCGAACCGGCAACCTGTGTATTGCAAGTCCAGCGAAATCATGTTACAGGCATATATATAATACCCCGCAATGCTTGGGAGTTTCCATGAAGCCGTAACTATATTTTCGGTCGCGCAGGCATCAATCATCGTGAGCATTTAAAGCCGCGCACATATTACTTTCTCAACACGGAAACATCGCTTTGGAAAAGTGAAGACAATTTAATCTTCCCGTGGACATCGCCTCGGCTGCAAAACACCCGAAGCTGAGATGTATGTGTGTGTGTGCACACACTGCACACACACGCCCCCGCACTCGCCTGAATCGCACGGGGTTTACGGCGTACGACGTTGGCTGCGAACAGATTTGCCGAAAGGTGTCACTTCAGATGAAAGCGGCTGTTGTTGTTGTCTATTAACACCGGATCATTTTCATTCGCGTAATCGTACGCTTGTGTTAAAAAAAAGATACAATAATGTTATTTACTTATGAGGGCGGCGCGGTGAGTAGCGCTGCCGCCTCACAGCACGAAGATGCCGGGTTCGAATCCCGGCTCGGGTGCCTTTCTGTGTGGAGTTTGCATGTTCTCCCCGTGTCCTCGTGGGTTTTTCGCCGGGCACTCTGGTTTCCACCCACAGTCCAAAGACATGCTGCTGCATAGGTTAATTGGCCTGCGGACTAAATTGCCCCCCGGTGCCCTGTGATGGACTGGCAGGATAGCCTCCGACTCGATGTGTGAAAATTGCTCTCCATAGCTGCTCGCTCGTGATAGCCGTGTCGAGCGTTCCTTCTTTCTCCTCCGGGACATTTCGCCTCCCACGCAGGGTGATGCGTGGGAGGCGAAACGTCGTGAAGGAGAGAGGCGAAACCATCTCAAGGCCACTGCAATCCCCACCCTTGTATCCACTATCAAAATTAAACGCACTCAAAATATAACATTTACACATCTTCTCGAAACGCTCCAGATTGGCGCGTTCGCGTTACCGCTCGTTCGCGCTTTTCGCGAAACCCACGGCCGCACTTCGCCGTTCCTGCGTCGGCTCCGAAAAACCTCTCACTCGTTTGAAGTAAGACCTGTTGAGCCCATTATCCCGCGCGCGTGTTCCCGTAGATGTTTACGACTCCCGCGGGCCCCTTTACAAACCTTTACGTGCCAAGTAAGCAGCCGCACGTTACACACTTAATGACATCACCGTAAAGAGGGCCTCAAAGCAAGCTGCAGCCCGCCTTAATGTGACTGCCAATAACCTGCCGGCGCAGACTTCACGCCTATTGGCGGCGTAACAATGGGACGACACGCAGATAACAGGACGACTTGGCGAAGGGGGAACACGTAGCGTTTAACGGTTGCTCTTCAAAGCTGTTCTTCAGGCTTGCGACGCGGAAGGCGAAACGTCGCGAGAGGAAGGGACCGCTCGACGGCGGCTATCCCCAAAGAACAGCTGTGAAGATGCTTCCAACGTGGGAGGTGAAACGTCGCAAAGGAGAGAAGGAGAGCACTTCTTCTTATTTGCGATTCTTCGAAGCACGATGGTCAGCCTCTGGACATCGTTGTCTTTCAGCTCGGCCTCCTTGGCGTCGAAGTGTTTGGTAGAGTTCGCAGGTAATACCAGGTATTACTTGACAGGGATCGCGACGTGACCCTCCTGCAACTGGCATGGGAATCCCACCTGCTGAAGACTTCCCTCCTGGCTCAGATGCACCATGGATTCAGTGGAAGACACTCAACCGCCTGAGAACTAGAACGGGACGATCAAAAGATGCTTTGGTCAGATGGGGCTACAAGACCGGCCCAACCACCTGTGAATGTGGAGAAGCAGACCATACTATGGAACACTGCCTTGTCTGTGCTCTACTACCCAACCTCTGCAGCTCAAAAGACCTTGCGGAGTTCAATGAAAATGCAAGGGGCTGTGTAAGAAAATGGGAAACTGTAATTTAACATCGCGCTTCGAAGAATCGCAAAGAAGAAGAAGCTCGGCCTCGAAGTGTTTGGTAGAATTCGCAGGAAATACCAAGTATTACCTGACGGGGATCCCGACGTGAACGCTTATACCTTAACCCCCAGGAGAGCGCTTGATACAGGCTATCCCGAAAGAACAGATTTGAAGAACAACCATTAGTTAGATTATTATTCAATGAATTGGCACCAAGAGGGGTCACTGAGGTAATGAGCTGATTGGCTGTGAGCGTATAGATACGGCGCTCTCATTGGCTGAACGAGTGTAAACAAATATGGCGGCTCTCTGTTGCTTGTGAGTGTTATAACTCGTAACTTTTGACTTTCGTTTAGGATGGTTTTTTTATGTAATACCTCCAGGGCAATGAGCACTGTAAAAGATCGGACTCTGCAAGCTCGCTCTTAAGCAGTGTCTGAGGGCATTAGGGTTCAGTGCCCATGTGTTCATTTAGGGAAAATGTGCCCATCTATAGAGCTGCAAGCAAATACCGTATTCTTTGTAAGACACACTCCAAACTTGTGCCCAGTCTCAATGGAGTTATACGAATGTGTTCAGACATACACCTACACAGCGATTGGATTGTAATACGCAGCCCCAGATTTTGCTTTAATACAGAGAGCGGCTGTTGGTGGCAGTCTCTTATAATCCACAGACTACGGTATAAGCGGCACTCGTTTGTATATCTCCACATTTAAGTGAGTGTAAATAGTCAGCCGATCGCCCTGTGGTTTCATATAAATTACATTAACTCGGTGCACGAATGGGGAAGTTAGTGTTTACAAATGAAGGCCTTGTCGGTTCGGCAGCACGCTCGTACGAGCGAGACCCAGCAGTCCGCGATTAGAGCGGCGCCGCCGTGCATATCTTGTCAGCTTGCGAACGATCCGGACAGACTCGCATTCGCGCGTCAACAAAACGCATTCGCCCGAGGCGGTTTGCTCCGCCGTGCAATGTCACACCGCACGCACCCTCCGTGCAATGGTTAGCACGTGCGACTTGCAGTCAACCCCGTGTGACCGATTCGATATCCCGGAGCGGAAGTTGAGACGGTCGGTAGTTGTCTTAATCCCACCGCGGAAAGCCTGCCCAACCCGCGTCTGTCCCACCCGTCCGATATATAACGGAGCGAGTGTTTGTGTGGGTGTACGTCTCGCGCTGACGGTTACCGGGGTTCGAATCCTTCTCGAGCGCAAATGTTACGCGCAACAACACCGAGGGCGTTTGTGTCTTATTTCGGCTTTGCTTCCCGCTTGCCGATTACTCTTCTGACACTTCAAAGGGCCAGAATTTATTCCCAAAAGGAAATGAGGAAGAAATCCAGGTCGCAGCAGTCATGTCAGCAGCAGAAAACACGAGACGTAAGAAGAACCTGGAAAAAAAGAGATATAAGGTTTTACTTTTTCTGGCAATGAGACAAGTGTTACGATCTTGAAAAAAAACATCAAATGGACACCATTTTGCAAAGGGTCTAGTTTGTAAGAAACCACACATGCCTGTGGCAAGAACATGCAAACAAAATGCTATGATAATAGTAGATGCATTGTCCTTGAAACTGATTGGCCCACACCAGAGACAGCTTTCTGTATAGCCTACTGTCAGTGTTTAGACAAGTGTTGCCCAAAGGCAAACAGTTTAGGACAATGCATTATTAGCTCGGGTCGAGCTCTTTAGACTGAATATCAGAAGACTCACAGGTATCAGACGAACCTGTTACACGCTGGCGCTGGCAACGGCATCGCCCGTAGGGCGGGTACTCTGCTAGAAGATGTTTATCATTACGGCAGAAAATACCGTATGAGCTTGCAAGCTCTGGAAGTGGGATTCCTGCGATACAACCAACGTGCGGTCCCTCTCCCACCACTAGGTATTCTCCAGGGGCTGGGGGGAGGGATGTTGGATGACACTTTTGTGGAAGCGCGAATGAAGATTCAATCCAATTCAACTTTATTTGTAAACTCTACCATATGTACAGGACATACAGAGGATCGAAATACCGTTTCTCTCAGACCCCGGCGTTGTTAACTGTCGTTCTGCAAATGACTCGCAGAAACCGACGGCTTGTTACTTGATGAAGACGTAGACACAAAACGAGCATGGAACCATGAAGACACCGCATTGCTTGGTCCGAGAGTAGCCGCTGCACCGGAACGCGCCGCCATTCTCTTCAGACCCCAGCGTCGGCACACGCACACGGAAGGACTTGGCTTCATAGAGACAGACGGCTCCGTCAACCGCAGACCAGACACGCCGACGAAGACACTTCAGAGAAAGGGGGGGTTTGGCGGCGGCTACAGTCGATCGTGGGCAGAGCGGAGGAAGCCGTCACATCGCGGCTGTCGGGGGGTGATCGAGACGTTGACACAATTCAGCCGAAGATAGTCGAGACGGGACAGTCGCCGACACGCGGAACGCTCTCCGCACGTCGATGTGTCTCGCCGCACACCTGACTCGTCTCGAGGGGTCACCTGGCATTCGCCGGCTGGCGTTCCCGCGTTCGAGCGTTACTTTGGCGTGTCCGTAGCTCGCACGGCGTTAAATGCCGAGCGGGCTACATGGTTAGTGGCGGCTGTGCAGCGGTAACATCCGCGCCTCTGCACGGAAATAAGGTCCTGCCCCAGGCGGTTCGATTCCGCCTCGGGCGCCTTTCTGTGCGGAGTTTGTGTGTGTGTTGTGCGTTCTGCGTTGGTTTTCGCCGGGTTCCTGGTTTCATCCCGTAACAACAAAAAAACCCACTTATTAATTCGCAGGAATCCTGTAAAGAGCTTGCAAGCTCACTTGGTTTTTTTCTGCTGTAATAATTAACATCTATCTGTCTAATTGGCCGGTAACATCACGATACATAGGGACGCAGTGTCTGGCAAATGTTGTCGCCAGCTAACCGCACGGCTGCCTTCCCCCTCCCCACCTCTCTGCGGTTTCCTCGCGCCTCTGAGTCATTCTGTCTTCGAACGAATGCCTTCGACATCGAACGATGAATGTGCCGCGGGTTGTAAATGTACTTTTTAAGATATCCGTAGCGCATTGTTGCGGAGCCTTGTACACGTATCAGGAACGGCGCCCGCTTTGCTCGCTTCGTAACGCTTTCCAACTTAACGTTGAAAGTGTCGCCGCATTATCTCCGTCCGCGAGCCAGCCCGCCTCGTGGCGGCACGATGACCATCGGCAAGGATGATCCGATGTGATTGAAACTTCTGAAGAAATCGCCTCGTCTATTCAGGACTGGCCCTGGGAGAAATCCGGCCGCATTGATCAAAGGGATAACCCCGTTGCACTCGCCACACACGGAGCCGCTATCCGAGCCGTCGCTTTCCCGCATGCCCGGCATGAAGCCTCACTGTTGTTATCGGCCCCCCGTTTAATGTCGCTGAGGACGGACGCGCGCTCCGGAGCCTCGCGGGACCCACGCTCGTGCACGCGCGATCTTCCGTCCGTGTTTCGTATTTGCGTCGCGGCGTCGAGCAGGCGTGTGGCGCGGTGGCGCGGGGTGAGCGTGCCTTTCATGACCGTGGCTGGTAGGGTTGCCACCTGTCCTGGTTTTTTCCAGGATCGGCCTCCTTTTTGCGATGGCTGCTGTCGTAGGAAAGCTGTTCGTATTCCAGGGACGTTAAGGAAAAAACTCAAACCTTCGTTATAGTTGCTCTTCAGAGCTGATCTTTCGGGATAGCCGTGTCGAGCGATCCACCTCTCTCCCTCGCGACGTTTCGCCTCCCACGTTGGAAGCATGATGATGCTTCCAACATGTGAGGCAAAAGGCCTAGTCGCTCGACACGGCTATCCCAAAAGAACAGATCTGAAGAGCAACCATCATGAATAGAGCCGTGAAAACCTGCATCCTTCATTTTATAACTTGCTTATATAATACAAACCTAGAGGCCGACCCAGGAAACTCTGGAGGGATTATATCCTTCAGCTGGCCTAGAAACGCCTGGGAATCCCCCAGCAGGAAGAGCTGCAATCTGTTGCTGAGGAATAGGATGTCTGGTCCAGTCTCCTTGGGACTGCTGCCACCGCGACCCTCACCAGGACAAAACGGTTTAAAAAATGGATGGATGGATGAATTACGTAGCTCAAAGGTTCCTTGCGGCTTGAGTACGAACTGAGTTGGCTGACCCGGCGGTGTCATTTGGTCCAGGTCGTGGGTGCTCGGGGCCATCGCCCTCCTCTGCCTCCTCGGCCTCACCTGGGTGTTCGGCCTGCTGTTCATCGACAAGGCCACCCTCGTCATGGCCTACCTCTTCACGATCTTCAACTCCTTCCAGGGCATGTTCATCTTCATCTTCCACTGCATCCTGCAGAAGAAGGTAACGTGTTTGACGATCGTGCTGTTTCCCTCTCCTTCGCGACATCGCAAAGGACAGGGGAGGAGCGCTGCAACAAAAAAGTTAACGCGCAGTATTTTCTCGCGATCAGTTTTTTGCGCGGAACGGTGTGTTCGCGAACACGTGCGCACGACGGGGGCAGAGTGGGCCGTTGATCGGCGCCTAATTGCGGCGGTACATTACGTACGCGCCCCCTCCGCGCGCGCGCGAGCATGGCACAAACACAAACTCCTCGCACGGATTGTTTTGGCAGCGTTTGCGGCGAAAACGAGGACGATTAAAAAAAGGCAACACTCGTCACGCCTGGTCGTTAGCGCCGGCTTAGGACGGCGAAGCACGTCGAGTAATTCCGACGCGTCGCATAAACGATGAGGGGGGCTGCTCGTCAGTCAGACGGAACATTTATCGCAGGCTGACGCAGTCGGGCGAGCTGCCCCCGCGCGAGTCACGCGCGGAGAGAGCCCTGGAGCGCGTCGCGGCGGCGAACGCGGCAAGTGGAGTACAGTACAACCTCGGTTCAACGGGCTANNGGGGGGGGGGGGGGGGTAAGGCTGTCCGGAAGTCCTCTGCCTCTCTGCGCTTTCCTCGCGCCTCAGAGTCGTTCTCTCCTCGAATTAATATCTTCGACATTGAATGAATATGTGCGCGTTATAAATGTAAACATTATTATATACAGAACGATGACCGTATACTATAACAACCTACGTAATATGAACACCATACAGAGTAATTCGTGTGTGTACATAACAGCAGCGATAAAAACCCTACGGTTAAAAATATCTTATTTCCATTATTTCCGACGCGAACTGCTGTCTCGGAAGTAGCGACGTTTCGACCGTACGTTTTATCCCGCGCGGAGCGACACAGCAACTCTGCCGCTTTCTCGAACAACGATAACTTTGCATGACTGGGTTAGGACCGCCGTCCGCGCGATGAAAGTGAAATATTACCCGGCGCTCGATATAGAATATGGGCAAGAAGCGACTTTATTTGATGCCGTGACCTATGGGTTTTCCCGCACTCTCCGCCCCGCGCCACTGTGCGGAGCCGGCGAAGGGTTGTGCCTCATTAAACGCAGATTTCACAAGCCTACATTTGTCACGGAAGGAGGCTGACATTACATCTGTGCAAGATTGCGCTTTCCGTTTGCGATCGGCGCACCCGACGCAAACATGGCGACCGTAAAAAGGACCGCGCGGATTAGATCGCGCTGCTGCGCTCCGCGAGAATAATACGTGCCCGCGTGTTTTGGCTGCGCGCGCGATAGTTTGTCGATTTAAGATGCGAGGGCTGCTGTTTCACGACGGCCGTATAGAGCGTTCCTCCGCCGTCCCTCGCGACGTTTCGCAGCATCGGGCGTCTGACGAGTCGGATGCCCGGTGATGCCTCCAACGTGGGAGGCACGTCTGTTTCTATGTGGTAGACGCCATGTTGTCTGTAGAGACAAATATCCCCCCCCCCGTATAGCCTTAACAGACTGGAGGAGAAAGTGCCGTTAGCGAGCACTTATGAAGGCCGATATGGCTCACTAGGGGATCGATGGCCAGCACCACGCCCGACCGCCTTTGTCTCCATAGTGGAAATAATCACACACCGCACTAGGTACTCATTTGAGGCTGAGTCGACCTACGGGAGACCCAGGACCGGTTCAGTAAATCGCCACTGGCGTAAGCCGTGAGCGAGATTCGAACTCGGCTCGCGAGGTATGTAGCCCAGTGGCGCTAACCACCGAGCCACCGCTCTGCGCTCAGTAAGTCAGCTTCGCCCAGACGTGTCAATAGGGAGGGACGATTAATCAGGGGTTGAGAATAATGACAAAGTGGCATTAAAGATATTGAGAATTGCTCTTAAGGGATAGCCACGTGGAGCATTACCCATTCCCTCCTTCGTGCCACATCACATCCCGCGTTGGAGGCATCTGAAGCCTGAAAGCACGTTCGTCGCGGAGATGGAACGACGAAATGGGCTCACAGGCGGGTGCTCGACCTGATCGCTTAACGATCACGAGACCGCCCGCATCACATGGCAGAGGCCATCATCCAGCAGTGGATAGACCGCGGCCGACAAGGACGATGAGACACTTTTATGTAACGCGTGTGATTTTTAATAGGGTTACATCAATGCCGTGCGTTCATTTGTATTCAGTGTGTTTGGCTGCAGTGAAGTAAACATATTATGATGTAAACCTAATTATCCTTTGATCAAAACTGGCAGCAGAAAAGAGAAAACATTATTCGCGGTACAAAGAACTTGCTAAATTCGTGGACTTGTAAGTGCATCTGTCTGCCTCTTACAAGCGCCCTCTCATTGCCTGGGCCACGAACATCCCTCTCGTTGCTTCACTGTATGTACAGTAACGCACAGGCAGCGCTGCAGCCACGGCAGGTAGGCTGCCACTCTGTCGTGCGGATAAACCGGCACCTGCCGTGGGAATGTGGAATTTCCGTTGCCGTCTAAAAGAGCCGCCAGCGACGATAAACACCCATCCCGCCGCCCCCGCCAACATCGTACTTCGCTCACTCGCAGCGTTAGTTTCACTTCAGCTTCTCAAAATAAGACGCGCGGCCTTCTCGTTAACAAATTACTCTCGATGGTTGCTCGTCAGAGCTGTCGTTTTGGGATCGCCGTGTCACTGAGCGCTCTCCCTCTCTCCCTCGCGACGTTTCGCCTCCAACGTTAGAGGCACCGTCAGGCGTTGGGGAGGCGAAACGTCGCGAGGGAGAGAGCTGGAGATGGCTCAGTGACACGGCGATCCCGAAAGAACATCTCTGAAGAACAACCATCGTGAATCGAGCCGTGAAAACCTGAAATCAGTAACTTGCTCTTGTTAAATAATTTCACGGTAGCGGCGTAAGATTTGGCAAGCCGTCGGCTCGGGGAGTTAGCCGTACCGGAATGTCTGTAAGACTTCCAGAGATGTCACGAGGTCCGTTGTTTGTCAGTCGCGTCAAAATCTATCTGCGGGGTGTCCCATATAAATGGAACGACCTGTGGGAATACGCACTTCTGATGACGCCTGATGCTCTCGATGTATTCCCAACGGTTTCGTTTATATGGGACACCCCTGTATAATGGAGCAAGTGTTTTTTTTCACGTATGTACGTCTGCAACTGAATGTACCGGGTTCCAATGTTTCAATGTTTCATAAGCGGCTAATGTTATCTGCACAAAAACAAAGGCGTTTATATCTTATTTCAGCTTTACTCGCCGCACACTCATTTCTCGTCTGAAACTTTCACACGATTTAATCCGTAGAGTCCGGGACGGCACGGTGGCGCGGCGAATAGCGCTGCCGCCTCGCGGCAAGAAGGTTCCCGGGTTCGAATCCCGGCTCGGGTGCCTTTCTGCGCGGAGTTTTCACGTTTCCCCCCGTGTCCGCGTGGGTTTTCTCCGCGGAGAACGACGCACCTGGCGCAGGAACACCGGTAGCGGACCGGGAGTTCACGCCGCCCGCCGATTCGTAGAGCGACGCGTTTGACAGATTCTTCCCTCGACGGCGCGCGGAGCCGCTCTCAATCGCCATGGCTGGAGGGGGTGGGGGCTGTTGGGGAACAATTCTCACGCTAATTGCGTATCGCGAGCGCGGAAAGGAGATCGTAATTTAGATTTTGATGAGGATGCCATTTTTAAAATTGCGGTTGGTGACACAAATCTCACTTAGGTATATTTGGCTCGTCGCTGCGCTTTCATTTTTTTTTCTTGCCCACATTTTTTGTTTCCCCCCCCTCCTCCCCTCGTCTCCTTTCTGCATGGGCTTTCGCCGACAATTAAAACGCGCATTCACTGATGCCCGACTTGATCGTAACCTCAAGGGCGACCGTCGTAAATGCAGACATGTGTTTTGCCTGCTGCCCTGCCGATTGTTTGAAGGACAAGTTCCCTGTTTCCCGTAATTATATAACGTGTCATTCCGTGCCAAGGCTGCCATTGCCCTGCCAATTGAGGGTGCGGCGCTCCCCAACACAAAGGGAGTCCATCACTTACCCCCGCATCTGCAGATGCGATGTTCCGTCTCTGTCTTAAGTGTTGGGAATATGTTATTAACGAAACCATTGTAATTTCCTCCGAGATGGAGTAACCTTCAGGCGTGCGAGAAGGCCATTTCTGTAGCAACGGTTCTCATAAAAGTCACGATTTAAAGATAATTAGAGGCATCGCGAAATAGTAACTGCACCCGGTTGTGATTCTCTGAATGGCTGCGCCGTTAGCCGTGATAGCCGGCTGTGCAGCAGAGAGAGAGAGAGAGAGAAAAAACGCGCGCGCTGTCGAAATTCCGACCGGCTCTCGCTTTCGGATAAACACGCGTTGAGATTATCGAGACGTTTCGCGAAAAAACGCTTTCGTTTCCCGCGCTTTCCCGCCGCGGTCGCAACACGCGCGAACGCCACGTCCCCCACGTCAGAACCGATTCCTCGGTGCCGACGAGCAAAGTTTCTCGAAGGATGTCCGCGCATTCGCACGAAAGCCGGCGCTCACCTCCCCCTCCTCCTCCTCCGCCCGCGCGAGCCGAACACGAAAGGCGCAAAAAACAAAAAACCGCGCGCACGATTCCCCTCGGAGTACACAGCCCGTTGTTTCCGCGGTGCCGCGGCCGTGCGGAGAGAAGCCAGATTAATTAAGAGTACGGCCTGGGGCACAGCTGGATCGGCGGGCCTCTGGGGAAGCTGGATGCGCTACCGTGACCGGGATTCTGACACCAGCTCGGGGCCTGGCGGCGGGGGAGGGGGTGTGTGCTGGCACTCGGCTGTGATCTGCTTGTTTAATATCACGGCGCCGGGCGCGCGCACTCACGCTGTTAGCGGCGGGGGGCGACTGCCGGCAGCTTTAACTCTTGTGGAGGGGGGGCGGCTTGTGCCCCCCGCTGAACGCCCCTCGTTTCGTTTCGGCGCGTCGTTGCCCGAAGGCCCGAGCCGGACCGTCCGAAATGCCGTCGTGATGACGACAGCCGCTCTTCCCGGCGGTTCGGTAATCGGCGTCGTGTCCGAGCAAACGTGACCTCGCGTTGGTGGGCATCCGGCGCGCGGGATCGCGCGAACGACGGGCGCGATTTGGCCCCAACCCCCCCACCGTGTTTTTTTATTTATAAGCGAACCGAGAATCCGGCCGAGTGTGAAGCGCCGCTCCGCCGCCGACAATAATTACGCGTCGTAAACATCGCTCGGAATTAAAGCGGTCGTGTTGGCACCCACGCGTTAACTCGTAAACCCGTCCCGGCGATCCATAACCGCACCTTTGCCCGCGGCCCGAAGCTCCTGCGTGCCTAACCGCTTCGCGGGGGGGGGGCAGAGCTGACGAATGGGGGCGTCCGGCTGCGTAGGTTTTCGCGGCCGCGCCGTATATCTCTCAAGGTTTGTTTCCGTCGGGTCGGGCCCCGGTCGGGGGGGCGCTACGGCGCGACCGATCCCGTGCCGAGCGTCGTCGGCGCACGGCGCTAACCGGCGTGTCGCCCGCCCCCCCTCCGCGCCCGCAGGTGCGCAAGGAGTACAGCAAGTGCCTGCGCCACTCGGACTGCTGCGGAGGCTGGGGCGGCGACTCCTCCTACAACTCGAGCAAAAACACCAACTCGCGGAACAGCACGCGCTACTCGCCAAACTCGCAGGTCCGTCCCGCGGGTCCCACGCGAGGCCTACGCGAGGCCTACGCGAGGCCATCAAGGTCGCCCTCTCCCATCCGTCCGTTGTGTGAAACCGCTTGATCCTGTGCGGGGTTCGCGGTGAGCCGGAGCCTTTCCCGCCGGATGCAGGGCGCTAGGCAGGGCTATGATAATAATAATTTTACATTTATAACGCGCACATATTCATTAACCGTCGAAGGTACTCATTCGACGAGGGAACGACTCGGAGGCGCGAGGAAAGCGCAGAGAGGCGGAGGAGGCAGCCAGGCGGTTTGCCAGCGCCATATTGCCACACACTGCTTCCTATATATTCTCTTGTTATCGGCCAACTAATTAATGAGTGTTTTTTTAAGCTGTGGGAGGAAACCGCAGAACCCGGAGGAAACCTACGCAGAACAGGGGGCGTACACCCAAACTCCACACAGAAAGATGCCCAAGGCGGGAATCGAACCGCCTCGTGCAGGACCTTCTTTCTGCGAGGCGTCGATGTTACCGCTGCATAGACATCCTGCCATTGAGCACATGACCTTAGCCAATGGCGGCACTTGATTATGTGGACTTAATGGTGCTGTGTTGGGTCGCGGAGACACACTGGGTCTTACGCAACGCTGAAAAATGCCTGTTGCGATTTGAGTCATTATGAAACGCTCCATAGATTCGATTGGTTTTCATCAATGATTTATCATTATTACCAGCAGCTCATTTCGTGTATTAATCAGGCTCAGGACATTTTTTTTTTTACCTAACCTCAACAACCTCACTGCGTGAGAATAAAAATGCTCACCGTTACAGGCATGGCGTCTCGAGATGCAATCGCATGTGGACGCTGCTCCCTAAATCGAAATGTGCAGCGTTCATTTGTTATCAATAGCCGGAGCCTATCCCAGCTGACACAGGGCACAAGTCACGGCTATACCCAGAATGGGACACTAGTCCATCACAAGGTCCCGGGCCAAATTTGGTCATTACAAATAAGGTGAGAAGGTAGATAAAATGAAAAAATAAAATGGATAGGTGTAATAGTTCGTCGGTATAAAAGTCCTTTCCGGCCGGACATGAGGGAGCGAGTGGGTCAGTCACTCAGATTTAATTTAATCTGGAAGGAACCGTTGATCTACGTAGTTCTTTGTAACAGTTGTACAGCAGGGAGAGGGTAAGCAAGTTAGCAGATAACTTGGGGTAAAACCCAGGATGGGGCGCCCATCCAATCGTACGGTATCGGGGGCAATTTAACCGACGCAGCAAAACTGTGGACTGCGGGTGGCGACAACCCACGTGGACACGGGGGTTGGGGGGGGGGGAGAATACGCAAACTCCACGCAGAAAGGCGCCCGAGCCGGGAATAGAACCCAGGCGGTTCTCGCCGTGAGCTGCGCTGCCGTGCCGCGCGGGTCGCCGAGAGGAGCGGGGGAAACGAGCGCTGACGAGCGGCGGTGGTTGCGTGCGTACAGAGTCGCATTCGGAGGATGTGGAACGACACCGTGCGCAAGCAGACCGAGTCCTCCTTCATCTCCGGAGACATCAATAGCAGCTCGACTCTCAACCGGGGTGAGTGTGGCGCGCACGCCCGCACACACACAACAACAACAACAACCGCCATTCGCCACTAAGTGGCGGTGACGTTACCACAGCGTCTGTGCCAGGCCATGGGCTGCCATACAAATACAAAGATCCCCCGTATAGCCTTAACAGACTGAGGGGTCAAGTGCTGTTAGTGAGCACCTGTAAAGGCTGGCACGGCACACGGGCCCGGCCACCTTTGTCTCCCTAGTGGCGATATTTACACACCGCACGAGGGTACTCGTTCGAGGCTGAGTCAACCTAGGGGAAAGCCCAGGTCCGGTCCAGATAAACAGTCACCGCCGTTGGCCGTGAGCGGGAATGGAATTCGGGTCACGGGGGGTTCGTGGCCCAGCTTGCTAACCGCCGCACCACACCATACGCACACATACACACGCGCGCGCATTCAGACTCTTAGACACACACGCATTTTTATGGGCCGTTTCTCCACGCTAAACCGTGCTCCGGCGGTGAGTAAATCATGCGGCCAGGCAAGGAGGCACACGCTCGCGCATTTATTTCATCAATGGGTAGATTCGCTCTCATCGGGGGGATTACTGAACTTAGCGGAGCATGTAGGCGCGCACGCACACACTCACCCGAGCAAGTAACGGCTCCGAGACGGGCACCAGCTCACACGTACAATGACAAAGATCCCCCCGTGTAGCCTTAACGGAACGTAGGGTCAAGTGCCGCAAGCGAGCGCCTATGAAGGTCGACGCGGCGCACGAGAGGGTGGGAGAGCAGCTCCACGCCCGGCCGCGATGTCTCCCCGCTGGCGATGTTTACGCGCCGCATTTGAGGGCGAGTCTACCGAGGCGAGGCCCAAAACCGGTTCGAAAAATCGGCCCCCCGGCGTTGGCCGCGAGCAAGAATCGAACTCGGGAAGTCGTCGCTCGGGCGCAGCCGACGCGAACGCGGGGGGGG
>JAZEWU010000046.1:3261903-3276088 GCA_036362915.1 Geotria australis | reverse complement strand
TTTTAGTCTCTTGCGTGTGTGATGTATGCTGCATGATGGGCCTCAGTCAGCCGTAATGGACCCATCGCTCGCGCGAGGCAGCCGCAGCGGCCGATGTAAGGGGGGATGCGGACAGTAGCCTAACCCTAACCCGTACAACACACACACACAACGCGCGCGCCGAGCGAGATGGAATCAAAACGACAAACAATGATACAGAAACCCGCCGCAAGTTAGTCAACGGGCTGTTATCCGCGGATAAACTCAGTTGCCCGATGATGATTATGATGGAGGAGGTGGTGTAGGATTTGACCCGGTCCGGGGCTGCGTGAGCCTTGCAGCCCCACGCCCGCCTTAAACACAGCTCCCATTCAGCACGTGTACATAGCAGATTTTTCATAATTTTTACCGGTAATGGAAACCCATAATTCACACGCAGGTTGTCAGCACGAAAATACTAGAAAAATACACATCTAGATGTATGTTTGTGTGCGTGGTTTTTTTAGATATTTCAGAGGAATGCTATATTGCTGGTATTCTCAAACGGTGGGGTCGCGACCCATCGGTGGGCCGCGAGCGCCACCTAGTGGTCCGTGGAGACCAGACACAAGTGGGGGGCCAAGTGGGCCTCGAAGATGCAAATGGTTTGAGAACCCCCTGTCATCATGTGGAGAGCGGTGGCCGTGTGGTTAGCGCGCTGGGCTACAAATCTGGCGACCCGAGTTCGAATCTAGCTCACGGCCAGCACCAGTGACGATTTTCTGAACCGGTCCTGGGTTTCCCCTAGGTCGACTCAGCCTCAAATGAGTGGCTGGTGCGGTGTGTAAATATTACCACTAGGGAGACAAAGGCGGTCGGGCGTGGTGCTGGTCACCCACCCCCTCGTGTGCCGTGTTGACCTTTATAGGTACTCGCTAATGGCACTTGACCCTAGTCTGTTAAGGCTATACGGGAGGATCTTTGTCTATGTAACAATGCAATGATTAACATAGAATATTAAGGTCATTCGACGTGTGAATGCAACGAATTTGCGTTGTAAGCATCTGGGGTTTATTGCAATTTGCATACATTTTAGATGATGTACTGTAAATGTATAGGGGGGCGGTGGGGCGATGGTTAGCGCACTGCGCTGCTAGATTTAGCCACACCAGTTCGATTCCCAGTCGCGGCTACAGTCTGTGGCGAGTGATATCTGGGTGGCGCGGTGGGTGAGAAGCGCTGCCGTCTCACAGCAATAAGGTCGCTGGTTCGAATCCCGGCTCGGGTACCTTTCAGCGTGGAGTTTGCATGTTCTCCCCGTGTCCGCGTGGGTTTTCGCCCTGTGATGGACTGGCGTCCCATTTTGGGTACAGCCCTGCCTTGCGCCCTGTGTCTCCCGGGATAGGCTCCGTCTCACCGCAACCCTGTACAGGATTAAGCGTTTCCCGACAAAGAATGAATGAACACGTGCACCTCTATGGCTGCACCGTATTTAATGACAAAATATTAATTTTACTCCGGATAATCCATCACGTTCCCCCCCTCCTAATGGTTTGAAACCCGTTTGTAAATAAAGATCAAAATTCAGTAATAACAAAGCAAAAAAATACATCAAAAAATTGCAACGTGGTGTGTTGTTTGTGTTTTTTCTCTCTTCGCTCCGTTCCTGCAACACGCATAAATAGTAAACATGATATATACATTTGTACCGGCAAAAATGTAACGTAACAGATGCGGGTATAAATCATACGACAAACAACAAAAAAATGAGTTCATTTCTACATCCCGTGTTTGCGATGAACCCCAGCCTCTTTCTGCCCCCACACAGTAACAGAGACAAAGATCCCCCGTGCAGCCTTAACAGACTGCAGGGTCAAGTGCTGTTAGCGAGTTGCACCTATGAAGGCCAGCACGGCACACTAACACTGCCACAAGCGCACACACAACCCCCGCATCCCTTTCCAATCCATTCATTGTCAGAAACCGCTTAAACCTGTACAGGGTCGCGGTGATCCAGAGCCTATCCCGACAGACACGGGGCGAAAGACAGGGATATACCGAGGATAGGACTCCAGTCTATAACAGAGCACCACGGACAATTTAGTCCGCAGGATAATTAACCTATGCGGGAGCAAGTCTGGACCGCGGGAGGAAACCGGAGTGCCCGGCAAAAACCCAAGCGGACACGGGGAGCGAAAACACGCAAACTCCACGCAGAAAGGCACCCGAGCCGGGATTCGAACCCGGTGGCTTTTTGCTGTGAGGCGGCAGCGCTACTCACCGCTACGCCACTGTCATTCCTCTCCCGTGCCGAGTAAACCCTTCCCCGGGACTTGCAGTTAAAGCTCGATGCGAGCAGATATACCTGTTCAGAATGTAGGCTGCCCCTTTGTGAAGAGTTGCTGGTATCCATCTCGCGCCATCTCCCGCTGTGAGCCCAGCGTCGCCTCAGCCTCTACCGTCTGTCAGGTACCGACCCGCTCAGTCCATCTGATTGAACGGATAGATAGATAGATGTTTATTATTACAGCAGAAAAATACCCCCAGTGAGCTTGCAAGCTCTTTACGGGACTCCTGCGAAACAACAAACGTGCGAATTGCTGACAATAATAAAAAATATATACAAGATTCGTAAATAACCAACATTTAAATCAAGCAACAACAAAAAAACATTTACACATAGCGTTGCACACATTTTTTAAGTCCATGACGCCGGGGCCTGTCCTGTGACCTCCTCACCAGGGAGCGTAATGGCCTCAAAGTCAGTCAGTCTTTAAGCCGTAAGGAACCGTTGCGCTATGGTAGCTCTTTTTAACAGTTGTGAGGGGAGGGGGGGGAGCGCAGCTCACGGCTAACCTGTGTGTGTACACACTTCCTCGTGTGCCGTGTCGACCTTCATAGCTGCTACTCGCTAACGGCACATGACCCTACAGTCCATTAAGGCTATACGGGGGATATGTGTCTTTTGTATGTAGTGAGGAGCAGTAGGGTGGTGGTTAGCGCTCTGGACCTCAAACCTAATCACTCGAGTTCGAATCCCGGTCACGGCCAACACCGGCGCCGATTATGTGAACCGTGCCTGGGCCTCCCTTAGGTCGACTCAGCCGCGTGTGTGAGCCCAAACAAAGCGCCGGAAAATCTGCAGTCTTGCCACGGCGGAGACCGGTTTAATCGGCACGCTAGTTTGGCTTCCCACAAAGTGGTTCTCAATTTATCAGCCCCAGGGCGACAGTTGGCCAAGTCAAGCCCTAAATCAGGGTTTGATCTCGCAACCTTGCGACTGTGAGCAGGGCACTAGAGACTTCAAACACACTTGCTTGGAATTTCAAAACTCGACATCCTTGGGGGCACTTGTGTCTCCTTGCTCTTGAACCCAATGTTTTTGCTGCGGGACATTCCGCACATTTCAACCGCTCAGCTCTCAACTTAGAGGTTTGATCCCTGGCCCAGACTCCCCACCGCTCAGTGACCCCTCTCTCTCCCACACCCGCCTTCCAAACTCCACTCCGCTCTTTGTAATAATAATAATAATGTATCACATTTATCTAATAATAATAATAATGTATCACTGGGCAGAGTCCAAGAGACCGACCCAGGACACGCTGGAGGGATTATATCCTTCGGCTGGCCTGGGAACGCCTGGAAATCCCCCCCCAGGAAGAGTTGGAATCTGTTGCTGAGGAAAGGGATGTCTGGTCCACTCTCCTTGGACTGCTGCCACCGCGACCCTCACCCAAGACAAGCGGTTTAGAAAATGGACGGATGAATTAATATAGTAAGGGCGGCACGGTGGCGCGGTGAGTAGCACTGCCGCCTCACAGCAAGAAGGTCTCGGGGTTCGGATGTCTCGCTGTGTGGAGTTTGCATGTTCTCCCCCGTGTCGGCGTGGGTTTTCGCCGGGCACTCAAGGCGGGAATGGAACTGCCTCGGTCAGGACCTTCTCTCTGTGAGGCGCGGATGTTATCGCTGCACAGACACCCGGCATGTATCCGACCCAGCGGCACAGTGGTCAGAATACACGGGCTCCCAGTTGGAAGGCAGAGCCGGATTAATACAGGGGGCCTAAGGGAATGAGGTCTGGGGGCTTTGGATTTTGAGCCCCCCAAAAACATTTACTACAAAATATTTCTCTGGCCCCCTAACATTTCCACGGGGCATTCCCTGTCTTTCTCCCATCCCACTGCTAACCAGTCTCAACACCAGCTTAGCTTGGAAGATCAGATCAAAATGGCGCATTAACAGTGATTTGTTATTGTATTATTGTACTGTGTGTTTATTTGGTCCCATCCGTCTGTTGTCAGACACCGCCTAGTCCTGTACAGGGTCGCAGTGAGCCGGCGCCTATCCCCGCAGACACAGGACGCAGGGCAGAGCTATGCCCAGGATAGGATGCCAGTCCATCACAGGGCACCGGGCGCAATTTAGTCAGCAAGCCAATTAACATATGCAGCAGCATGTATTTGGATTGTGGGAGGAAACCGGAGTGCCCGGCGAAAACCCACGAGGACACGGGGGAAAACATGCAAACTCCACACAGAAAGGCGCCCGAGGCGCGTTACAAATTGTAATTTAAGTTGTATTACAGGGTGTCGTAGTGGTAACATCCGCGCCTCGCAGAAAGAATGGTCTTGCCCAAGGCGGTTCGATTCCCGCCTTGGGCGACTTTCTGTGTGGAGTGTGTGTGTTCTCCCCCTGTTCTGCGTGGGTTTCCTCCCACAACTTCAAACAAAACACTAATTAATTAGTTGGCCGATAACATCATACTATAGAGGAAGCAGTATGTGGCAATATGGTGCCGGCAAAACCGCCTGGCTGCCTCCTCCGCCTCTCTGCGCTTTCCTCGCTACGCCTCTTGAGTCGTTCTCTCGTCGAATGAATACCTTCGACGTTGAATGAATATGTACCTCGCGTTATAAATGTCCAAGTATTATTATTATTAAAACCTGGTACTGATAAAAACCAAGGTGAATTCCAGCCGAGTGATTTGGCCTCAGGCCGCGAGGTCACGGTGACACGGTCCAGGAAGGGAACTGAATCCACACAGAGGGGCGCCTCACAGAAACTACAACAGAAACTACAACAGCCCCGGGCCCACGTCGAACTTCATACGGCCCCGTCAGAAGGTCGACAGTTGAAATCCCATTTGAGTCAATAAACTGAACCGTGCATTGGGGGAAGTCATAGCTAGATAGATAGATGTGTATTATTTGCAGCAGAATTCTACCAAGCACTTCGAAGCCGAGCTGAAAGACAACGATGTCCAGAAGCTAACCGTCGTGCTTCGAAGAATCGCAAAGAAGAAGATTGCAGCAGAAAAATGCCGTGAGCTCGCAAGCTCTTCACGGGACTCCTGCGACACAACCAAACATGCGGAATTGCTGACGATAATTTAAAATCTATACAAGATTCATAAATAACCAAATTTAAATCAACCGACAAAAACACATTTGCCGTTCTCTCCACGGCCTTTGTGCAGCGCTTTGTGACCCTCGGGTGAAAGGCACTCTATAAAATGCTATTATTATTATTATTATGTCGGTCGTATCGCAGGAATCCCGCTTCCAGAGCCTGCAACCTCACTGGGTATTTTCTGCTGTAATAATAAACCTAAATCTAGAAGAAACATGTATTTGGTCCACTTAGTGTTTCAAGATCTTCTCATTGCCGTAAAAGGGTAAAAACCTCGTATTTTCTACATTATATGTATTTATCTATCTAATCACGAAGCAGCTGCCTGCATTCGAACCCAGGTCCTCAGCCGTGCCAGCTCAGCCACCTTTTCCCAGCATCTATATTTATTTTCTCCCTGAGGGAAATCCCTATTTATTCAGTCAGATCGTATAAATATATATGTCTATCTTATCCATCCACATATTATCTTAAAAATGAAATGGTTATATCAAATAGAAGCCCGTGACCTCCAGTTGCGACATGCGGAGATTCATTTCTCTTGCACGTATAGTATATTTAATGTATGTAAATTCGCGGCCTAAAAAAAAAACAATCCCATTTTATGCAACAGCAGGAAAAAAGAGGCGAATCCACCGGCTTACGTAATGCGGGATCCCACGCGAGACGCGAATACTATTACGGTACAGTACTACTAATAAATAATCAGTATAGAATTAAAATACCGGATCGTAACCTTGCTAGGGTCTCCCTTGCTAGGGTCTCCCTTGATGAACAGGTCCGGAGTCTAGCACTCCTGCTAGGGTCTCCCTTGATGAACAGGTCTGGAGTCTAGCACTCCTGCTAGGGTCTCTATTGTTGAACAGGTCTGGCGAGAGGTTCCAGACAAATAACGATCCGAAGACCCTCCGCCTAAAGGAGGTTGGCGTCAGGAAGGGCATCCGGCCGTAAAAATCCTGCTCCAACACCCCCAGAATTGGTGGGGGGGCAACCCGGGTCAAACCTGGAGAGCTGCCGTTTAACCCGTCAACATAGAGATTAAATACTCCAACTGGACCACCTTTCTATTAAAGAACTATCGATCGCTCTGTAGAGCACAGGGCTTATTATGACACTGTACAGTGTAAATGCCAAAGGTTCCAACGTTGAACACGTGGCTCTCGTGACCTATATTAAGATTCACAATTGAGAATCGCTTACCAAGGCCTATTTCGTGTCACTGAGTGCTCCCCGTCTCTCCTTCGCGACGTTTCGCCTCCCACGACGGAGGGCATCCTCAGGCCGAGACATCGGTAGGTTCATAATTTGATTTTAGAGTGGGATCGCGTGAGCAAAATGTGTCGTAAACCCTCCTGCACACGACACGGCCAGTTAAAATACATCCATAAGGTCATGAACCAACGTGCCAATGTATCTAGTGCTTTAGCAGCACCACAGCTAATATTAATGTTGTTTGAGCCACAATATTTAACAATTAGATGCGGACGTTTCGCTGAGTGTTACACCCAACGTAGTACTGATGTAAGGTTTCACGGCTCGATAGATAGATGTTTATTATTACAGCAGAAAAATACCCAGTGAGCTTGCAAGCTCTTTACTGGACTCCTGCGACAACAAAAACAACCATTTACACGTAGCATTGCACACATTGCTCTCCATAGCTGTTCTTTCGGGATAGCCGTGTCGAGCGCTCCCGAAAGAACAGCTACGTACGGCAATTCTCACAACCAGCATTCATCATCAATCGGGCAGTCGCCACCAAAAATCTCTCATCGAAGCCGCACAGAGCGGGAGGGAGAGACGTCCCAAGTCAGGCTGCGTGACCGCCTTGTTTATACCCAGCACCATTAAAATACCAATGAAGCCGTTGCACATTACACGGGCATGAAGATTGGTAAACACGACGACCTTACACAGCGGGAGGTCTTGAGAACTAGCGGTTCAGATGCCTCGCTCTAGGGGCATTTTGCAGTTTGCATTTGTAACCAATTAAATCCACCAGTCGGGCCTGCAAACGAGATTTAAGAATGTGTGCTTCCTCAACGCAGGCCGACATAAACATTTGTTTTGCAAGAAACTAATTTAAGGGTCCGGCTCTGAAAGCGGGGAGGAAAAAAATGCTTATTGGCTGTTTTCACATTTCCCCTCAACGTGTGCGTTATACTCTGGAGACCCTATTGCGGATGTGAACATTTGTCCAAAACATTTTGACTCTCCCCCCAACCCCACCACCACCCTCCAGCTACATTCGTTATTAGTAGCCGCGTAATCATGTGCAGGGGGCCGGAGCCTATCTTGGCAGGCACAGGGTGCAAGGCAGGGCTATACCCATGATTGATGCCAGTCCATTGCAGAGCACCGGGGGTGATTTTAGTCAGGTCAAGTAACCCAGGCAGCAGTATGTCCTGGGAATGTGGGAGGAAACTGGAGCACCTGCTAGGTGGGTGGGTGAGTGATTGAGTGTATGGCTGGGTGAGTGGCAGCAGCGTATTTGGGACTGTGGGAGGAAACCGGAGTACCCGGCGTAAACCCACACAAACTCCACACAGAAAGGCACCTGAGGCGGGAATCGAACCGCCTCGGGCAAGACATTCTTTCTCTGGGGCGCTGACGTTTTTACCACTGCGCAACCCTGCCGCCCTGTACACGGTTGCGGTGAGCCGGAGCCTCTCCCGGCAGACACAGGGCGCAAGGCAGGGCTATAACTATGATGGGACGCCAGTCCATCACAGGTTGCCGCAAGTGCCAGGGATATATAGGCCCGAGCCCTGCGGCCTACAGTGAACAAGAGGCCGCCTCGCACACAGAGCCGTTAACGAGACTAAAAAATACAACTTACTACGCTCACTAAGCATCCCATTTGCTGTATTTAAGAATCTACGTGTTTAAGAAGCGTAATAAAGTCTTGTGTTTTTAAACGCGCGCTTAGCTAACGCGGGGCAATCCCCTGTAGGCCCAAAATAGGCGGGAAAACGCCGCCGTGTTATTGAGGGAATTAATATTAATGTTGCAGTTCATGGCCGTGTCGTTAGTTTGCTACAAAATGCTATTATCAATAATAATATGATTATCGTATTATCTAAATATAATATGTGCTCATATGATTATCACATTATCGCCGCGTGACTTATTAATGCAGTTCGACGCATTGCGGCTGCCCGTTTTTAACTTTGTTTACAGCGTTACTTAATCTTCTTCTGACTGTTGCTTTCGTTTAAGTCTCAAACTACGCGTGAGGGTAATTATAATCGGAGGATAAATAAACTTGGAGGTCAGAAGTAGTTGCTGCTGAAATATTTCATCTCATTTTCCTATTTTCCCCTCAATTAATCTTCTGAGGGAAATTTCCCTCCAAATTCTTTTCCCCTTCGCCCCTCCTCAGTAAATACCCAAGTGTAAATACCGAGTAGATTCTGCACACCTTTATTGTACTGTCCTGCAAACACATAGATTCCGCATTCATTGTCAGAAACTGCTTAATCCTATACAGGGTTGCAGACACAGGGCGCAAGGCAGGGCTATACCGAGGATGGGACGCCAGCCAATTAACACACAGCAAGCATGTCTTTGGAATGTGGGAGGAAACCGGAGTGCCCGGCGAAAACCCACGCGGACACGGGGAGAGAACACGCAAACTTCACACAGAAAGGCCCCCCGAGCCGAGATACGAACCCGCTGTGAGACGGAAGCTCTACTCACCGCGTCACCGTGTTGTTGTGAAGCTGTTAACACGAAACACGATTAATGACCGCCATCCTTGGTAGTAGTATTTCATCTTTTCCAGGGAGTTAAGAAACGTCCAGAACTTGGTGGGTGGGTGTTTTTTTTAAACATCTGGACGTGTGTGGGAAAGTAAGGGTTGAAGGGTTGCGGTGCACACATGACGTACAGTCGTACACTGTTCACAGCCTATTACCGTAGTCTCTGGATTATAAGACGCTCCGGAAAGTAAGACGCACCCACCTTCATTATTTGGACAATAATGTATAGGAAAGCAGTGTGTGGCAATATGGCGCCGGCAGACCGCCTGGCCACCTCCTCCGGCTCTCTGCGCTTTCCTCGTTACGCCTCTGAGTCGTTCTCTCGTCGAATGAGGTTACCTTCGACAGTGAATGAATATGTGCGCGTTATAAATGTACAATTTATTCATTATTATTAAAGAGACCCATATGTAGCTCAACGGTTCATTCCAGTTTAGATACAAACACACCGACTTGTCAGGACGCTGGGGTGAAGGAGACGGAGTGTTTAGCGCCGGGGTCATGCACCCGGGTCAAACCGGGGGCGGTGGGGAGCGGTGGCGCAGCGGTTAGCGGCGCCGGGCTACAAACCTGGCGACACGAGTTCGAATCCCGCTCACCGCCACCAAAATCGGTGACGATTTTCTGGGCCTCCCCTAGGTCGACTCAGCCTCAAATGAGTACCTAGCGCGGGGTGTAAAAAAATCGACACTAGGGAGACAAAGGCGGCCGGGCGTGGTGCTAGTCACCGACCCCTTCGTGTGCCGTGTCGACCTTCACAGGTGCTCGATAACGGCACTTGACCCAACAGTCTGTTAAGGCTATATGGGGGAACTTTGTCTTGGCGCAGCGGCTACCGTGCTGTGCTGCGAATCCAGCTACGACCCGAGAAGGATTCTCGCTCACGGCCACCAACAGTGCTGATGGTCATCCGAACCGGTCCTGTACCTGTACCCCGTCCCCCCTCTAGGTCAGCAACGCTACTTGCTGTGCTACCCATCAGACGGGAGATACCATTCGGATCTCTGGCGGAGAGAGGTTCCATAATAGCCAGTGCATGTTTCTTTGTTGTTGTGAAAGAACGGCCCGCAGAAGCGGACATCACAGAACTACTTCTGCAATTCACCTCTCCGTCTGCCTTTTCTCAACCAGCGGGCCGCAAGCGCCACCTTAGTGGTCCGTGGAGACCATAGCCAAGTGGGCCAAATGTATCTCGAGGAACAAGAGGTTTAGAACCCCCTTGCTCTAGTTCGCTCGACACGGGAACTTTCTCAGCCCGCCCCGACACTCAGCCTCGGCGTGCGTTGCATAATAACGGCCCAACGCCGATATTGTAAATTCTAAGAGCTGAAATGTATCCAAAATAAGCGTGGAGCCAAATCTAACGTAATGGCTTTTTTGTGCAGTCATCGGTGACCGGCGGGTTGCCGGATTAATCGTAAACAGCTGCCAGGATTCGAACCCAGACTCTCAGCGGTGACAGCTTAGCGCTCCGACCTCTGACCTGCCAGATGTTATGGGAAAGAGCCCTCGGTGAACAATATGGGCTCTGTTCAGCTCCGCAGGCCAGTGCGGTGGAGAAGTGGCTCAGTAGTTGGCGTGCTGCGAACCCGGACGCCAAAGTTCAAGTCCCACTCACGGCCAACATCGGTCACGAGTATCCGGACCTCCCCTGGGGTCGACTCGGCCTTAAATTAGTCTCTGGTGCAGCGGGTGTGATGCCTCACAGCTGTTCATGCTAGGTGCTCGCTAACGGAACTTGCCACAATAATATTTTAAAGCCTATATGAGGGATTAAGGTGCAACACGGTGGCGCGTTGAGTAGCGTTGCCGCCTCACAGCAAGAACGACGCGGGTTCCAGTCCTATATCGGGTGTCTTTCTGCGAGTCTGCATGTTTCTCGACTTGTCCGTGTGGGGTTTCAGCAGGTACTCCGGTTTCCCCTCACAGTCCAAAGACATTCTGCCTCGGTTAATTGACCTGTTGACTACATTGCGATAGTTATTTGCTGAAAATTGCAGCTAGGCAGAACGTTTGATTCTAATCGGGATCTTATGCGGCTCATCGAAGGTCGTGACTTGTAGCTTCAAGCTCACAGCAATATTGTTCCAAAAGATTGTTCCCCCCAATTTTAATGTGCACCTAGGAACATTTATATATTTGTTGTATGTTTGACAGAATTGGTACGTTTTCGTTCACGTGACAACGCTTGACAAATTGGCTGCGTCGCGTGCATGCGGGTTTACGACACTTATAAACTATGGACAAACATCTGTTTAGAAGAACGTACGTTAATCTTCGAAGGTTTCATTTTAACTCGAAGGCTTTCATGACCAATGTTATCAATAGTAAAGCTCTGTTTATGAGTTTAGGTCATGTGAAAAGGTGTGTGTAAGTGTTGTGCACCCGTCGATATGTTGGAGAAACAAGCGAGCACACACAGCACTTACCTTCAAAGATGTTTCATTTATTAACCAGCAAGCCCGATAATGCAGCTGCCGAAGCCTGCAGCATGTGAGTCGAAACGTCGTGAGCCGTGGAACTCACCGTCTCAACAGGGAAAGTCATCATCATCATTGTCAGAAACAAATTAATCCTAGTACAGGGTTGCGGTGAGCCGGCGCCTATCCCGACAGACACAGGGCGCAGGGCAGGGCTATACGCAGGATAGGACGCCAGTCCATGCCAGGGCACCGGGATGCAATTTAGTCAGCAGGCTAATTAACCTATGCAGCAGCAGCATGTCTTTGGACTGTGGGAGAAAACCGGAGTGCCCGGCGAAACCCCACGGGGCACACGGTAAGTCAGAACACGTAAACTCCACACAGAAACGTGGCACCCGAGCCGAGATTCGAACCGCCCAGGAAACCTTGCTGTGAGGCGGCAGCGCTACTCACCGCTCCGCCACCGTGCCGCCGCCCAACAGGGATAGCGTCTCGCTATTTGTCCCCTAATCGGCGTCTCCCCTTGTATTGTCAACATCAGTGAAATCTGTCAGAGGCCCAGCACCCAGGCAATTGCTCAGTGAAATTTCCAGAGCTGCCTTTCGTTGGTGGTGGTGGAGGGAGGAAGGAGGAGGGTTGGGAGGGCAAATCGTGGGATGTCACAAACGGCGACATCGCGTGACAACACAGCGGGGTCGATGAAACCCATACCAGCTGGGTGTGTTGTGGGTCGCTGTTTGAGACCCGAGGCTCCCACGGCGACCTACTTCTGTGATTGGGGGGGGGGGTAGAGAATAAAAAAGGATTTTATTTTTTGTACCCTTTGCTGGTATTATTTCCGGCAGGCGTGTTGAGATGTTCACGCAATTACCGTGACCGTTATAGTTTATTTCTATCTTATACATTGCACTATATTTGTTATAAATATAAGTTTTTTGTTCTAGATCTGTGGCTTGTTATTGTCCCCCCTCCCCGACCCCCAGCTTAGCTTAAGTTGGAAATATTAAAATTGTTAGTATTTTGGGTTTTTTAATCCTAGTATAGTTAACCCCTTGTTGATGTGTTGCAGTCCATGTATATACCGACACCGGGGTCTGAGAGAAACGGCATTTCGATCCTCTATATGTCCTGTACATATGGCAGAATTTCCAATAAATTTGCATTGAATTGTACTGATGTAGGGTATTTTCGCGGCTCGATTCGTGACGGTTGCTCTTCAGAGCTGTTCTTTCGGGATAGCCGTGTCACTGAGCGATCTCCATATCTCCCTCGCGACGTTTCGCCTCCCACGCCTGATTATGCTTTCAACGTTGGAGGCGAAACGTCGCGAGCCATTGTCGTTCATTCGTTCATTGTCAGAAACCGCTTAATCCCGTACACTCCGTACAGGGTCGCGGCGAGCCGGAGCCAATTACAACATCTCAGGGCATCGGGTTGTGGAAAATTAGGACAATTAACCTATGCAGCAGCATGCCTTTGGACTGAGGGAGGAAACCGGAGTGCCCGGCGAAAACCCACGCGGACACGGGGAGAACATGCAAACTCCACACGGAAAGGCACCCGAGCCGGGATTCGACTCCGGGAACCTTCTTGCTGTGAGGCGGCAGCGCTACTCACCGCTACGCGACCGTGCCACCAGTCGCGTCATCTCTACCTTCTCTCCACGTCAAACGTGACGGCTTGTGACAGGAATCAAGTCATCGGATACAGACCATTCCCGTATTAAATATATATCCAGTGAAAATCCGCATCGGCCGGGGCTGACAGTCCATCAGTTACCCCCACCCTTCCACCACCGCGTATGTTTATTATCACAAGCAGAATGCCCGCCCTACGGGTCGATCGTGTTCCAAGCGTGTAACACGTTCCGTCGTTTTGACGTCTCCCAGGTGGGTGACGTTTTCTGCTGACGTGGCCGCAATGCTACGTGTAAATTATTGTTGTTGTTTGATTTTAATTTGGTTATTTATTAATCTTGTATATTTTTTTATTATTGTCAGCAATTCGCATGTTTGTTGTGTCAATACAGGAGTCCCGTGAAGAGCTTGCAAGCTCACTGGGTATTTTTCTGCTGTAATAATAAACATCTATGTTATCTATCTTCCCGGATACAGGCGGAAGAGTGGCTTCAAGAGGGTACGACGCTACGAGTGCGAAAGTGGGGAAATCTAAATCTGAAATAGTGTAAATATTTCAATAGGATGGGAAGCAAAGCGGAGGTAAGACGTAAAAGCCTCGGTGCTGCGAAGATGCAATTTGTGCGCCACGTGAATGACTCGAACTCGGTACCATCAGTGAAAACACAGACACACTTGCTGCGAGTGTACAAGTAGCGTTACAGTTTCGGAAGAGTGATCGTTAAGTGGCAAGTGAAGCTGAAATGAGACGTAAAAGCCTTGGTTGTTGTGCCGATAAAAATAACCGCGCTCTTGAAAGATTCGAATCCGGTACCCTCGGTGCACGAAAACACACATAATAATAATAATAGTATAAATTTATATATAGCGCCTTTCACGCGAAGGTCACATAGATACATACTAAGACTTGTATAGCGCTGCCGCCTCACAGCAAAGGTCCCGGGTTCGAATCCCGTTCCCGGTACCTTTCTGTGTAGAGTTTGCATGTTCCCCCCCC
>JAZEWU010000046.1:3229586-3240504 GCA_036362915.1 Geotria australis | reverse complement strand
ACGAGTGGCGCTCGAGAGCCGCTCTTTCGGGATGCGTGGCACAGTGGTAACATCCGCGCATCACAGAAAGAATGGTCTTGACCGAGCCAGGTTCGATCCCCGCCTTCGGCGCCTTTCTGTGTGCAGTTTGTGTGTTCTCCCCCTGTTCTGCGTGGGTTTCCTCCGGGCTTTCCGGTTTCCTCCACAACTCATTGACGATAACATCCTAATATATAGGAAGCAGTGTGTGGCAATACGGCGCCGGCAAACCGCCTGGCTGCTTCCTCCGCGCCTCCGAGTCGTTCTCTCGTCGAATTAGTACCTTCGACAGTGAACGAATATGTGACGTCTCGCCTCGCGCGTCAGACATCATCACGTTGACGATGTCATCCGGCGTGGGAGACGAGACGCGAAAAACGTTGCAACGGGCAAAGGAGCAACGCCCGATATGGCTATCTCGAAAGAGCGGCTCTCGAGAGAAATGCTCATACGTTGAGCTGCGAACACCTACATCAATAAATAGAAAAGTTACGGCCCTGTTGCACGAAGGTTTCCCGACACGATATGGGTCACAGGGATTTGTTTTGATCGTACGACACCTCCCTGGTCAGTGCAAATTAGTGAAGGGGGCAGAATTGGTGTCGACATCATTCACGACCGATGTTACCCACGGCCAGGAATCGAACTCAGAAGGGTAGGTTTGGAGGGGGACGCACTAACCGTCGCGCCCAACCGCAAATGTCGATGGAAAAAAAAACGCACGGCAAGTTGGACAAGGCGATAACAGCGCTCGCGAATAAATGACAAAAATGTGAAGATGGTCCGCGTAACTGGGGAATCGATAGAACCACTACATCAGCACAAAAGCCGGACGTAACGAAATTAAACGCTGGGCTTTGGGCACCTTTTTGCGAAATTAAACTCATTACGCGCTGTCGTCGAGAACCGCGGAATACAATAGAATCACGTCATCGCACCTCGACGTTATTGAATAAAAACACAACTTTCAGCCAAAGCATTCGTCGAGCTGACGACGCCTCCCTCGCGGAGGAGAGAAGGGGATCGCTGGACGCGGCTATCCCTAAAGAGTGGCTCTTGAGAGCAATCTTCAATGCGCCGCGTTTTTCTCTGACCAATACGTAAAAATGTGGACGTGTCGAGCATTCCCCCTCGCTCGACGCGGCTATCCCGAAGGAACAGCTCTTAAGATCACAGGGGTGGGGAGCGTCACATCCAAAGGACGTGCTTGCTATTCGTTACATCTATTTTTTTTACCCATTTGTCTAAAGCGCCTTGTGTTCCAGCGCTTTCGCCAGTGTGACGAAAACATATATTTGGTTTAGAGCGGAGAGATGGGTGCCTCTTTTGTGCCTTACTGACTCGTGCCGAACTAAATTAATTTATAGCAAGCCCCCATTGACATCATCGCCATCAGGCACGGACAATCCACTGCTGGATGAAGACCTTAGTTGGCATCTATTACTCTTCCTCATTGTCCGTCTGTCCAGCGATATCCCGCACAAGCACTTTCATTAGCGGTTAGAGCACAGTCATTTAATTTGTTGCGGAAAAATGTGTTAAGAATATAATATATGAAGTGGCTAGTCCAGACTTTAAATGTCTCGTAAAAGACGACACGGAGAGAAGAAGTAATTTGTATCTAAATTACTTGTTTTCACCGACGCTGGCATTTAAAAAAAAATCCCATCGTCTAAATGTTCGTAATTACAACCAAACTGCTTACCGCATTCACTTTGGAGACTTAATGAGGACCAATTTTGACAGGCTTATTTGGGCTAATCTTGAACTCGGCAATGAACTCTAGGTATTGAATTTGGCCAAACGCCAAACGGTGGGAGAAAATATACGACCCGATCTTTGAAGGCTGTGGCGCAAACTGAACGACGTTTGTGGGATCTAGCAGAAGGAAGGAAGCGATATCCAGGTTTGTTACAATTCATGGCGTCGGCTGTGCCGACCTCTTGACCTATCGGGCTAATCCCTCATCAGCATCGGGCATGACCTATCCAGTGCTGGATGAAGGCCTCCGCAAAGCGCCACCGGCTTGTAACGCCTCAGTATGTACGCGCTGATTTCATTGTATCGATGTCGGTTTTCGCGGCTCGACGTCGTATGAGAGTTGCTCGTAATTCCTGCTCTTTCGGGACAGTCGTGTCAAGCGTTCCTTTCTCCTTCAGGACGTTTCGCCTCCCACGAGCCTTAACCTTACATAGCTTTTTTTGAAAAAAAATCACGTGTGCAATGCTATGTATTTTGGACTATTTGATTTGAGAAATGCGTGCAATGCTACGTGTAAATGTTTTTGTTGTTGGTTGATTTAAATTTTGGTTACTTATGAATTTTGTATTTAATTTTAATCATCGTCTGCAACTCGTACGTTTGTTGTGTCGCGGGAGCCCCGTAAAGAGTTTGCAAGCTCACTGGCTATTCTTTCATCCTGTAATAATAAATATCTAGAATAATAAACATATATTAACCGGCCCCTAGCCAGGGACATATCTCGGTGTCGGCCAACGTCTCGGCGACGTTTAAGAACTGCCCGACGGCGGACGGACTTTGACGAGGCTTTCGCGGTCGGCTTTCCGAGCCGGACCTCGTCCGTCAAGGGACGCGGCATGGCTGTTTTCTCTCTTGACAGTTTAGCTTCACTGTGGCAACGGTTTGGGGATTGAAACCATCCGCTGCCCGTCAATGGGCGGCACGCGGCTCAGCCGTCCAGCGGGCTCTGGAAGTCGTCCGCCTCTCTGTGTTGACTGCGCGATTTGGAAACCTCCGTCACCTGACAGAACGCGCCGAGACACCTCGGTGGTGTGTCACGCGTGTGTCTGGCAGCGGATCGTGCGGTCCGGCAATGCTTCTACGCGGTTGTCTCCCCCGTCAGTCAGACCTGTCCGCGTGCTTGTTGTGTCAATGCAGGAGTCCCGTAAAGAGCTTGCAAGCTCACTGGGTATTTTTTCTGCTGTAATAATAAACATGCATCCATCCGTTCGTAGGGCGGCACACCAGGGCTGCGGAGACTAGCCCTGCCGCGTCGTGGCCAGATTCTCCGCTCGGGTGTGCCGCCTTTACGCGTGGAGTTTGTGTGTTCTCCCCGTGTCCGCGTGGGGTTATCGCCGAGTTTCCTCCCACAGTCCACAGACATGCTGCTGCCGAGGTTACTTGGCCTAAGTTGCCACCGTGATGGACTGGGTAAAGCCCTGGCTTGTGCTCAGGCCCCCTGTGACCCTGTATTTTTGGTCTAGGAGGAATTTTCATATTTCTAAATTTCTCAAATAACACAAACACAAATTTAAACTTTTGTAACAACGACAGCAATAATCTGCCGCTATGAAATGCGATCATCTATATAAAAAAGGTAAAGTATTTTCAAATGGAACTTTTATTTTTTGCTGTAGCACCACTTTTCCTAAGCCATGAGACAGACATTTCAATCTATGTTATATGAAAGCTCTTCCAAGGCTGTATCGCTGAAATTCACTTTGCATAATGGAAAACTTATCGATCCCAGGTGTGGCCTTTGGTTATCTCCTTGCATAAATAATTAATAATAATTTGCCGCCATCTGTCCATTGCTGGATGGAGGCCTCCGCACATCCAGTCGGCTATGGGGGGGGTCGTCTGACCATACTTCACCGCGCCGGTCAGTGGGGACTGGTAACGGCGGAGCGGGCGGGGGGAAGAGCGCCAGATAATCGCTCTCTGCTGATGTTAGCCATGACCAGAATTGAACCCGGGCAGTTGGGTTTTCGGCGCAGTGTGTTAGATAGATAGATGTTTATTATTACAGCAGAAAAATACCCAGTGAGCTGGCAAGATGTTTCCTATTACCGCTCCACCCCTACCACCTATCGGTCAATTCCTTAACGAGTGTACTGATGAAGCGTTTTCACGGCTCCACGTATGAGAATCACTCTCCGTAGCTGTTCTTTCACGAAAGCCGTGTCCAGCGTTCTATCTCTCTCCTTCACGACATTTCGGACTGACGATGCCTCAAACGCGGGAGGCGAAAACGTCACGCGGGACAGCGAAGGAACGCTCGACACGGCGATCTCGAAAAAACAGCTATATTTAACGAGTCTTCCGTTGCGGTTGTTTTAGTTGTTGTTGGAAAGCAGAGAACAGGGGGAGAACACAAACACCACAAAGGTGCCCGCTGAGGGAATCGAACCGCTTACCGCTTGAGCTGGGAAACTGGCAGCAGGGTGGGGGCGGTGGGGGCGGTGGGGGGGCGGTGGGGGGGAATGGGGGGCGGGAGATGGGGAGAGCAGCGTTGGGTACCTTGGCGATGGGAGACTTGCGCACGTTAGCCTTGAGGATGGCGCCGCGCGACTTTTCGTCGGGCAGCGGGATGTAGATGAGCTGGTCCAGGCGACCGGGACGCAGGATGGCGGGGTCGATGATGTCCGGTCTGGGGGTCGCGACGCGCGCGGGGGCACGCACGCGGTCACGCAAACACGTAGGGCCGTTTGCTCAATAATAATTGTAATTAATAATAATTTAAAATGTTTACATTTCGAACCGCGAATATTGCGAACCGCTGAATTAGAACCCGATTTGCCGGACATGCGTATATGTCGCCGCGTACGCTAGATTGCGGGGACCAGTCACAAGAGCACACGGTCGGTCGCGCGCCCCCCAGGGGTCAGGGGTCGGCGCTCGGCCCGCGGCTAAAACCGGCGATCCGAGCGAGCGGCCGGTATCGAGTGGAGGCCCTCACCGGTTGGTGGCGCCGATGATGAAGACGTTCTTCTTGGTGCCCATGCCGTCCATCTCGGTGAGGATCTGGTTGATGACGCGATCGGCGGCGCCGCCCCCGTCGCCCGCGTTGCCCCCGCGCGCCTTCGCGATGGAGTCCAGCTCGTCGAAGAAGAGAACGCAGGGCGCCGCTTGCCGGGCCTGAGGGCGCGACGCGACACACGCGGGCGCGTTCAGGTAACCGAGGACAGCCGCTGTCGCTAGGCGCCGAGCGGCGGCGATCCCGAAACAACACTTATAGTTAATGAGTGTTGCGTTGTGTTTTTAGTTGTGGGAGGAAAGCGGAGAACAGGGGGGAGAACACAAACGGCGCAGTGAAAGGCGCCCGAGGAGGGAATCAACCTGCTAGCCGTCTCGGCTAGGACACTGGGAGCAGGGTGGGGGCAGTGGGGGGCGCCTTTCTGTGCGGCGTTTTTGTGTTCTCTCCCCCTGTTCTGCGTGCGTTTCCTCCGGGCCTCTCGTATTGCACAGCTTGGAAACAAGACGCAGGTCGGCGGGACGGTAGCGCCGTGTGCACAATACCGCACCGTCACTCACTCCCCATAAACATAGACAAAAAAAACACACACACAAGACAAAGATCCCCCGTATAACCTTAAGAGACTGTAGGGGCAAGTGCCGTTAGCGAGCACCTATGAAAGTCGACACGGCACACCGCGGAGGTGGGTGACCAGCACCACGCCCGGCCACGTTTGTCTCCCGAGCGGCGGTGTTTACACACCGCACTAGGTACTGAGACTGAGTCGACCTACGGGAGGCCCAGGACCGGTTCAGAAAATCGTCACCGGTATTGGCCGTGAGCGGGATTCAAACTCGGGTCGCCAGATTCGTAGCCCAGCGCGCTAACCACTGAGCCACCGCTCCCCACACAAACACGCATGAGTACACGCCACACCACGTGGGGGTCGGCACACGCACACTCCCACGCACTCCCACACAAGAGCACACGCGTGATTAAACGCGCGCACACGCCACGCGCCGCTCGCTTGCAGGAGTACGAGCGCTCGGCAGTAAGCGGCTATATTTGGATTCGTCATAACGCGGGCCTTGATAACTGCGGCAAAAAAAAAATCCATTGGGTGAACGTTACAAAAATCCATACGAAACTCAATCCGACGACGCCGAGATTTAGCGGGGCGGGGGCCGGCTTGGTGTGGTGGGGGGGGGAAGGGGAGTGGGCGGGTAGAGGCGGAGGGGAGGATACGGAAGGGAGAGAGGGAGGGATACGATCAAATTGAAGCGACGGTACAAAAATAGTCGTGCGGAGGCTCGGCGTCGTAACGAGCCGCGTCGCGCGAAACGAGGGACGAACGCGCCCCCCGACCACTGCCACGACCCCCCCCCCGCTCCTCAGCGCGCATCCCACACGGCATCACAAGCGACATTGCCACCACCGCCACGCCATGATTGGCACTTTCCATTGGAGGGACATGACGCGGGCACGTCGGAGGAGGAGGGGGAGGAGGAGGAGGAGGAGGGCAGAGTAGAGTGAAAATGCAGTGTGCTCCTCCGACCAGCCGGGTCTGACATTTCATTAATTCTCAGAGTTTGCGGCAGGAGAGTACATCATCCGGACACGCGATTGCATTCAGGTGCACGTCTTGACTGCTGCTGGCGGCGGAGGCGGGGGAGTTGGGCAGCGCGTGCCTGCCAACAAGTTCACTTCACACGGGGAGATTTATGGAGCGGGGAACAATTACTCTGAACTGTGTAAACCAGGTTAGGGTAAATGCGAGTTAACGCGGAGCGCGCCACGGGGGGTGACAACACAACCCCCACCCGCCCGGCAAACCGCACAATCGCACACAACGCGGCGTCTACCGTGTCGCCAACTCGCAAAACGTGACGCTGGTGGAAACGAACCACCGTGTTATGCCATTATCAGATCCTGTATAGGTTCGCGGTGAGCCGGAGCCTGTCCCGGCAGACTTAACGGGGCAAGGCAAGGTTGTACCCAGGACGAGACGCCCCAGTACATTGCAGGGCACCGGGGGGGAAATTTAGTCAGTGAGCCAATTAACCTTGGTAGCAGCAGCAGAATGTTTTTTGGAATGTTGGAGGAACTCAGAGTGCCACACGGAGAACATGCAAACTCCGTAGAAAGGCACCCGGGCCAAGAATGGAACCTGGGACCTTCTGCCGTGAAGCGGCAGCGCTACCCGCTACACCAGCGTGCTGCCCCTAATATTAACAGTGAGCCGGCAATTTAGCACAGGTCACCGGGTTCACGGTGCAGTGCAATAACCACTCCGTCCAGGCAGTGGTAACATCCGCGCCTCACAGAAAGAATGGTCTTGCCCGAGGCGGTTCGATTCCTGCCTTGGGCGCCTTTCTGTTTGGAGTTTGTGTGTTCTCCCCCTGTTCTGCGTGGGTTTCCACCGGCCGCAAAATAGGCAGCCCGCGTTTGAATGGTGCGGGTGGTATCTGAACCGCTCCAGACCCTCCCACCGCGTTCTCAGACGAGCGCTGAGCAGCACGGCGAAGTATGGTCAAATAAATCCCACGTGGACAAACGGCTTTGAGAGGGAGGTTCATTCAGCAGTTGATTTGAACAATGGCTGCAAAATTTGATTCTTAACACGAAAAAGACAGTGAGCAATAAGAAAAACAAGCAAGCTCAAATTCTTGAATCGGATCGTGACCCGTGATTGGTGATAATTTGGCGAATCGTGGACCGAGCAAAAATCGCTACATTCCCGTTTTGGTTTTGTTTTCTTCCTCCGATAATCAAATCAGAAAGCTCAACCATTTATTTTATTTTGATTCCGCATTGATTTGGGAAGCGCACTCGCAGTATATTAAACGCATCAGTCACGAGAATCACCGGCTGATTACTAGGGGGAAAAAAAAACCACAATTCTAAACGCACGTAAACACAGTAATGTTTCGTAATTTCCGTCGTAGGACATCGCTAAAGACGTTTGGTACGTGAACCGGTGTCTCACTCACGATAAATAATGCTCTCCAGATGTCTCCATAAGCAAGCCACATAAAAATTAATAAGGCATCTTTGTGGGGGGAAAAACACATTCGAAGCCCTCATCATTGGGGTCATTGCAAACCCCGGTAAGGCAGCACGGCGGGAAGCGGTACATAGCTGCGGTACTCTTCGACGTGTGGTTAATAATAATAATAACGATGATTAATTTCTAGTCAGCGCAATGGTGTTGAAGGTCGGTAATCGGGGGTAATCAATCGGTTTGCATGCGATTATAGATAACGCTAAAATTCTAACGTTAACGACCCGAATTCTAGTTGGCCTGTGGCCTCATCTGCTGCGTTGCATATTCACCGCCCGCCGTACGTAACTGATTATGTGTTTTCATTTGCTTAGATAAAACTTAAAATCATTTCTTTATTACATTAACATTTTTTTAGATTAATAGGGAAGGCCGTGGTTTAAGCGTTCCCCTCTCTATGCAGATCTGTGGGGGCGGTTCCTCCCACCCGCTTCCTGTCTAAGCCCCACCCCTTCATCTGTAGGGCACGCCCCTTCCTCCAGACACTCACCGGGGTTTGTTTTGGAGCTCGTTCGTAAATACAGCACCGCTTTTCTCACCCTAATCTTGATTAGTGTTCTAAAGGTTCCAATTTTATGCACTCTTCCCTCTTAACGTTGATTATGTTTACCCTTTAATATGCTTTAGTTTTTTTTCACTATCGCAATGCACAGCCTTAATGGTTTTTGGACTATTTTTGGACTATTTTATTTGAAAAACGCGTGCAATGCTATATGTAAATGTTTTTTTGTTTGTTGGTTGATTTAAATGTTGGTTATTTATGAATCTTGTATGTATTTTAATTATCGGTCGGCAACTCGCGTGTTTGTCGTGTCGCAGGAGTCCCGTAAAGAGCTTGCAAGCTCACTGGGTATTATTTTTCTGCTGTAATAATAAACAACTATCTACCACCAACCGCCATTCCCCGTGACGCTTGGGGATCAAGGTAGAAGCGTTCACGTTGCGATCCCTGTCAAGCAATACTTGGTATTACCTGCAAATTCTACCAAACACTTCAAAGCCGAGCTGAAAGACAACGATGTCCAGAAGCTCAATAGATGTCTGAAGCCCCTCAGTCTTGTGTAAAGAAATGGGAACCTGTCATATAACCATCACGCTTCAAAGAATCGAAAAGAAGAAGCGGTTTCGAAAACGGGCAGATGGATGGATGGATAAACTAATCGAAGCGTCCGTCACCTTGTCAAAGACGTCGCGCACGTTGGCCTCCGACTCTCCGAACCACATGGTGAGCAGCTCGGGCCCCTTGATGGAGATGAAGTTGGCCTGGCACTCGTTGGCGATGGCCTTGGCCAGCAGCGTCTTGCCGCAGCCCGGCGGCCCGTAGAACAGCACGCCCTTGGAGGGCGTCATGCCGAACTTGAGGAACTTCTCCGGGTGCTCCACGGGGTACTGTCGGGGGGGAGAGAGAGGGCAGAGGCAGCGGTGGGCGACTTGTCGGAGGTTTAAATGGTGCGGCGGCCGAGCGGTTGGCGAGCTCGCCCGCCCGATCGTTGCGGAGAACGCGCTCTTCGAAGCCGGCGACTGCCGCAAATACATCATCATCGTTGTCGGGAACCGCTTAATCCTGTACAGGGTCACGGTGAGCCGGAGCCTATCCCGGTAGACACAGGGCGCAAGTCAGGGAGTCATAAGATTCAGGGGGTAAACAAGAATAACAAAAATAATATTAAGCATGCAGCCCAGGTGGTGCTGTGAGTAAAGCACCGGGCTTGTGACCAGGTCACAAGTTCAAATCCCGACCTGGAATTGGCTCTGTCCATCAATTCAATTCAACTTTACGTGTCAATTCTGCCATATGTACAGGACATATAGAGGATCAAAATTCCGTTTCGCTCAGACCCCGGCGTTATTTACTGTCGTTCTGCAAATGCCTAGCAGAAACTGACGGCTGTACTTGTTAATCACTACACCAATGGGGGTCAAGGTAGAAGCGTTCACGTCGCGATCCCTGTCAGGTAATACTTGGTGTTGCCTGCGAATTCTACCAAACACTTCGAAGCCGAGCTGGGGGACGGCGATGTCCGGGGGCTGCCCATCGTGCTTTGAAGAATCGCAAAGAAGAAGACTACACCAATAAAACGGCAGACTATAAAACACGTACCGTTTGGTGCGGAAATATTTTTTTTAAAAATACATTGAGATAAATTATCTCCGTCGTGGAAACGTGGAATTTCTAAGAATGCTAAGCGCTGCCGATACAGACGAGCAATCCCTCGTTGCCCGTTTGAGTTGCCCACTTCATAACGCCAACGGCACACGCAGCCCCAGAATTTCGCGCTCCTTTGCGAAGATTGATTGGCCAGTTCAAAGCTGACGGTGTTAATACGGGGCAGTGATCTATACCGAAAGCACAAATCTACCAGCCAGAGCCCATAAATAATGTAAACATTTTAAATACGATTGTGCGGCTTAAAGACGAGGCTTCACGTAAACCCCAGAGTGCCATCTGCTGTACAGTCCCTGCACTCGCCACTAGCAACAAATTGCACCGGTTAGCGGCACAGTGTTAATTGAAATCTCGTAAAAAGTCATATTTTTTTTAAAATTGTATATTTATAAAAATGTTGAACAAATATCCCACCGCCTGGTCACAACATTGCTGTTGCTTTGGAGACGAGGAACCTGTGGATGGTGTAGATTTGTGAAACTCCCAGACGTTAGGGGCTATGATGCGGGCAGGCGTTGGCAGGACGGCGAATGGGTTCTTAACATAAAAAATAAAAAAATTGCAATTTATAACACGCGGGGTATTCGTTCAATGTCGAAGGCATTCGTTCGAAGGGAGAATTTAAGATGCAGGTGTCCTATGTTCCGTGTGCCTAGCTGTCCGCCAAGTTTGATGCTTTGTTATAAGTCGTTTAAAATCAGGGTCAGAACACTAGTTCTATCTGCCCCATGGATCGTAAACGTATCGTGGTGGACGGGTTTTGGTGTTCCAAAGAACAAACAGCAGGGCACGTCACCAAGAGTCCAGCACTCCTGCTAGGGTTCCAGACAAATAACATAAAGCAGGATCAATAGAGCTTGCAAGCTCTTTACGTGCTTCCTGCTACACAACAACACGCGAATTGATGAAGAATTGGCATCAGAAAGGGCATCTCGCCATAAAACCCTGCTTTAATATTCTCACCATTGGGGGGGGG
>JAZEWU010000046.1:3186700-3210412 GCA_036362915.1 Geotria australis | reverse complement strand
GACGATGGGAATAAGATACACGACGGAGGGGGGGGGGTCACGTGCCCGCCGCAGGCCGGCGCAGGCAGAACAAACAACAAGAAGAATTTACATTTCTGAAGCGCCTTTCACCCAGCATTTATAGAGCGCCTTTCACCCAGCATTTATAGAGCGCCTTTCACCCGAGGGTCACAAAGCGCTGCACAAGGCTGTGGAGAGAACGGCATGTCAATAACAGCAAGACAGATAGATAGATGTTTATTATTACAGCAGAAGAATAAATACCCTGTGTGAGCTCACAAGCACTTTACGGGACTCCTGCGACACAACAAACATGCAAGTCGAATAACTCTGTATAAAACAAAAAAACCACAACTAACTTTTTGTTCGTCAAGTTAAATAAAACCTATCCATAATATTTTTGAAAGTATTGATTTTTAAAACGCTGTCGGATTATTATTGGGAAAACCATATATCCTTGTTACGGTTGACACGAATCCTGGATGGAACCCACCCAGGGTTAACCGCAAGTTAGTCGCAAGTTAACCCGTGTTGGGAAGTTGCCGTCCTCACCGTTGATGAGGAAGAAGAAGGCGCCAGTCTCGTTGGCCACGGCGCGAGCGATCATGGTTTTGCCGGTACCGGGGGGACCGTACAGCAGAATGCCACGCGGCGGCTGAAACCAGGCACACACACACAGAACATATGACAAGGCATACAGGGCACACGGGATATGGGACTATGAACATGAACCAGGACACGGACACAGGACCGTGGGACACAAGATAAGGAATAAAGGTTACAGGGACTTGGGACAAAATCTACGGGACATGGGAGGTGGCGCAGTGGCAACATCCGCACCTCACAGAAAGAATGGTCTTGCACGAGGCGGTTCGATTCCCGCCTTGGCCGCCTTTCTGTGTGGAGTTTGTGTGTTCTCCCCTTGCTCTGGTAACCCCTCCACCTTCAAATACTTACCACTAAACCACGAAAAATTGAACTTGAAACATCTAAGCTTGAGACACACACACACACACAACGAGACGGATGTCGCCGGCCGTTGCCGCACCTTGACGCCGATGGCCTTGAAGAGCGCCGGGTGGCGAAGGGGCAGCTCCACCATCTCCTTGATCATGGCGAGCTGCCGGCGGCACCCGCCAATGTCGTCGTAGCCCACCTCGTTCAGAGCCTCCTCCTCGTCCTGGTTGTCGTCGCGCAAACACCGCGGACGCGAGGTCAGCCTCGGCCTCGACCGCGCGGTGAAGGCCGGGCCGTTAATAATAATACATTGTAAGTATTTAGTTATTTTATCCTAGTATTTTTAAACCCATGTTGTGTTCCAGTCCATGTATATGCCAACACCGGGGACTGAAAGAAACGGCATTCCGATCCTCTATGCAATAAAAATAATAATATATATTTGTAACACGCGAAAGGGATGTCTGGTCCACTCTCCTTGGACTGCTGTCACCGCGACCCTCACCAGGACAAGCGGTTTAGAAAATGGATGGATGGATGTAACACGCGAAATATTTTCCGGGCGCGTTGCACCCGTCGATTCGGAGGCGGGGAGCCTGGCTCAGTCGGTTTGTTGTGCGTCGGTGAAAAGGTGACTTAAAAAAAAAATAAGGTTGTGGGGGACTGTGTTATAGGCGTAATAGATGTGGCAGGCTGTTCCAGGCTGTGGGTGCCGCAACCGAGAATCGGCGTCGTGCGAAGGTTGTGCGTGAGCGCGGTGTGTGGAGTAGGTGCTGTGATGAGCTGCGTAGTGCACGGGATTGTGTTGGGGTGAGTGGCCGGAGTAGTGATGCGAGGTATTTAGGGTGTCTTGTGTGGAGAGCGCGGTGGCAAATTAGCACACGGCGAAAGGCCGTTGCCCCAAACGTTGCCGTTACATGCGTGATAATTGTTCTTAAGAGCGTTGGTGTTGTTAGGTTTACGGTTTGTTTATCCAGGCAAGTAAAGAATGTTCAGCAAAATGTGTGCAATGCTATATGTAAATGTTTTTTGTTGTTGGTTGATTGAAATTTTGGTTATGAATCTTGTATATATTTTTTATTATTGTCAGCAACTCGCATGTTTGTTGTGTCAATGCAGATAGTCCCGTAAAGAGCTTGCAATCTCACTGGGTATTCTTCTGCTGTAATAATAACACATCTATCTATCTAGGTGAGTGGATGGACGGGCGGGCGTGGTGCGGTCACCTCTCTCTTGATGGGCTCGCCCTCGCAGTGGATCACCGTGTCCGGAGCCACGATACAGAACGGGTTGGGGTCGGTCTCCACCACCTTGAACTCCACCGCGCGCATGCCTCCGCGCACCAGGAAGATGTCACCTGGGCGAAGCCGCGCGGCGGTTACGACCGACAACAACAAACGACCAATAACAACAACAAACGTATCGACGCAGGTGTCCGCGGCTCGATGTCTGAGAATTGCTCGAGGGCCGCTCTTTCGGGTTCGCCGTCGAGCGTTATCCGTCGCGATGTTTCACCTCCTCCGTTAGAAACGTCTTCAGGTTGAAGACGTCTCGTCTCCGAGGAACGAGGCGAAACGTAGAAGAAAGATACCCTCGCCCCAGTGAACTTGAGGGAACGGCTCCTTCGAGCAATTCTCAACGACAAGACTGAACGCCGCGCGGGTTTTCGCGGCTGTGCGGTGCAGTTCTCCAGCGTGTCTGTTGTGGTTCTGGTTGTTTGCGTCGCTCCACATGCCACGGGAGGAAGGGTTTTACCATCAGAACCTTATTCACCGCCATCGGCGACAACGATCCAAAAATTACTAAAAGTTGTCATTACGCTTAGAAAAATCGCTAATATACGATTAAATAGATGTTTATTATTACAGCAGAAAAATACCCTGTGAGCTTGCAAGCTCTTTACGGGACTCCTGCGACACAACAAACATGCGAGTTGCTGACAATAATAAAAAAATATACACGACTCATAAATAACCAAAACTTAAATCAACTAACAAAGAAACATTTACACGTAGCAATGCACGCATTTTTCAAATCAAACAGTCCAAAATACATAGCATTGCACACCTGATTTTAGTTTCTCCAAAAAAACATGTAAGGTTAAGGCTGTGCATCGCGATAGTGAAACAGACTAAAGCATATTAAGATTCGGTGGAAAGACCGCTCTGAACGCGATCGGTACAGTGTGGCGCGGGACGCCAAGCCAGGCCGGTGCCCACCTTTGCGGACTGGCCGGTACGCCTCCAGGAAGTACGGCTTGAGGTAGACCTCAAACAGGTTCCCCGTGATGCCCTCCACCGTGTCGTCCAGGGGCAGCACGTGGACGCGCTTGCCGTACTTCACGTCGGGACACGCCTGGATGCTGCACACAGCACCGCGGGATGACACAGCAGCAGCAGCAACAGCAGAAACATTAGCAGCAGCATAAGCAAAAACAACAACAGCAATAGCAGCAGTTACTAAGGCACCCCGACTACACTTATGAAAGTGTCAATTACGGCGCCGGCAAACCGCCTGGCTGCCTCCTCTGCCTCTCTGTGCTTTCCTCGCGCCTTTGAGTCCTTCTCTCGTCGATTGAATATAATAATAATAATAGCATTTATATAGCGCCTTTCACCCGAGGGTCACAAAGCGCTGCACAAAGCTGCAGAGAGAACGACATGTCAACAACGACAGAGCACGGAAAATCAGCAATAATTTTTTTGGGTTTTTTTTTTCCCGAGCTGTGGAGAGAACGGCACATTGAGTGAATATGTGCGCGTTATTAATGTAAAATTATCATTATTAATTAAACTTAGCAGGCCCGTGGGACAGTATTACAGGAATGGATTGTGAACTTTATAACGTTACTTTAAGTTCGAGTTGTGCGAGGAATGAAGCTGATAGCGGGGGTGTTTGTGACCCGCGGGTGGGGTGGCTGCATTCCGTGTGGATGATACGGAACTGTCAGTGTGGTAGACGGTCCTCAACACGAGTGGACGAATCAACGAGTGTCACTTCTGCTAGGGTCTCCCTTGGTTAACAGGTCTGGGGAGGAGGTTCGAGACAAATAACGATCTGAAGACCCTCCGACTAAAGGAGGGTCTTCGAAGCAGCCTTAATAAAAAAAAATGTGTTGCTTTGGTTTTTTTATTGGTTGTTTTTTCTTTCGTTGTTGACATGCCGTTCTCTCCGCGGCCCTTGTGCAGCGCTTTGTGACCCTCGGGTGAAAGGCACTATATAAAATGCTATTATAATTACTACTGTTCTCCGAACCACGGTTCCTCTTTCGCGCGCCTCATTGCGATTCAAAGCAGGCGCAGTTCGGCCGACAATCCCTCCAACACGGCGGCATCGATAAAATAAGTTTCACTTTCAGGGAAAAGTCAACAGTGGTCACATCTTGCTGAGATAGTTTGCCCCCGCGTGCAACCGAGATAAATAAAAAAATAAAAATCACGGAGACGGGGGAGGAAAAAAAAGTGCCACGAAGAGAGTGGAGCCCGTAGATTTTAATACACTTTCCCCCCCATCGGTGATTGATGTCGTAATAATGTGCCGGGAAGTTAGATTTACCGCATTACCTCTCCGAACCGAGTCTCCGGAAACGGGGGAAGAAAAAATAAACTGGCAGTGCGCGGTTGTATGCGCGTGTGTGTCAGTGTGGCAAAAACTTTTAAAAGAGATCTGGCTTCGAGCCAATCGGCCCCAAAGTCAGTTTGCAGATGCGGTGAATTACAGTGACCGGCAAGCATAACTTCCCACGCAGACGGCGATGGGGCGCCGAGTCTCGGGACTCGCTTCCAGGAGTGTCCCGGCGCCAGGTTTTAGCGGCCGGGGCCGATGATTGCTGTGTATATTCCAACTAGAGCGATTTTGGCGGGGAGCTTTTCAAACTTGGCAACGTTGCACCTGTGACGCCGACACACGACGGCCTAGTCATTTGCGAATAATATTAATAATAACGTGCGGCGCGCGGGTGTGTGGCGCGCGCGACGCTCACCTGACGACGTCGCCAAGGCGCACGCGCAGGTTGTTGCGCACGACGCGGTTCATGCGGATCTTCTCGTCGGAACACGTGTCGTCGGAGAGCACGATGCACACCGTCTCACGCCGCTTCTTGCCCTTGAGCATCACCGTGTCGCCGCGGAACAGCTGCAGCTCGTCCATCTTCACCTGGGGTCGAGCCGGGTCAGCGAGAGGTCAGCGCGCGACGTCACGCCGTCGTCACTGTCGTCGGAGCTTGTATGACAGGTTGTGGCCGCGCAGGCCGGATTTTGGGCGGCAGGGTGGCGCAGTGGTTACACATCCGCACCTCGCAGAAAGAATGGTCTTGCCCGAGGCGGTTCGATTCCCGCCTTGGGCGCCTTTCTGTGTGGAGTTTGTGCGTTCTCTCTCCCCCTGTTCTGCGTGGGTTTTACTCCGGGTTCTCCGGTTTCCTCACACAACTTAAACAAAAAACTCTTTAATTACTTGGCCGATAACATCATAATATATAGGAAGCAGTGTGTGGACATATGGCGCCGGCAAACCACCTGGCTGTCTCCTCCGCCTCTGCGCTTTGCTTTCCTCGCGCCTCTGAGTCGTTCTCTCGTTGAATGAATATCTTCAACATTGAATGATTATGTGAGAGTTATAAATGTAACATTATTGTTATTAATAGCGGTGGCAGTAAATTTCACATCACGGCTTTCGTGACCAACGTTCACCTGGCGCCTGATCCAGCGGATTGCAATTAATCCGCGAAACGATGCACTCCATTGTGACAAACTTTCCAGATTGGCTGTGCCAAGGCAGGGACTTGTCAGATCCTTGCTCCTGATGAAGCTGATTTCAACTATCAGCGAAACGTCGTACCTTCATTGTAAATGTTGTGGGCTCGCTCTCCAACATACCGGTGTGATGCTGAAATAGTAACGAATTGGCACGTTTTTGTTCACGTGACAACCCTTTACCGATTGCCTGTGTCGGGTGGAGGCGGGTTCACGACTCTTAAACATTTTTTACGTGACCTAACTCATAAAAAGAGCTAGACTATGGATAACATTGGTCACGAAAGCCTTCGTGTTAAATTTACAACCTATATTTTTACGCGACCTAACACAAAAAGGGCTGCGTCGCACACAGCGGCGGTGGCAGTGCTGAAAGTGGCGGCGTGGGCGAGAGGTGGGGCAGGGGGTGGTTGGCCATCGTACCTGGGAGAGGGACACCACGCTGTTGTCCTCATTGATGGCTTCGTCAACCACCAGACGGTTGGGTCGCACCTTCTGCTTGAGGATCGCGGTCGCCACATCGTTAGAACTGCGGGGACGCGACACGGGGAGGGTCGAGCGAGACGGCCGGCAGTGAGACAGGGCGCCCACGCGCACGCACGGGGCACTAATCACTTTGTCCAGAACACGACGGAAACTGCTGCCAGCCACTCGTCCTGGAGATGGCGTATCTCCCTGCCATCTGGAAGAAGATACCGGAGCCTCCGAGCCCGCTCCACCAGACTTTGTAAGAGCGTTATACGTCAGGCTGTCAGGATGCTGAACTCTACCCCCTCTGGCCTCCAAAAAGTCTGGACTGTAACTTACCCATCCCACCCACTACACGTCCAACACCAGCCATAAGAACTTTTGAATACAATCATATAGGCACACACACACCTACACTCAGCACTAGCCACTTTCTCCAGATCACGACAAAAACTGCTGCCAACTACTCGTCCTGTAGATGGCATATTACTTGCAAATCATTTAATCTATAGCTGCACTATATTAGTTCTATTTGCACTATATTTGTTGTAATTATAGTTTTTGTTATAGATCTGTGCCTTGTTATTGTGTCCCCCCCCCCGCCCGACCTCCAGATTAGCTTAGCCTGTAAATATTAAAACATTGTTAGTATTTTTTTTATCCTAGTATTTTTAAACCCTCGTTGTTGTGTTCCAGTCCATGTGTATGCGAACACCGGGGGGTCTGAAAGAAACGGCATTTCGATCCTCTATATGTCCTGTACACATGGCAGAATTGACAATAAAAATTGAATTGAGTGCTCACCCACACTCGCCATACACACTCTCCCCTGGCCGTCTCCTGCTGTGCGTATTCCAATCGAGTAATTTTACAAAGAGCGTTTCAAATAGTTGGGACCGCGGCGATGATGACGACGCTCGGTCATTTGCGAATGACGTCAAAATATATAAAGCGTCCACTGTGAAGCAGACGGCGTGTACGTTTTTTCCATCAATAAGCACCGTGGTGTACTGACGCAGGTCAGCGGTCTACAACCAGTCGATTGCGATCGATCGGTCGTTCCCAGAATCTTGAACAGTCGATCTTATTGCAGCCGGTGTGGGCTTAATTGTAATGAATCGCACGTGTAATCGCGTGACCGTGCAGTGTAGACATACATTAAAGAGGCAAATTGATTCGGGAGTCGATTTCGGGACGGATTCAGAAATCGACCGAGAAACTAAGAATAGGTGAGTGCTGTGCAGATGAGGAAAATTGTTTTAACGGAAGATTCTAAAAGTGATTTTGTGTTTTTAAAGGTTGAAGACCACTGAACTGTAAGTTCATGGCTCGATGTGTGACGAGCATCGCTCTCAAGAGCTGCTCTTTCGGGACAGCCGTGTTGAGCGCTCCTCATCTCTCCTTCGAGACGTTTCGCCTCACATTGAAGGTATCAGGTCAACGAACGGTCCAGCAGGGCCATTGAATATGAATGTTTGACACGGCCATCTCTGAAAGAGCAGCTCTTGACAGCAATTCTCATCGCACATCAATCCGTGAAAACCTACATTACCATTACACTCGATTTGAAGGGTCATCAACGCTTATTCTCAAAACTGTTTCAGGAGGGCATTGCCAAGGTGTCACAGTAGGGGGCGATGTTGCTATGTGCAATGCCGATTGATGAACTTTTTATCATTGCCGGAAAGGGTTAAACCTCGTATATTCTACAGTATTTGTACAACCACAAAAAATTTCCAATGGTGTGTCGCAACCTATCGTTTGTGAGCCGCTCGTTCGCTTCACCGCCGAGCCACCTGGCCGGTTTACACAGATGCTAGCGTTATGAGCAGTCGTATTGCTTCAAGAGCGGGTATTGATTGCACCGTAGCAGAAGCAGCAGCGCCGGCCAATTCCGATCAGTTCCGGTGACGTCAAACGCACCATCGGTTCAGCGCCAAACCGAGCGACCGATCGACTCGTGAAAAAATCGCTCCATCGACCGCGCCGATCGATGCCACACGTACAGCGCAAAAACCCTGCGCTCGTCTGCACAAGAGGTTTGTTCTTTAAAATAACGAGAACGTCGCATAAAATAACTTTTGTTTCTTAAATCGCCTTTGTGCGCTTGCGTATCAGCAGGGAGGCGCCAAGCATCCAACAGTGGACGAACAAAGGGATGTGCACCTTCGAGACACGTTCGAGAGACGATTTGCTTTGCCATGCATGTGCAGTGTTTTGTGGTAAGCTCAGCATTCAGCAGTAATGTATTCATTCGGCAGTAATGTATTCATTCGGCATTAATAGGACAACAAACGTGCGAGAAGTGCAGTGCTTAACGGCGATCTGCACGTGTAATCGTTGGCGTGTTGGCAGTGAACACTGAACAGAAATTTACGAGCACTTGGATGGCAGAGTTTGGCAGTGGTAACATCTGCGCCTTGCAGAAAGATGGTTCTGCCCGAGGCGGCTCGCTTCCCGCCTCGGGCGTCTTTCTGTGTGGAGTTTAGGTGTTTTCCCGCTGTTCTGCGAGGGTTTCCTCCGGATTCTCCTGTTTCCTCCAACAAATAAAAAAAAACTCCTGAATTAATTGGGAAAACAGTGAGCTGTGGCCAATTGTGAGAAGAGAGGTTCCTATACAGGGCAGGGTTTTTTTCAACTGCTGGCAGACAGAACAGATGTGGCCTACCGAGGGCCTTTCAAATACTGTCTCGCAACAACAGAAAAACAACGCCGGGGTCTGAGAGAAACGGTATTTCGATCCTCTCTATGTCCTGTACATATTGTAGAGTAGACAAATAAAGTTGAATTGATTAATATTACATTTGAAAGCGTCTTTCATCCAAAAGGTCCCAATGCACTGCAGGAAATAGGTGGGGTAGTGGCAGCCAGGCAGACATCTGGCGCCAACGCCCCAGACACTGCGTCCTATGTATTATGGCGGTATCAGGCAATTAATTAATGAGTGTTTTAACAACATTCATCAGCCAAACCACTCAGAAGCCCGATGACATCTGCAGTTTGGGAGACGCGACCGTCGCGAAGAGAAAACAACACGATCCCCAAACAGCAGCCCCTCAAGAGCAATTCCCATCACACTCTGCACATGCGTCTGCCAATTACGTGACAAATTTACAAACAATCACACGCAACAGCACATTCGCAGACACGCCGACACGGTGACCAACTCGCACACACAGGGTACAAGAACAAACGCGCTTACCGAGGACACTACGGTACAAAAGCAAGATTGAGATAAGGTGGAACTATTTATTGACTAAAATGTTCAAAAAAAAATGCCAATTTCCAAAAGTAGTTTATACACGTTGTTTCCGCTGCCGCGCAAATCTGGATCAAAACGCGCACGGTGAATATTCGTGCCGTGAATATTAACGCTGACGCTCAATGCAAGGTCAAGAGGCCATCGCAGCTGTTGTAATTCTGCAGAACCTCGCCACGGTTTTCTGCCTTTTGCCGGATATCCGTGGCGGGCGCTCGGCCTCGCTTGTCGTCACCAGAATAATTTAACAATTTAGAACGCGCACGCACATTCGTTCAATGTCGAAGAGAGAGAGAGAGACACACACGAGGAAATCGCAGAGGCGGGGAGGGGGGAGGCAGCCACGCGGTTAGCCGGCACCAACATGTCAGACACTGCGCCCTACGTATTATCGCCGAAGGTGGGGATCGAACCGCCTCGGGCAGGACCTTCTTTCTGCGAGGCGCGGATCTTACCGCTGCAGCACCCTGCCACATAAAGGGCAATAGGTCTATATCTCGGTCCCCGACCACCAACTGCCACCGTACACACACTCCTGAAAGATATATATATAAAACAGTAATGGTGTATCGGCTGGGCGAAACATCATTTGTTGCAACTGGGTAATTCCAACAAGGATTGAATTTGCCTTTGCTCATTTAAGATGCAACAAAAACTATTTTTTGCCAGGAATCCCCCAGGAAGAGCTGGAATCTGTTGCTGAGGAAAGGGATGTCTGGTCCACTCTCCTTGGACTGCTGCCACCGCGACCCTCACCAGGACAAGCGGTTTAGAAAATGGATGGATATTTTTACCTTGTAGGTTTGTGCATAATAGGTGTACTAAGCTGTCAGTCAAATTTGAAACTTAATTATTAGAAGCAATCAAGCATTATTAGAAGCAATTATTATGAGAAGCAATTATTTGAAATCTTGGTGATAACACTCGTTATATCGGCCCCATGGATTGTAACCGTATGTGCCTTCCAATGAACCCTACAGCAATGTCAACTATAGGCTAGGACTCCTTGGTGAAGAGGTCTGGAGTCTAGCATTCCTGTCCCGAGGGGACGTTCCAGACAAATAACGAATCAAAGACACTCCGACTAACGGGGGTTGACATCAGGAAGGGTATCCAGCTGGAAAATTCTGTTCAAATATCCCCACCATTCGGGGGCAACCGGCCAACCCGGACCAACCTGGATAGCGGACATTTAACCCGGCAACAAAAACAACACTAGTTCGATCCCGTTCTTGCGCACGATCTGAATATGATCAGAAGCTAAATGGCAATGTCTGCAAGCCACGAGAGGGATTCAGGAGAGTTGGTGTAATGTTTCCATTCCTCCTGGGCCGAAGGAGCGCAAACAACGGTGGTTTACTTAATCGACTATGGTTTTGGGGTTTTCGCTAGGCACTCCAGTTTCCTCCCACCGTGCAAAGACATGCTGCCAGGTTATTTGGCGTACTGACTAAATTTCCCCAGGCGCCCTGCGATGGATTGGCGTCCTATCCTGGGTGTTCCCCTGCCTTGCGCTCTGTGTCTGCCGGGATGGGCTCCGGCTCGCCGCGACCCTGTACAGGATTAATCGGTTTCTGAAAATGGATGGATTATGGTTTTGGGTTGCATGGTCAGTCACTACAATACTAGTGACGTTACTGCCGCGTCACTGCCGTATTTTATAATACATCGATGCCGTGGCGTCACAGGCGCGCTCCCTAAATAACTCCGATAACTTTTTTCCCCCATCGACAACACTTCAAGGTTAATGTCAACACACCTGCGGCACAAGTACACACCTTCAAGATAACAAAAAAAACTCATAGTTTTTGAGCGACGTAATTCTTGGAAGATGACGGGCGCTAGAATTACAATCGTGTCATTTAATCGTCGGGCACGTACAACAACGGCGCCTAAACTAACCTGGTCAGGGCTCGAGCTGCTGCACACTGAAGTCGGGTGGGTTTGCGGAGAGAGAAAACACACACGCATCGATCTCGGGAGCTGAATAAATCAAACGCTCCAAATTGCAAGCGGGGCAACTTAGGCCCATGATCAATACGTCCATTGATTTACCAGCTTCACGCGAAGCAGACACACCGCACACCTTGGAAACGAACTCTACCGACGCCAGCCCATGCTGTTATAATAGCACCGTTGCAGTCGGTCACAAAGCATTAATTAGACTTCTTAGAAACGCGCTGAAGAATTGCTCATCTGCCAATCTATACAAAAAGTGTTTTTTGGCGCCGGTAAAGCGCCTGGCTGCCTCCTCCTTCTCTCTGCACTTTCCTCTCTACGCCTCTGAGTCGTTCTCTCGTCGAATGAATACCTTCGACATTGAATGAATATGTGCGCGTTACAAGTGGAAAATTATTATTAAGTATGTATATTTAACATGAAGACTTTCGTGACTAATGTTATCCATAGTGTGTACCTTTTTCATGGGCGAAGTCACGTAAAAAAATAAATGTGGTAAACCCGCCTCCACCCGACATAGCCATTTAGTAAAGTATGTCACTTGCACAAAACGTGCAAAGTCTTTGCTACTTCAGCACACTGGTCTGTTGGAGAGCAAACCCGCAACGTTTACTATGAAGGTATGACGTTTCGCTGATAGTTGCAATCAGATTTGTGTCCGCACTTAGGGTACCGGGTTTGAACTCTTCATGAGCGCACATTTTATCTGCACAATACCGAGAGGCTTTTACGTCTTATTTCAGCTTTCTACTTCCAACTTTTTAACTTTCTGAGGCTTTAACACCACCTCGGCTTAGTATTCCCACTATTGTACTACCATCAACCCTGTTGAGCACTTTTCCACCTTTATGCCGACGTGCTTGGCACAAGATAGCCCGTAGGGTGGGTACTCTGCTAGCTCTGAGAAATGCTTGTCTGTTGTCACGGCTAACACCGCCACACCTCACCCAAGCTCCCCTCCCTCGTCCCTCTGCTGGAGTCTGCTGCTAATGCAGTTGACACCCAACCTCCATTGTCTTCCCATTTCCCAACAACCCTATCGACACATTAAGTATGACGTCAGGTAAATGTTATAGGGAGCAGTGTGTGGCAATATGGCGCCGGCAAAACCGCCTGGCTCCCTCCTCCGCCTCTCTGCGCTTTCCTAGCGCCTCCGAATCGTTCTCTCGTCGAATGAATACCTTCAACATTGAATGAATATGTGCGCGTTATAAATGTAAAATTATGTCACTGCGTGGGGTTTGACGGCTGTGTATTCTGGGGGGGGGGGGGAAGCCGCGCATTGTCAAAGTTTGACGTTTTGCTCCGTGCCCTGGTTGGGAGCTTCGCCAGAAATGTTTTGACGTTTCGATTATGAGACATACGACCCGAAAAAACACATCGGAGAGTTAAAAGTAAAAAAACAATCGTAACCGCGTCTCACCGCTTAATGAGGCGCGGATGAGGTTTGTCATCACCAGCAACGAGCCAGTGGTGGAAATTCCACGATCCCACGACAAGGACGACCATATCCATATTACAATCACTTTTGGCCAATACCACCTTAACGCATAGGACGCGGCGTTTGGAAAATATTGGCGCCGGCTTTGCGCGTGACTTGTTTCGCCGGTGCCTCCCCCGCGGTTCCTCCTCGCGCACTCCCGAATCGCTCTCCTCCCTCTGCTACGACGAACGAATACGCGCACGTTAAACACGGTATACTCTTAAAAATTTAACCGACCACCGGAGAGGCGATGGACGATGTGCCCAAGCCCAGCAACAGAGGTGTGGATCTCTCGACCTGCTAAATTGCGAGCGAAGCCACTCACACCAACAGACCGGCAAAATTGTTTTGGTAACGGACGCACACGCGAGCGCAGGCTTGCCAACGGCTCCAGAGCGCTCAAAGAAAACCGCGGGATGCGACGCCGGCAGAATCCATCTCTCTTGCTCAACATCCTGACCAAAAATGGTGAGAAGAGAGATGGAGGTAACCTGCCGCCGCCGCCACAATCAACAAACAACGGCGTCCGCACCCACTTCAAACTGTGAATTTGGTCACCACCACCACCACCACCATCGTCGCACTGAAGCCAGCCTGCGTCCGTCACAAGACACGATGCAGGGCACATGTGCAATCAAACGAGAAACCATTTAACAGGAACCGAGCGTAAGGATGAGATTAGAAAAAACCCGAGACGCAAACCATGTCCATCCGCAGCACGCCCAAAAATCTGGTCTTTAGATAAACCTGGTTAACCTCGGCGCCACCAAACCTCCTGCCGCAGACAGGCGCTTAAGCTTACAATCCAACGTGCTCTACTGTGAGTGTTTAATGTTAGGAGACCAGTGACGTTTTTTCTATTTTATTATACAAAATTAGAAAGCGAAATGGAACGGAAAGGCTACAAACTACAAGCATGCACAGTACGTCAACCATTTGAATACATGTCATGTATCTAAATATGCTACCTCTTCATTTGTAATACTACGTATGAAATTAATATCAAAGGTAAAGCTTCAAACGATAGCAACGCTCAAGCGGAAAATAACGAAATGGCAGTTTTTTTTTGTTTTTTTTTAGCAACGAACAAGACTACAGTTAGAACCTGCGACGTAACGACTTTTTACGAAAATTCATGCACTCGCACACTGCTGAGCGGGATCATCTCTCGCTTGCCCGTCCAGAATAAGGTGGCTTTTCACCTGCCGCACTCCACAGCGCAAGGACTAAAGCTAAAACAGCTGAAGCATTAAATCCATTGAGAAACTGCTCAATGGCTGTTTTTTCGGGATAGCCGTGGTGTCAAGTGTTCCTCCTTTCTCATTCGCGTTCCACCTACCGCATTGCAGGAATCACCCAGCTAACGTTTGAAGCAGCATTAGCCGGGTGAAGCCTTGCGCGAGTGGGTAGCTCTGTTGGCAGAGGTGAGTGTGTTATACCCTTTGTCAGTATTTTACAGATCCCGCCCGACCATTAAAGGGGTCGTTAGGTTATATGACCTAACGACGGTTGAGGGCACAAACTAAGAGCGTTACCCTGCTGTTTTATGAACAAGTTATCATCAGCAACTAACAATCCACCGCTCGATAAAAATATCCCCATTCCTTTGTAATCCTATATGGTCCTGGCGTTTTCAGAATTTAACATCCGTGCATGAGCGGATTTCCTCAATCTACCTGTGCAGTGGTCCTCTCGGCATGTTTTAGCTACTGAGTGACGGGCCATAATTTTAGTCTGTTGTTTAGCGTCCTAATAATGATGTTTTGCACAAAAATTCCCACTTGATGTGCACGTTGCCTATTATTAGCACCATGTTAATATTCTGCCATTCTCTAGTTGTGTAGCACATTGTTGAACATTACATCCGTTTATCTATCTCAAGGCCGCTTTCTAAAAGGTTTCCGTATTTTTTTTGGAGGTGATTCCTTACTGGTCACAACCGCATCAGACACATAATCCTACACTCGATTTACACTAACGTGAATCTCTTCAACCTCCTTACGTCAATACTTGTGAGTCTCAGCACCATTGCCGACTTCCGGCTTCTAGAGCTGCCCAGAAGCCAGTGTATGTGCCAGCAACCTCACACTCAACGCAAGAGGAAGTGGACAAAATTCATCAAGAGCTGAAGTTATAAAACAAAAAATAATGTACAATATAAAAATCACGTACTTGGCGGGAGATGCATATATATTTTCGTAATGCTTTCCACCTAACAACTTGAAACTTTTTTTTATACAATTAACTAAGTTTCAAAACGTGTATTTCCATTTTAAGGCTATATATAATACAGGAAACAAGTGATGACGCAACCCAAAAAACCAGTAGCTCTCGTGTATATACAACTAGGCCGCATGTTATTGGACATCCAACATTACGTCATTAACGAGCACATTTAAAATTGTGGTCGCGCAACTTGTCAATACTAATCGAGCTTTCTTCTAGCGACATCGCTGGTGTATGACCGCCTTACCTTTTCATACACAACGCGAGATGCCACGCCATTATAGCGATGGGAGCTGGCACATACCAGGAAGTGTAATGGCAGAAACGTCGTTACTCGATCCAGGAGTTAATTTGACAAGGTTTCAGCAGGGTGGAATTATCGATTTCCTCCTATTCACGGTGAAATATTTAAGCTGCCATACTGTTATGGATGAAAGTTGTTCGTTAAGCGAAATTGCAGCGTTGTTTTTTTCGAGTCGCCATATCCATTTTACCCTTATGACCAGACCATTTACAACTAAATTCATAAACAGTAAACAGAGCTTCAGACGACCATGTCCAGAGGCTGGCCATCGTGCTTCGAAGAATCGCAAAGAAGAAGAAGAACAGAGCTTCAATATACACAAAAGGCAGTCAAACGGTAGAATTTGTTCAATCATCGGTTAATGAGTTTCAAATGCCCAGTGTAATTTATTAATAGAAGCCACAATTTAAATTAGCAAGCCGATCTTCAGACACCTTACATGTTAACTGCCTTCTTTGGACGCTACTACACTGGCAATAAAAAAAACAAAAAACCCCTAAAATATAAAAATATTGTCGAGCCGTGTATATTTAACGGCTCTCCACTCCGCCATCTTTACTGCACCGGCCGCCGAAATGTACACTCGGTACAAACTCGGCGACCCTTCGAACAACTTTTACTTATGTACACAACTCCCCCACGCCCTTTGGAAGCCAAGACGACAACGAACGGGAAAAAGCGCAACCGCCGCCGGTCGGGAAGGTTCTACCGCGGCACAGAATCGCGCGCATCAGTCCTGCACGACGAACTCCTTCATGTTCCTGTTCAGGTAGATGACCATGTTGAGGTGGGACGGGTGCAGGCTGGTACACAGCCGCATGAAGTCCAGTCCCGCGGTCGAGAAAATCTTGTCGGCCGGCGAGGACGTCGCCGGCAGGCACAGCACCTGCCTGGCCACGCGGCTGAGGTGAGGCAGCCGGCTCTGGTTGTCCCGCCACCACACCAGCGGGTTGACGCTCCTCGGCGTCTGCTTCTCGTTGAAGTACTGCTCCGCCTCCTTGTAGACGATGGCCTCCATGTCGCTGGAGCCGGCCGCGGCCACCTCCACGTCGTCGGTGAACTCGGAGAAGCCGGCGAACAGCTGGTCGAGTCCCGACACCTGGATGATGGTGGGTTTCGCGGTGGACGGATCGCGGTTGGCCGACGGGTCCTGGCGGTTGAAGTCGATGGCCCGGGCCAGGACGTGGCTCCTCACGGCGTCCGCGTCCGGGCCCGTCAGGAACTTGAGGCCGCGGAAACGCGGGTCGAGCGCCGCGGCGTACAGCAGGAAGTCGACTTGCGGCGCGGTCGGGAACTTCCAGCGCTCCTCCAGCTGCCACTTGACGCGCTCCTTCAGCTGCTGGACGTGCGGCGAGTCGACCACCTCGACGCCGTCCAGCGTGTAGTGCACCGCCTCCAGCGAGCGGATCAGGCCCTTGACCAGGACGGGCACGGTGGAGGCCGACACGTGGCTCTCCGAGCCCAGGAAGGCGGTCGCGTGCACGAACGGCTCCAGCAGGGTCTTCAGCTCCATGAGCAGGTCCCAGTGCTGCGGCATCACCAGGTCGATGGGCGCGCTCTGCCAGGGCGGCGTCACGGCTGCGTCGCCCAGCACGGCCGAGATGGGCATGCGCAGCTCCAGCAGCCGGTCGATCATGTCGAAGGTGGTGTTCCAGCGCGACGGCGTGTCCACCACGAGCGGGCACTCAACGATGTTGTACTCCTTCTCGCGCACGCTCAGCTGCGCGAGCGCGAACTGGCTCTTGCGGAAGTGCTCCACCAACTGGCGCGCCGTGTCCACCGCGCGGTCCAACGCCGGCAGCTTGGCGATGCCGTGATCCTTGACGATGAGCTGGAGGCTGTGCGCCGCGCACGGCACCGGCTTCCAGGCGTAGGCCTCCTCGAGCAGCCGGGCGGCGGCCGTCACGTTCACGCCGGTGTCGTGCGCCATCGACTCGATCTTAACGGGTTCGACCTCGAAGCGCTGCAACGCGTCCTCGATCCACTGGCGGATCGCGACGGGCGTGTGGCTCTCCAGCACGTTGGTGCTCTCCAGGAGGAAGTTGCGCAGCTGCCAGTTGTCGTCGACGAAGTGCACCGACACCGACATGTAGGCGTCGACGGCGGCGCCGTTCCACACGTCGCAGCTGAGCGACAGGCCCGTCGCCTGCTTGAGCTCGGCGATGCACTGCTGCTTCACGTCGTGGTACTTCTCCTCGAGCATCTTCTCGAAGTAGACCACCGAGGGCAGCAGGTAGCCGGGCTCCAGGAACGACATCAGCTCCTTGAAGGCGACGCCGTTCACGAGATCCAGCGGACGGAGGTCCTTCACGATCACCTGCAGCAGGAGGGCCGTGATGGTGCGGGCCCTGTCCTGGGGACAGCGCCGTGTTCGCACCTTAGGGATGGTCAGCTTAAGTTCCTTTTTGATCCTGAAAATTAAGAGCGGGGGGGGCGAGGACGGTTACTCATTCCGCGCTCACGTTCCACGGACAAATTCGACGCGCGAAACCCGCTGCGCGGAAATTGGAAAAGTGTGGCGCCAATGCAGTAACCCCCCTCGATGACGGTTAGGGGGGTGCAGCTCAAGTTCTAAAACGGCTGAAAAATAACAACCATTGATGTATTATTTTGTAGTGGAATGACAAAAAGTTAAAAGGTCAAATTGGCAGTTGATCATCACAAGCCACATGTAAATTCTACATTTCCATGGCAGGGGCTAATCTCATGACAGGACTACTGTCAAGTTCAAACAAAGAGGTGTTTATGATCTTATGGACCCCCGAGGGAAGATAATAATAATAGCATTTTATAGAGCGCCTTTCACCCGAGGGTCACAAAGCGCTGCACAAGGGCCGCGGAGAGAACGGCATATCAACAACGATGGCCTCAATTGGCCCGCAGCCAGGATTTTTAAACTCAGTCTTAAGTTGAGTGCTCTAGCCACCCACTGTACTAAACAATTTTAACAAATTCTAAAAACAATTAACAATTGCCTAGTTTGAATCAGACAAGGACAATTTAACGACTATTCGGATAATTTACATCACGCTAAATTATATTAATAATAATCTACTTTTGTAACGCGTGCATTTTTTCTGGGTGCGTTGCACCCGTTGATTCAGAGGCGCGGAACCGACTGAGCCAGGCTCTGCGCCTCCAAATCAACGCACCCGGAGAATATGCGCGCTTTATATAGATATTATAATAATGATTTGGCGAGTGGTGACACTTTTAAAAAAACGTCCCCACACCACCTAGCCAGCTGCGCCGTCATCGAGCGGTTTAGAACGTCGCGCGATGCGTGCATTCAAATCACGACGGCCATCTTAGGGGACGCTGGCAGATTTATGCCGCTCTTAATATTTCCAATTTCACGACCTTTCAGTATATTCGAAGCAGCCTTAATCATTTATTTTTTGCTCCTTTCGTTTTTATTGGTTGTTTACATGTCGTTCTCTTTGCGGCCCTTGTGCAGCGCTTTGTGACCCTCGGGTGAAATGCTACTATTACGATAGTGACGTGGGTGCGTGCGGGAGGGTCTTCTTACCGGACAGTGGTGTCGTGGTTGCTCTCCTCCCGCGGCAACATGTCGGGATGCTTTCTGTTCAGGTGTTTATTCATCATGGTGGTTGACTTGTGATAGGTGAGCGTCAGCAAGCAGGTCTTGCACCGCACTTGTTTTCTTCCCTCCAACATTGTAAAGTAATCCCAACATTTGGAATGCTTAACGCGGCCTGGCGGCCCACGCAGCTCTGTGCTGGGCGTGCAGGTCATGCTGTCAAATCAAATTGAGGCTTGTAAGGAAAGGGTCAGTATTGAGGAAAATCCAACATTTTTTCTGTTCTTTTTTTTGCGCTACACGCTCAACAACTGTAACAGTACATGAACATAATCTATTACAATTTTATCTCTGATATACAATGGAACCACATGCATCTGTGAAGTAGCAGACTTTAAGCAAATATAGTTTATCAGACATAAACTGAACCGGGCGAAGGCCTCCCCACGCCGTGTCGGTCGTGAAGGCTTATTTTATTACCATTATTCACCACACCACACTGGTCAATGCGGGTTGGTCAAAAGGGAGGCCCACGACCGATTTGAATATCACTCAACACTCGTATTATATATTAGTGTCCGGTAGGTGAACTTTAGAATAATTAACGTCAAGCGGAGAAGTTAACTCCCATGGGCAACGTGGTGCTGTTTTGTCGAGGTTTTTAATTGTGCCGTCAGATATTTTTTTCAGACGCACTGGTTCCAATGTATACCATTAACAGCAGTTATAATAAACAGAAAATCCACAACCAGATTGTCTTAAATCTTGTATATATATAGCGCATAAAGTGGGAACAATTAATCTTTATTGATGAAAACCCAAGGCCAACCGTAACCGTATTGTAAACTACATACCAATTATGTATAATAAATAATCCAAACAGGTTTTTGACGCTTATGAAAACTCAATACACACAGTGCTTCATATAGCTTTTAATAATGCACCACTTCCAAAGAGATTGAGCGTAACCAATAGAAAATCAGAACCAATCCCTTTTCCATACCATTGGACAGTTTTTCACAGCCACTATTGGCTGATAATCCAGACCCAGACACAATATGAACAATTACTATGTAATGTATTGCAAAACACCCTTTTAATGCAAATGTTCTGAAACACCAGCACAGCATTGAGATACCCGCAGATTAAACCGGTAAAGTATGAGGAATTGGTATTAAACCTATAAAACCAGTATCATTGGGTCCAAAGGATCACGGGGTGCGCTGGAAAGTACCGAAATCCACCTTCGTACACAGATATGAATAACGCGCGCAAGTTTCAGTATGATGATGCATCCGTTTTGTGAAGTACTGCGACTACGTAATTACGGGCTCACCGCACCAGCAATGCAACAGACACTCTCTCAGGCCCCCACACAGCCACACATACTTGCATGCCAACAAGGAAAAGACGGCGCTGAGATGCGGTCAGACACACACAAGGGGGTCGGGTCGGTCTCTGCCTACGTGGCCCGAGGGGGGGGGGAAACGAGGTGAACCCACGGTTAAAGCCACGATTTAACTGCCCTGTATTAAAACGAAAAAAAAAGATAGGACTCACTTCCCTAAACGCGACTGTCGTGAATAGTTAATGCTGTGAAGTACTGGGATTGTAAATCTGTTGCACCTCAAGGCCCGCTTGGGTCCTGGTCTCCACAGACCACTAGGGGCGCTTGCGGCCCACTCACCGATAATACTAATTTTACATTTATAACACTTCTGCTAGACGTATTTTAATGAGAGAACTGTCATTCAATTGAGCTTAAGCAAGAGATGGGTTAAATGTACAGAGACTGATACCAGAACCCATTCGATTTCCCTACAATTCAGGGGAATAGTTAATCAGTGTGTACGCTTCTATCGTGAATACATGAATTGAAACAGGAAGATTAATTTACAAAATGTACAGATATGGGAAATTGTCCCCGGTTCAACTACCGACAATCCAGTGATCAGCACTGGCTCTCCGCTTAATGAGAATTGGGAGGAACGCTCAACACGGTGATCCCGAAAGCGCGGCTCTTAAGAGCAATTGTCATCATCCATCGAGCCTCGACTATAAAAAAATACAACATCCAAATATTTACCTCAGTTATATACACAAACGTTCGTACGTTCGTTATATCGCAGAAATCCCGCTTCCAGAGCTTGCAAGCTCACTGGGTATTTTCTGCTGTACTAAGAAACATATATACCCAACATCTACACCCATATTGTTGTTTTGAGCGAGAAAGGGGCCGCCAATTTGCCACCATCTCCACTCTTTCAACCCCGACGAGGACCCTTGAAACCTCGCATGAGGTGGGCCAGGTAACCCAGGTACGATCCCGGATTATCAGGTGGATAAAACACGAGAGAGAGGGGGGGGTTGTCTCAAGCTTCTCAAGAGTGACTTGCTTTCTCGCCTATTGTGTTTCGAAACGCGCGGCCTACGATTCTCCGCGTAATGGGGGGAGTCTCTCTGTCTCCGGTGACTCGACACAGTACGTGGCTTTTTTTTAAGACGGGGGGGGGATCGAGATCACGGCTCCCAACTCACGGCACCTCACGCGCGGAGGCTTGCGTGTGTCCTGACCCCCGATATCCCACATGCCCAGGGGGGGGGCTTCCGTGTTGCCTATTCCCGTGACAAGGCAAAACTCACGCGGCCCCGCGCTAAACTCCCGAGCCCCGCCGGGGGCTTTGGCGCCAAAACGGGCCGAGAGCGGGAGGAAACACGGGACAGAGAGAGAGAGAGAGAGCAGCGACGGAAAGCGAAGGTACGAGAAAATCGGAAAGGGTTACGAGAGAGACACACGAGACGCAGGTGGTGGGTGAGGCAGGCAGGCCAGGCTTCGACGACCGTGAACAGGCCTGGATGTGAGCCCGGCTAAAATCCAGGCAAGCGCAGCCGTGGGCCCCATCGAAGCGGGCCGACGCCTCAAAACAACGAGGTGCGAGCTGCTCGCGGTGTAAAGACGAGACAAAAAGCGCGCGCGATGTTCGTGTGTCAGCCCCGCCGCGCGTGCGCCATCATTTAGAACTAAGCGACAAGAATAAATAGGGGAGACACTTACTCTGCCGAGGCCATGACGAGCGCGAAGGATTCCGAGTGATTAGGACGTGGATCGCGCGAATCGACCCTCAGCCGCTTGCAGCACCGCCTCGATAAATGGCGTGGAAGAGGAAGAGCGGGCGAACGCGGTGGCGTCACGCAGGCTGCGGGACGTAACGACGCACTACGCCCACTTGGGGAGCGTCACGCACGGCGAGCGCGGCAGGGGGTGGGACGTCATCGCGTCGGGCGGTGGAGCCGTCGCGACGTACATAGGTTTATATTGTGCGCGGTGACGTCGCGGGTGTCGGTCGTCACGACGCGGGGTCGGGTGCGGGCGACGCCCCGCCGGCGGTGCGGGCGCCGGGACGTCACCGCGTCGGTGCCGGCGACGTCACCGCGCAACGACACAGATACGGCCAACGATTGTTGTATAACGATTCAAAGGGGGGACGAGCAATTCGATTCGCGGATCTAAAAAAGATGCGATCCGCCGCAACATCCAATAATCAATAACGAATCGATTCGACGTGCTGCCGGGGGTATTTTGTGGGGGGCCCGGCGTGGTCTCTCCACTGCTGGATGAGGCTGCGCCGCGACCCAGCCACGTCACGGGTTGGACGCGAGAAGATGGCCGATTGAATTGGCGGCAACTCACGAAATGGCAGCCACGGTGAGGGAGGGGGGGTAGGGGAACCTACACAGGCGTGGAGATGGAGCAGCGATTCAATGAGGCGATTTCGCAAGACGTACCAAACGCACATGTATCGGTCCCCCCCTCAGATTACTCCTGTGTAGGGTCGCGGTGAGCCGAAGCCCTGTCCCGCCAGACACGGGGCGTTAGGCGGAGTTGATACTCCCTCAGAATGCATTTGGCATCAGGCAACATATAGCACAACACACGCATCTTCACTCAGTGTCAGAACACGCCTGAGGATGGCCTCCAACGTTGAAGGCGAAACGTCGCGAAGGAGAGTGGGAGCACCCAGTGACAGGGCTATCCCGAAAGAGCGGCTATGAAAAGCGATTCTCAGAGATACCGTACCCAGGATGGGACGCTAGTCCATCGCAGGGCACCGGTAGTGGTTTAGTCAACAGTGTGTTTGTAGTCTGCCACGTTGGAGGAATCGCGTAGGAAAGTCCCTAACGTAGGACGCGAAAAGTCGCAAAAGAGAGACAGGAAGACTCGACGCGACTATACGTTTAATGGATTCGGTCACGTAACAAATGTGTCGTAAATCAGTCTCCACCCATCCATACATTTTCAGAAACCGCTTAATCCTATACAGGGTCGCGGCAAGCCGGAGTCTATCCCGGCAGACACAGGGCGCGAGGCAGGGCTATACCCAGGATAGGACGCCAGTCCATCACAGGGCACGTGGGGCAATTTACTCAGTAGGACAATTAACCTGGCAGCATGTATTTGGACGGTGGGAGGAAACCGGAGTGCCCGGCGATAACCCACACGGACACTGGGAGAACATGCGAACTCCACACAGAAAGGCACCCGAGCCGAGATTCGAACCCGGGGGCCTTCTTGCTGTGAGGCGGCAGCACTACCCACTACGCCACCGTGCCGCCCACCCGTCTCCACCCGACACAGCCAATTGGTAAGGTTTGTCATGTGAACAGAACCTACCAATTATTTACTACTTCAGCACACCGGTATGTTGGAGAGCGAACCCACAAAATGTACAATTAAGGTTCGACGTTTCGCTGATAGTTGTGTAA
>JAZEWU010000046.1:3149783-3163717 GCA_036362915.1 Geotria australis | reverse complement strand
TTGCCCCAAAGGGTGTTGATGATGGGGCGTTGAGAGCGTTGGCCAAAGAGTTCAGGAGATGAAAAGCCCTCTCTATAAAAGTGTATCTCCCGCCCGTTTCCCCCTCGGGCTACGGTTGACAGCGTGTGTGTGTGTCTAGAACGTATGCTAATGTGGTGGCGATGATTATTTGTAAACCGCGGGATGAACATGAAATAGATGTTGTTTTCGCGTCCAATAGATGATACATCATAGATCGATGTGTAATTATTACAGCAGAAAGTTTCCGGTGAGCTTGCAAGCTCACTGGATACGGGATCCCTGCGATACAGCACTGGCGCCTGTCTCCAACACTGGCTCCTATCTCTAACACTGCGGGTCAAGGTAGAAGCGTTCACGTCGCGATCCCTGTCAGGTAATACTTGGTATTGCCTGCGAATTCTACCAAACACTTCGAGGCCGAGCTGAAAGACAACGATGTCCAGAAGCTGACCATCGTGCTTCGAAGAATCGCAAAGAAGAAGATCTCTAACACTGATAGATGTTTATTTATTACTACTGCAATGCAACTCACGTTCGAACTAACCAACGACCTTTCATTTAATGTTTTGTGCCTTTGGTTTTTATTGGTTGTTTTTTCTTTCGTTGTTGACATGCCGTTCTCTTCGCGGCCCTTGTGCGACGCATTGTGACCCTCGGGTGAAAGGCGCTACATAAATTTACATTATTATTATTATTAGTGCAGTGTGTGCCGCTGTGTAATCGTCACGTGGAGGCGGCTGTACGAGACGGGGGGAGGAAACGCTCCTCCCCACCGCGTAGTGTGGTTTAGCGGTGGCGGGGTGTACGTGTGTTTGCGTGCGTTTGCAACGCGCGCGTGTGTGCGTGGGTGTGTCGATATAAGAGTCGGCGGCTGTGCGACGCCAGCTCACAGCTTCTTGTCAGAGCGTCGGAGTCTGAACGACCAGCCTAGAACCTAAGCCTAGCCGTTAGAGGCGAGGAGAAGCCACAGTTAACCAAACATCAACAACGCTGTCGGCTCACTCAGCGTTGGGGGTTGTTTTGTAAACAGTGTCGACGAGACGACCCCGACTTAGTTCGGCAAACACACACACGCTCGCACACGCGTTGTTGTTGTTATGTGTCACACGCGGCTTGCTGTAGTATCCTCTTGGTCTATGTAGCGCCGTTCGTACGCCGCGCTAGGGGGCTTTTAACGCTCGCAGTCTCCCCTCAAGTTCGCCCGCTCAAGACAGTCTATATTCTATACTATAATAATAATAGCATTTATAGAGCGACTGGCTCGGTTGCTCGCTCGCTCGCTAGCTAGCCGACCAGTGTAGCCGAGCGGCGCCTGACTTTACCACCGACTCCGCCCGCCGTCGACCTCGCAACATCTCCGCGCTACCGACCGTCGAAGCAGCTATGGAGGCACCCTTCTATCACGACGACGTTATTGCCCTGCACCCGTTCGGGCAGCCGAGCGCCTTCGCCTCGTACTCCGGCAAGAACCTCCTCCGTCAGGGTAAGGCTGCCGGGCAGATTCCCTCTCTATCGGGTCTGCAAGCCGCGGCGTCTGTTGGTGCACCTCTCCTGGCACCGGCGTCATCTTCCTCTTCGTCATCCCTCGTGTCTCCGTCGTCGCCGCCGCCACCACAACCGCTTCAGCAACCACCTCCACCGCCAGCACCGCAGGCCTCCGCGTTGCCCTCCTCCTCAGCAGCAGCACCATCATCATCATCATCGTCAGCAGCATCGTCCACCTCGTCTTCTCCGGCCGAGTCGGCCATGCTGAGGCTGTCCAGCTCCGACATGGAGCGCTTCATCATCCACCACCACCATCAGCAGCAGCAGCACCACCATCAGAACCACCACCACCACCAGCTCCTCCACTCCGGCGGTGGCGGCGGGCGGGCCGGCCTGCCGACTCCGATGTCGGCCGGTCTTGCGTTGGGCCCCGCCGGGTCGAGCGCCTTCAACCACGGCTGCAGCGCCGAGGAAAAGGACAACTTTGCCAACGGCTTCGTTCGCGCCCTGGAGGAGCTTCACAAGCAGAACATCAGGCAGAGCGGCTCCTCGCAGCTAGCCGTCACCGCGGCAGGAGTCGCCGGCGGCGCCGGTGCCCTCTCGCCTTCCAGCTTGACCCAGCTTCACTGCTCGCCCGGCCTCAGCTACGACGCCCACCACCACCACCAGCATCATCATCAGCAGCAACCGAGCTACGCCGCTCTGCAGCAGCTGAGCGACTCGCGCCACGGCTCGGGGTCGAACTGCTACGCGGAGCTCGGCGGCTACGGCCCGCAGCTGGGTCTGGCGTCCGGCATCGCGGCCACCCTACAACAGCAGCAGCAGCAGGGCCTCTCGTCGGCCGCCGGCGCCGCTGCGGGTCTCGAGTACGCAACAACGTCGGGGCTGTACGCCCAGAGCCCCCTGCAGTACCTGCCCAGGTCGCAGCAACAACTGCTGCTCTTGAAGGAGGAGGAGACCTTGCAGACGGTGCCAGACCTCATGCAGGATGCCGGAGCGTCGACCTTGTCGACCTTGACGACCTTGACGACCTTGACCACCGTCTCGACCACGTCATCGTCGACCTGCTCGACTTCCTCTTCCTCCTCCTCAGCGGCCGGAGGAGCCGCAGGAGGAGGTGGTTGTGGTGGTGGTGGTGGGCCCTCGGAGCTGGCGTTGGAACGCGCGGCCACGGCGCCCGTCGACATGGAGTCGCAGGAGAAGATGAAGGTGGAGCGCAAACGGCTGCGGAACCGTATCGCGGCCTCCAAGTGCCGCAAGAGGAAGCTGGAGCGCATCGCTCGCCTCGAGGAGAAAGTCGCCGCCCTCAAGGCCAACAACGCGCAGCTCGCCGGCACCGCGGGCACCCTCAGGGACCAGGTGGACAAGCTCAAGCAGAGGGTGCTCAACCACCTTGGCAGGGGGTGCCGCCTGGCGATCGGTGCCACGCAGGGAACGGCTCTGCAGGCGTTCTGACGCGGCGATAGCCAGGCGTGTGGTTATTGAGAAGGTCGCGCCAGTTCAGCAGCCGGTAAAGCGGTGGCTGCGGCGGTGAAACCCCCCCCCCCAGCCGGTTGTGGCTGGCTGCAACAGCAACGCAAGCGAGCAGCCCGACAGGCTGTCATCGACACACGAACGGGACTTGAGATGACTTGGAACTTTCACGACCGGGATGTTCGTGCGGAGAGAGATGCGTTGAGGAAGGTTTTCGGGGTCGAGTCACACGCGGTTCATCCTTGTGTGTGTGTGGTTTGTTTTTTTTGTAACGGAGCGTCGGCGTGAAGACGCCTGCGGCATCTGGGCCAGGTTGGCCACGGAGCACCTGTCGTGACAGTGAGGTGCCAGGGCGATTGCTCGTTAGGGTATAAGCGGGGGGGCATCCAGGCCCGCAATATTGGGCTGTTGCTGTTGTTAACAACATGCAAGCGGTGTCAATCTAGACTGTAGCTCCGAGGTTTAGAGAATCCACTAACGATTACAGATGGAACACCCTGAAATGGTTTTTTTGTAACCGAGCGGTACATTTGCAGGATACGTTTGTTGTGGTTGAAGTGGATGTGATGGTATATGCCGCTGCAGCACCTACAAAGAAGAAGAGCCCCCGTGTAGCCTTAACAGACTGTAGGGTCAAGCGCCGTTAGCGAGCACCTATGAAGGTCGACACGGCACACGAGGGGGCGGGTGATCAGCACCACGCCCGGCCGCCTTTGTCTCCCTAGTGGCAATGTTTACACACCGCACTAGGTATTCATTTTGAGGCTGAGTCGACCTAGGGGAGGCCCAGGACCGGTTCGGAAAATCGTCACTGGTGTTGGCCGTGAGCGGGATTCGAACTCGGTACATGCCCCCTGCAGTACAGTGCAGTACTAGCAAAACAAACAAGTGCGAATTTGAAATCACGAGACAGTGACGTTTAAGCGCGTACGAGCGACGCGACCGGAATACGCGCAGACCGCAGATTGAATGTAACGTTTCTGAGCAACGAGCAGTTGACCTATATTTCTGTTTCTTTCCTTTAAAGGGACCAGCCAGTTAACGGCGGCATTTGTTCCGGCTTTCGGTGGGCGGTCTAAATCTGCCCAGTTTCGGTGGGCCACCGAAAAAGGGGGGTGCCGTGTTGGCGGCGGCGTTGGTTTGTGGTGGCCGTGAAGAGAGAGAGGGGGCTTCAGTGTCGAACAGGGAAGCGAATGCGACGAAGCGGTTTCAAAACAACTCGACAAAGAAGGCAGCCGGTGGTCGGAGTGGGGTGGGGGGTGCCTTTAATTGTGGAGGCATTCTGGCTTCGCGAAAACCGTGACTCACCACCCCCTTTACGCCTTTGATGAGCAAGCCTTTAATTCCCTGGCGGGTGAGTGGGCGGTTGTGGGATGACGTGTTTGAACCACCACTTTAAAAAAAAATCAACCACCGCTGCCAACAACTAACCGCCAGCCACAACCACCAACCCACCTCTTTGTCGAGTGTGTTTGTTCCGCCGCCTCTCCTAACCCTCGGCGAGAGGCGAAAGTATTGGAGGCCAGAGTTGACCTCCCGATGATTCACATGGCTTGAAATGTTACTCCACGTGGGGGCCTTTAGTAAATACAATGGACAATAATATATGGGTCTCGGAAAGGGGGCTTTGGAAGTGCCTTGTACAGGCTGAATGTTGTAAGCGGTACCGTGTGTGTGTGTGGTGGTGACTGGGTGGCCAGCCAACCGACACACACAGGCGCGCAGCACACGCGTAGGTTCGAATTCAGGCTGTGGTTGAGTTGGCCGATTTATCCCCCTCCCCGGGAGAGGTGGGAAGGGGATGCGAGGTGTGGAATTCATAAAACGCGTAACACGTGTCGCGCGGCGAGACATTAACGATGGTTTTATGGACGGACTTGTCCCCCGGCATACGATTGTGGACATTAACACCAGCGATGGTGGTCGGTTCTGGCCCCAGCACTGGTTTGTACGTGATAAACACTTTGCCTTTGAATATATACTGTTTGTGTGCGTTTGTATAAAGCTGTCGTTATACGTGGGTCCTAATTCGTGACCATGGCTCCTGCCATATGAACGTGGAATTTTCCACCACGCACTCGAAGCTCCCTTTCTTGAGCCGGGGAGCCGCGTCCGTTATCGATGTAGCTTTTTTCACGGCACGATGGATACGATTGCTCTCAGCAAGCCTGCTCTTTCGCGATAGCCGACCTGGGCGCAGGATCGCTCGACACGGCTATCCCGAAACAGCCATCTGTGAAGATTCGCTAAGAATCCGTGCGTTGAGTGGAGGATATTTTATGTTGTTGTTGCTATGATGCCCGCTTGCTGTACTGCAAGGGGAGGCCAGGACCACTCATGAGCCAAACGTTAGCTAGCGGTTGCCATGGTAACCCGGTCAAGAGGTTCTTTACACGATTGGTCAGGCAGGGGCTGATTTGTGTGTATGTGTGGTTTTTTTTATTCGTATTACTGTGAAATCCTGAGCTTGGATTCAAAAACCATATCGACAATTATATTATTTCTTTCTGGGATAAGTCAATTTTGAGGCTCGTGTGTTTTGTCCGTGTGAGTCTCACACAAAGATAAATATCCCCCCCCCGCGGTATAGCCTTAACAGACTGTAGGATCAAGTGCTGTTAGTGAGCACCTTATGAAGGCCGTCACGGCACACGAGGGGAGTGGGTGGCCAGCACCACGCCACGGCCGCCGTTGTCTTTTCCAGTGACGATGTTTACACACCGCGCCGGTTTGCTCGTTTGAGGCTGAGTCGACCTAGGGGAGGAGGCCCACGGCAGCGGTTCAGAAATTCGTCACTGGTGTTGGTGGGCCGTGAGCGGGATTCGAGCTCGGGTTCGTAGCTCAGCGCGCTAACCGCTGCGCAACCGCTCCCCACACACACACAGACGCACAGTGACACACGCTAGTGTGAATGCAATTTGCGTAGCTGCTATAGATTTGCGCGCGTGTGTGATTTAAATGCGTCCGGTATACACACACACAGAGCAACGCGCTCGGATTGATGGATGCTCTGACATTAGGATAAGCTCGGGTGTAATTTGCAAGCGGTTGAACGTGGCCACGTGGTCGGGGCTATTGGTCGTTGCTATGGATAGAAAGACTGACTCACGTTGGGAAAATTTTCAGTAAAAAAAATCACCTTCGTCGAAAGGGGATTCAGCTTAACCCACAAACTGCCCCCAGAGATGGGGGGGGATTCTAGAACAAGTACCGCATTATTGGATTTCGGTTCAAGTGATGAGCCTATAGGGCAGTTCCGGATTTAGACTTGGTGAGGCCCTAAGCTATGTAAAGCTTTGAGGCCCCTAGTTAAAAAAAATTACGCCAGATGAGCTCACAAAACTTGAAAACATATATGCATTTTAACTCTTCGTTGGTTTGTAATTCAACCAATTCTGCTTGTTATTGGATTTCTGTATCTTCAACACTTAAAAATGTGTATAAAATCCAATCTGGAATCTTATTGAGGCCCCTGCGGATTAAGCTGTAGCTTGTTTAGCTTATGCCTAAATCCGGCACTGCCTATAGGGAGCACAGCCCCTGCCGCGGTAACGTGGAATTACCACCACTGCCTAAGATGCCAGGCCACTTTGATTAAATTCGAGTTGAGTCCCGATTTTGAGATGATGATCCACAATTGCCCCTTACTCTCCCGCACCACTTGGATATTTTCTGCTTGAAATTTACGATTCATTCCGAGTGAGTAAGTGGTTGGTTTAGCGAAATGAAATATGTATTTATTTTTTAAATCGCAGGATGGCTAATGTCAAGCTGGGCCTGTCATGGTTTAATTGGATTACGGATTTGCCCTTGGAGGAGGGTATTGTTTTATTAACAGTCCGAATCTAATGTTGGTTGTTCCATGCCAGGTTCGACGTTATGACCAGTTGGAAAGGGGGGGGTTAAACTTAGCGAGAGGTCTAACTAACTTAGAGTTCACGATACGGACTAATGTGAAACAAACGCTGAACCTAACACATTGTACTGTATTAATTTTAGCACGATTAATCATGTCGCTAATCTCTTAATAATAGACGTATCATTTTCTAGTTATATATATTTTTTGGGGGTCTTTGAGGGAAGAAAAAAAAAACAAAGATACCTTGATGTGTTTTAACGTTTACCCGCTTTACGTGGACATTTCGCGATTTCAAATGTGTTTTTTTATTTTTTTATGAAAAAAAAAATGCAAATACAGTACAGTACATACTGTACTGCCGTGCTAAAGCTCATGTGAACGTGTGGATGGCTGCGATGCTTTATTGGGAACATTTAGACTTCATTATGAGGCCCATAAGGTCGGTCTAGTTTACTTTACTGGCATACCTCTATTAACGGACAGGATGCGTTCCCGAGGCTTGTCCGCGAAGCGATAAATCCATTAAGATATGTCATTATAACACGGGTCATTAAAACCGTACAGTGTTTATTAGATGAATACTATAATGATGGGCATAGCCGTGTCACTGAGCACTCTCCCGCTCTCTCCCTCGCAACGTTTCGCCTCCCACGTTGGAAGCATCATCAGGCGTTGAAAGAAGGAGCGAGCGCTCAGTGACACGGCTATCCCGAATGAACAGCTGTGAAGAGCAACCATGACGAATCGAGCCGTGACAAACCTACGTGAATACTATAATAATACGACTGTACGACTACATATAATAATAATGCAGTTTAATAGTAAAAAATAACACATTAAGCATGTTTACAGACAACGTATGGTTCACAGGAGCCTTGGGAGTGCAGTCCCGTTATAAAATATTTTTCAACGAAATATTTTTTTTTCGATAATTCCTTGGCCGAGTCTTCGTTAAACGAGGTATGCCCGTATTTACACGAGGTCATATATTATATCGCGCGGTCGTGTGGCGCGTATTAAAACCTCAGCTCTCTGTTAGAGGCCGTGACGATCTAGATACTCCTTGTGATGGCAGACGTCTCTACGGTGGCTTTTCACGAGGCCACCCCAACGTGCGTATTTTGAACCGCGCCGGTCGCTCACTGTTTGATGATTGGCTCCCGGAATGAAGAGGTGGAGGATGCGAGACTCCACAGAGAATCGGGCGTTTCTCAATACCGATCTGTCATCATCGTCAGAATCATCGTCAGAATCACCGTCATCTCCGGGGTAGACCAAATAAGCCCCACCTGCCCGTGAGGATGTTGCAATTGGTACAAGGCGGCGGTTTGCCAATGTCACGAATGGACTTGCACCTGCCATGGGATTGTGGAGTTGTACAAAGGGCTAACGTTTCTCTCCCGAGTCCCTTCGCAAAGCCTTTCCTCCTCTGTGGGGCCTTTTTTTAAGCAACTGAAATTGGTAATTTATGGAGCAAATTACACGATACTGTATATATTGTTTTTTTTCCCTTGACAGAAGTATTTATATGTTTTGATCTCGGAGTTTGGATACTGCCACAGTACAACCGATAGCACTTGTCGCACCTTCAACTAAACCTATAATCGCCATCACAATCTTCACAATCATCGTCGCCTTCAACCCATCATCTCATCAGGGCGGATAAATCGAGCACTACTTGGTGCCGGCGACGCCACGTGCGCGCAGGATATTGGAGAGCCGGGAGATTTTATTCTTGATTTATTTACAGACCGGTCTTGCCACCGAAACGTCGAATTTACGACTCACTCCCTGCGAGACGGCTGGAGGGTGACCGGTCGACCACATTTCCTGCGACGTTTCCTTCTGTGTTTAGCTGCTGCTCTTACAAAAAAAAAACCCACGATAGGTTACGTCCATAAGCGACGTAATTATAACTTTATTTTTGTGTTAAACCTGATGATGTTGCCGGAAGTTGTTTGTATTTTTGTTTTTTGCCAAAGAGGCAAATCTTAACGGCGCTCGCGCGTTTAGAAATGGGGCATTTATCAAGCCGTAACGCGGTCTACATTATTGGAGCGTTACGTCGTTGTGTCCGTGTGTGTGGCTTACTTTACAGTTGAGATAATAATAATAAATGTTGTTAAACGACGCCAGGGTTTTTTTTTGTCTGCCGCTGAGTCACGTGTCTGGTGTCTGAGTCGAACCACCGCCGCCCAGGATTTTCGACAGGAAGTGTTTTTGAGACGGAATGCCAAACAAATAACGACAACGTCTACGGGTAGCCCTATGATGGATTGGCGTCCCATCCTGGGTGGAGCGATGCCTTGCGCCCTGTGTCCGCCAGGATAGGCTCTGGCTCACAGAAACCCTGTACAGGATTAAGCGGCTTCTGACAATGGATAGTCTATGGGTACATTTCTTTTGCCAGTACGCAAAGTATATAAAAATGTAGATACGAGGTTTTACCCTTTCTGGCAATGAAACAAGTGTTATGATCTTAAACACACCACATAAGCACCTTTTTTTTTTACAAACTTTCCAGTTTGGAAGCAGCCACACATGCTTGTGGGAAAAAAAGTGCAAACAAAAGCACAATGGTCAGCCTCTGGATATCGTTTTGATACTTCTTTGAAACGATATGCATTGTCGTTACAACTGATTGGCCCACACCAGAGCTGTATATCCTTATAGTCCAATATCAGTGCTAGCCAGCTTGACCCGAGCAACTAATGCATTGATATTTGCATTGTCCAAAACTGCTTGTCTTTCGGCAGCTCTTGGCTAGCACTGATATTGGGCTCAACATCGCAAATACAATAATATACATTGGGGAAATACCTGGGAAGAGAGAAGGTATGACAACGTATCAAAGGAAAAGCGGGAAAGGCAGTGAATTCCCTTTGAAATCAGGCAACATATAGCACAGCACACTCATATTCACTCAGTCTCAACGCTTGAGGATGCCTCCGAGATGGGAGGCGCTGTGACGCGGCTATCCCGAAAGAACAGCTTTGGAAAGCAGTCCTCATTTATCGAGCCGTGAAAATCTACATCAGTACAATTTTTGTATATATATAATGTGTTTTCTTCTTTTAAGGTCACGTTATTGACTGTGTTGACTCAAATTTAAGATAGCCGCTTTATTTATTTGTTTTTAGCAGCTGGGACGCTCTACATGGGTTTTTCCCACAGGAACATAACACAGTATGAAATAAAATAAAAACACCTCGGGATTTTCCTCCATTCAACACACAAAGATCCCCCGTGTAGCCTTACCAGCCTGTAGGGTCAAGTGCTGCTACGGTATATACGAGGGGGTGGGTGGCCAGCACCACGCCCGACCACCTTTGTCTTCCTAGTGGCGATATTTACATATCAGCACCAGGTACTCATTTGAGGCTGAGTCAATCTAGTGTTGGCCGTGAACGAGATTTGAATTCGTGTCGCCGGGTTTGTAGCCCAGCGCGCTACCCACAGACACACAAAGACACAGATCCCCCGTGTAGCCTCTAACGGACTGTAGAGTCAAGTGCAGTTAGCGAGCACCTATGAAGGCCGTCACGGCACACGAGGGGGTGGGTGGCCAGCGCCACGCCCGACCACAGACGCACACACACACACGTACACACCACACACACGTGTTCCAGGCGTGGGTCCGTGTTTAACGTCAGGGCGATTCCAATGACGCCACCCGACGCACTTCCTTTTGCCCATATATGGTGTGAGGGGCCGCGACGTCACGGGCACACCCACCCCCCCTCCACCGCCGGAAGTGTGACGTCATGTTTACGGGAAGCCGCGCGCTTCGTGTGACTCAGGCCCTTAGGCAGGCCACGTGTCCTTAAGAGACCACGTGTCTTAAGGAGGCCTGGCGTCTTAAGGAGGCCCAGGTTATTAAGGAGGCTAGATAATAATAATTTTGCATTTATAACGCGCACATATTCATTCAATGTCGAAGATAGATAGATAGATGTTTAATCTCATCTCATCTCATTGCCAGAAACCGCTTAATCCTGTACAGGGTCGCGGTGAGCCGGAGCCCATCCCGGCAGACACAGGGCGCAAGACAGGGCCACACCCAGGATGGGACGCCAGTCCATCACAAGATGTTTATTATTACAGCTGAAAAATACCCGGTGAGTTTGCAAGCTCTTTACGGGACCCCGTGGCTCAGTGGTTACGAGCGGCAGAAATGAGGTTTCTCCTCCGCAGGGTTGCTGGGCTCACTCCCCGTGACAAGGTGAGGAGCACAGAAATCCGGGAGAACCTCAGAGTAGAGTCGCTGCCCCTTCGAATTGAGAGCAGCCAGTTGAGGTGGTTCGGGCATCCGGTTAACGATGCCCCCTGGAAGGCTCCCTAGGGAAGTCTACCAGGTACGGCCAGGACAAGGGGTTTAGCAAATGGATGGATTGATCACCATCATCCGTCCGCCTAAATGAGGTTGGCGCCAGGAAGGTCATCCGGCCCTCGAATCTTGCTGCAGGTGCCTCGCATGCAGTACCCCACCACCAGCGGTGAGCTGAGAGAAAGTGGAACAGATGGATGTGTCTAATTACGGGACCGTGAGTCATTGTTTATGTATTGGGGTGGGAAGGGGGCAGGACGCGTAAATAAAATGGGACCCTTCTTGCTGTGAGCCACGCGACGTAGGGAAAGAGAGATACCGGTCTAGTAACAGCGCTCGTACTTTATAATGCTCTGCTTTGCAATGGTATGTATAAGTGTGTTTTTGCATTGGTTAATTTAAATTTGGTTATATATGAATCTTCGCTGCCGCCTCACAGCAAGAAGTTCCCGGGTTCGAATCCCCGCTCGGGTACCTTTCTGTGTGGAGTTTGCATGTTCTCCCACATGTCCGCGTTGGTTTTCGCCGGGGATTCCGGTTTCCGCCCACAGTCCAAACACATGCTACTGTCTAGGTTATTCATAGTGAGGTTCTGTTTGTGAGTTTAGGTCATGTGAAGGTGTGTAAGTGAAGTGCACCCGTCGATATGCCGGAGCAAACGAGTGAGCACATGCATCACTTACCTCAAGAGATGGCACCGACGTTTCGCTGGCATTACAGCTAGCATCATCAGGGAAAAACTCTGTCTAGGTTAATTGGCCTGCTGACTAAATTGCCCCCGGTACCCTGTGAATGATGGACTGGCGTCTCATCCTAGGTATAGCCCTGCCTTGCGCCCTGTGTCTGCCGGGATAGGCTCCGGCTCACCGCGACCCTGTACACTCGGATCGAGCGGTTTGTGATAACGGGTGGATGGGGTGGGGAGTGAGTGGGTCGGGGTGTGTTTTGAGTTTCGAGCATTTTCTGTCGCTGCACCAAAACCACATCGGGGCAGCTGGGAATGTCAGGACACGTGGAGGGGACACAGTTTTTATTCTTAGCTGTGACACCCACCCCAGTGTTGCGGTGGGATTAAGTCGGCACAAGGCCCCACGGCGGTAGGAGGAGGATGGGGGTGGTGAGTGCGAACAATGCAACAGTTGTGATCGGTCTTCGAGTTATTTTATAGATTGGATGGAGTTATTGCGTGGGGCGACGCGGTGGCATAGCGGTGAGTAGCGAGCGGCTGCCGCCTCACAGCAAGAAGGACTCGTATTCCGGCTCGGGTGCTTGTCGTTCTGTGGAGTTTGCACGTTCTCCGCGTGTCCGCGTGGGTTTTTCCGCCTGGCACTCCGGTTTCCTCCCACCGTCCGAAGACATGCTGCCAGGTTAATTGACCTACTGAGTAAATTGCCCCAGGTGCCCTGCGATGGACTGGCGTCCCATCCTGGGTATAGATCTGCCTTGCGCCCTGTGTCTGCCGGGCTGGGCTCCGGCTCACCGCGAACCTGTACGGGATTAAGCGGTTTCTGAAAATGGATAGATGGAATAATAAAACATCTAACTACTAAAAAAAGCTGTCTGGTGTTTGGCCAATAATTTTGAAGGACAATGCATTATCATAGCATTCATTTGCATGTTTTGTGCCACAAGCATGTGTGGCTGCTTGCAAACTGGAACCTTTGCAAAAAAAGGTGTCCATTTAGTGTTTAAAGATTTTAACACTTTTTCTCATTGCCGGAAAGGGGATCAAGGTAGAAGCGTTCATGTCCCGATCCCTGTCAGGTATTACCTTCAAATTCTACCAAACACTCGAATCCAAGGAGCTGAAAGACACGCGATATCCAGAAGCTCAACAGATGCCAAAAGCCCCTCAGTCTGGACCAAGAAGAGAGGCCAATGCCCGCCGCCTTTAAGGCCAGCACTGACTATTATATCTCTAAATGTTGAACGGCTGTCTGCAACTAAAGAATAACTTGTTGCAATGGGAAACAACTGTCATATAACCATCACGCTTCGAAGAATAGAATCGAATTCGAATTTGCCGGAAAGGGTTAAACCTCGTGTATTCTAAATTATCTATCTACCGGGTGGGTGGGGGGCAGGGTGGTCCCGAGGGACTTGTCGGCGCGGCGCCGGTTCTGGCCAACAGACCACACGATGGGATTGAGTGGGTGGGTGTCTTGTGGTCAAGCCCTGGCGAGGCGAGGCTTACGGGAATTGCCTACAGACATTCTGTAATAGCCAGCCTCCTAAACGCCAACACACACACACACCACCACCCCCTCCTCCTCAGCCGCCCCACAACCAGGCGGGGAGGTAAGGGTTAGGACCGCGGAAAAAATACTAAACCCAGTCGTGTGATACGGGACCTTTTATAATTTCGCTGAAATGCCATCAATTGCCTGCCCCCCGCCCCCCCCGGCTGATTGTCGTGTTTGGTAAGCGTGTTGTGTTCACACGCCGTGGCAGCTGTGTGAATTTTAGTTATTATTTTCCGCCTCTCTCCACAAACCCCCTCGCCCCTCCACAAAATAAACGTTAGAATTTGTTTATTATTCGGTTGGTTTGACGGTTTCCCCCCCTCCAGTTGCCGTGTTTCTGTGAAAGAGTCCAGAAGCCGGAAAACCCCAAATGTAACGGGAGGTTTTTTTTTTTAATACTAAGACACGGTGGCGTAGCGGTGAGTTAACGCTGCCGCTTGACAGCAAAAATCTCCCGGCTTCGAATCCCGGCTCGGGTGTGGCTTTCTGTGTTGAGTTTGCGTGTTTCTCCCTCCCAGTGTCCGCG
>JAZEWU010000046.1:3135781-3149062 GCA_036362915.1 Geotria australis | reverse complement strand
TTCCCTGTGTCTGCTCCGGCTCACCGAGACCCTGCACGGGATTAAGCGGTTTCTGACAATGACGAGTGAATGTACTATCTGTTTATCCGTGATTATAATGCAGTGTTCTATATTGGTAGCGGTGAGTAACGCTGCCGCCTCACACCAAGAAGGTTCCCGGGTTCGAATCCCGCCTCGGGTGCCTTTCTGTGTGGAGTTTCCATGTTCTCTCCCCGTGTCCGCGTGGGTTTTCGCCGGGCACTCCGGTTTCCTCCCACAGTCCAAAGACATGCTGCCGCATAGGTGAATTGGCCTGCGGACTAAATTGCCCCCGGTGCCCTGTGATGAACTGGCGTCCCGTCATGGGTATAGCCCTGCCTTGCCTCCTGTGTCTGCCGGGATAGATTCCGGCTCACTGCGACCCTGTACAATGTACATCATTAAGCGCCGAGCTGAAAGACAACGATGTGCAGAAGCTGACCATCGCGCTTCGAAGAATCGCAAAGAAGAGAGCGGTTTCTGACAATGGATGGATGGTGTTTCACGCCTGTATTGTGCTGCCCTCTGCTGGGAAATCCTGAGAGAAGCAAAGTTTTTAATTCCAGGTCCATCCGTCCATCTATTGTCAGAAACCGCTTAATCCTGTACGGGGTTGCGGTGAGCCAGAGCCTATCCCGGCAGACACAGGACGCAAGGCACGGTTATACCCAGTATGCGACGCCAGTTCATCACAGGGCACCGGGGGGCAATTTTTAGTCAGCAGGCCAATTAACCTATGCAGCAGCATGTATTTGGACTGTGGGAGGAAACCAGAGTGCCCGGAGAAAACCTCACGCGGACACGGGGAGAGAGTGCATGCAAACTCCAGGACCACGATTGTAGAAACTAATAACTTTGTCGGGTGGAGGCGGGTTTACGACACTTTGTACGTGACCCAGCCAAAAAGGGCTTGATTATCAGACAGTCAAGTTTCAGGTTCAAGGCTCCTCGCGTCTCTCCTGCCCGTGACCGGCTCCATGTACGAGACACAAACATGCCCAGTGTTGCTGTAAAGCCTCCTGGGATGCCGTCACATTGAGATGCCATATCCACCCGCATTGCATTAATATTGCATAGACTCAGATCCACACACATGCACCCGTACACTCGCATTGGGACAGAGACCCGTAGGCTCACAAAGAGACCCACAGACTCACACAGAGACCCGTAGACTCACACAGAGACCCATAGACTCACACAGACACGAATACAGAGTCACAGAAATTCATAGCCTCACATACCCACCCACCCACAAAAAGATCAAAGATCCCCCCCGCGTAGCCTTAACAATGCGGCCGCGGTGATAGGTATTGATAGACAGCTGTTTTATTATTACAGCAGAAAAAATACCCAGTGAGCTTGCAAGCTCTTTACGGAACTCCTGCGACACAACAGTCGTGCGAATTGTGGCGTTCCATCCAGATGATAGCCCTGCCTTGCGCCCTATGTCTGCCGGGATAGGCTGCGGCTCACCGCGACCCTGCACAACATGATTAAGCGGTTTCTGACAATGGATGGATGGACAAGACAAGATTCCTAAATAACCAAATTTGCCCGCAGAGTGCGTCCATGTCGTGACTGTGTACGACACGAGCGGCGACACGGTACGTGGTTTTGTGACACGGTACGAGGTTTGAACGCGTGCGCACGTACGCGCCTCGAATCGATAGCCGCGCTGTGACACAGCGGTGCGCTTTCTTGAAACGATTGATTCGCTGCGGGTTTGCAAGCTCGCCACCATAGCCGGCTTTCTCCCATCCCTCCCCTCTCTCTCTGCCAGCCTCCCCTCCCTCCCGTCTGCCTCTCACGTTTCGCCCTCTCTCTCTGTGTGTGTCTCTCTGTGTCTCTCCCTCTCCCCAACGCGTCGCTCTCCCATAGTCTCCGTCAACGGTGAGAGAGGCGACCGCTCTCAGAAGGTTGGCAAGCTCAACAGCGGGTGGGTGACGGTGAGAGTGTGTCACACCGCGCCACTTGTATTGCGAATACCGCACACACCCGCACACACACACACCACCGGCTGTTAGCACTGCCACAGCGCAAATACCACAGCACACCACCGCGGCACACCACCACGACCACAAAGACAAATACAAAAATCCCACTGTAAAGGCTGAACAAGACTGTAGGGTCAAGTGCCGTTAGCGAGCCACCGATGAAGGTCGACACGGCACACGAGCGGGTGGGTAGCCGGCACCACGCCCGGCCGCCTTTGTCTCCCTAGTGGCACTGTTTACACACCGCAATAGCTACTCAGTTTGAGGCTGAGTCGAGTTAGGAGAGGAGGTCCAGGACCGGTTCAGAAAATCGTCAGCGGTGTTGGCCGTGAGCGGGATTCGAACTCGGGTGGCCGGGGTTTTCAGCCCAGCGCGCTAACCACTGAGCTACCGCGACCGCTAAACACTGTCACACAATCGCACAACCAATGCTGTCACCCCATCACTACCACTGTCACACCTTCTTCTTTGCGATTCTTCGAAGCGCGATGGTCAGTCAGCCTCTGGACATCGTTGTCTTTCAGCTCGGCCTCGAAGTGTTTGGTAGAATTCGCAGGCAATACCAAGTATTACCTGACAGGGATCGCGACGTGAACGCTTCTACATTGACCCCACTATCACACCAACAATATTGCCACAGCATCACCACACCACCATCACCAACACTACCGCAGCATCACACCATCACACCATCACGATCCCCACCACCAAAACGCACACACACCCTTCAGACCACAAACAAGACACCGACATAGAAAACACACATGATCCAAAATACATATGGACACAAAGACAAAGATCACCCGTATAGGCTTAACAGACTGTAGGGTGAAGTGGCGTTAGCGAGCATCTATGAAGGTCAACACGGCACATGAAGGGGTGGGTGACCAGCACCACGCCCGGCCGCCTTTGCCTCCCTAGTGGCAATGTTTACACACCTCACTAGGTACCCATTTGAGGCTGAGTCGAACTAGCAGAGGTTAATGATCGGTTCAGAAAATCGTCACCGGTGTTAATAATAATAATAGCATTTATATAGCGCCTTTGTTGGTGGCCGTGAGCGGGATTCGAACTAAGGTCGCGAGGTTTGTAACCCAGCGCGCTAACCATTGAGCCACCGCTCAATGGCTTTCCTGGATAGACGAAAAAAAACGCTGAAATAAAACTATATAAATATCTAATTTGTTGCCGCCTAAATGTTACTTGTCAAAACATTTCAGAGTCACGCTCTCCATTACACGTCTGAGGAAACCGAAGTCTGTATTCCTCTAATGATGCTCGTTCACACCTAAGTCTAGCACTCTGCTGCTAACCGTGCATACATTCACGTTGCAAATGTTTTACAACCTACATCAGTGTATCTACGCAGCTCAACAGCTCTGTTTCAATTCAATTCAACTTTATTGTCAATTCTGCCATATGTACAGGACATATAGAGGATCGAAATGCCGTTTCTCTTAGACCGTGGTGTTGGCATATACATGGACTGGAACACAACAACAAGGGTTTAAAAATACTAGGATAAAAAAAACCCAAAATACTAACAATTTTAATATTTACAAGTTAAGCTAAGCTGGGGGGTCGGGGGGGTACAATAAGAAGGCACAGATCTAGAACAAAAACTATAATTACAACAAATATAGTGCTTCAATTTAAAAGAGGTCAGCACGGTGGCACGGTGAGTAGCGCTGCAGCTTCACAGCAAGAAGGTCCCGGGTTCGAATCTCGGCTCGGGTGCCTTTCTGTGTGGAGTTTCCATGTTCTCCCCGTGTCCGCGTGGGTTTTCGCTGGGCACTCCGGTTTCCTCTCACAGTCCAAAAACATGCTGCTGCATAGGTTAATTGGCTTGCAGACTCAATTGCCTTCAGTGCCCTGTGATGGACTGGCGTCCCGTCCTGGGTGTAGCCTTGCCCTGTGACTGCCGGGATAGGCTCCGGCTCACCGCGACCCTGTTACAGGATTAAGGGGGGTCAAGGTAGAAGCGTTCACGTCGCGATCCCTGTCAGGTAATACTTGGTGTTGCCTGTGAATTCTACCAAACACTTCGAAGCCGAGCTGAAAGACAACGATGTCCAGAAGCTGACCATCGTGCTTCGAAGAATCGCAAAGAAGAAGACAGGATTAAGCGGTTTCTGACAATGGATGGATGGATAGTGCTTTAATACGGAATTCTCGCGTTAAACGCCGTCAGCGACGCTCGGCAGAATGGCGCTAACGAGCGATTACATCCCATTACGTCCAATTAATGCCGAGAACGCCGCGGGTAACGTGAATGGCAACGAAGTGTTTGAATAAACTACGTCGTTCGCAAATGCGTCTCTGCCTCGTTCTGTCGCCGCTGGCAAGGGAGCAATTTATTCCCCTTCGCGCCCCGTAGCTCACGAGGCCGTGGGTGCTGTTAGCGAGCGCCTATCAAGCAAGAGACGGCAGCTACATCCATCCATCCATTTTCAGAAACGGCTTAATCCTGTGCAGGGTCGCGGCGAGCCGGAGCCTATCCCGGCAGACACAGGACGCAAGGCAAGGCTACACCCATGACGAGACGCCAGTCCATCACAGGGCACTGAGGGCAATTTAGTCTGCAAGCCAAATTAACCTATGCAGCATGTTTTTGTACTGTGGGAGGAAACCTGAGTGCCCGGCGAAAACCCACGTGGACACGGGGAGAACGTGGAAACTCCACACAGAAAGGCCCCCCCGAGCCGGTATTCGAACCCAGGAACCTTCTTGCTGTGAGGCCTCACCGTGCCGCCCAGCAGCTACATCCATCCGGCCATTGTACTGGCAAATGTTGGCGCCGGCTAGCTGCGTGGTTCCTTCCCCCCACCGCATCTCTGCGGTTTTCTCGCTACGCCTGCGTATCTCGTCCGTGACCTGGCGTGGAATTTGCGCGGCTCGTTACAAATTGATGGTTGCTCTTGTCAGAGCTGTTCTTTCGGGATAGCCGTGTCACTGAGCGCTCTCCCTCTCTCTCCCTCGCGACGTTTCGGCCTCCCACGTTGGAAGCATCATCAGGCGTCTAACGTGGGCGGCCGTGTAAACCTACAGCGTTACAAAGTGTACTTTGCTGTTCGTATTGTGTTTGTGTGGGGAGGGCTGCTCAGCGCAGGGTGGGGGTAGCGGTACCTCAGTGGTTAGCGCGCTGGGCTACAAGCCTAGCGAGCCGAGTTCGAATCCCGTTCACGGCCAATAACCAGTGACGATTTTCTGAACCGGTCGTGGGCCTCCCCTAGGTCGACTCAGCCTCAAATGAGTACCTAGCGCGTTGCGTAAACATCGCCACTGAGGAGACAAAGGCGGCCGCGCGTGGTGCCGGTCACCCACCACCACCTCGTGTGCTGTGTCGACCTTCATAAGGTTGCTGCTCGCTAACGGCACTTGATCCTACAGTCTGTTAAGGCTATACGGGGGGGACCTTTGTCTTTGTTCGGCGCGGGTCGACGGTGTTGGAGGAGACGCAGGGGCTGAGCGGAATCTTAATGCCCGTGGGTGAGGAGGGGAGAGGCGGCTGAGGAGAGGACACGGTCAATGCCCTGCTGCGTGTGGAGAGCAGAGAGACATAGACAGATAGATAGACGTGTATTATTACAGCAGAAAAATACCCAGTGAGCTTGCAAGCTCTTTACGGGCACTCCCGCATTGACACAACAAACACGCGAATTGCTGACAATAATGAAAATATATTGCCGCTCTTAAGATTGCCAGTGCGGTGTGTAAACATCGCTACTAGGAAGGCAAAGACAGCCGGGTGCGGTCCTGGCCACCCTCTTGTGCCGTGCTAGTTGTTTATAGTTGCTCGCTAGCAGCACTTGACCCTTACAGTCTGTGAAGGCCTATACTGGGTATATTTGTCTTTGTGGTGAGGCTCAAGTGAGTGTGAGGACTCCGGTTTAATCCCACAGTCCGGTTTCCTCCCACAGTCCAAACACAGGCTGCTCCCGCCTAGGTCAATTGGTCTGCTGACTAAATCGTCCCTGGAACCCTGCGATGGACTGGTGTCCCATCATGGGTATGGCCCTGCCTTGTGCCTTGTGTCTGCCGGGATAGGCTCCGGCTCACCGCGACCCCTGTGCAGGATTAAGCGGTTTCTGACGATGGATGTGAGAGTAGGTCACTATGTCGCGCCCGTGGCTGCCCTGCTGCCTGCTGCTGCTGTGCGGCCTAACGCCCGGGATCCAGCCTGCCTCGGCTGGATCGCCTGCGGGGACAGGTGGCTGCATGACGGGCGCCAAGAGCAAGGCGAGGCCCGGGCCTGAGCCGGGACTGCAGGCCTGCAGCCACTACAGCCAGAGTGAGTGTCGCCTCACACGCCCGTGAGCGTTCACGTCGCGATCCCTGTCAGGTAATACTTGGTATTGCCTGCGAATTCTAACAAACACTTCGAGGCCGAGCTGAAAGACAACGATGTCCAGAGGCTGACCATCGTGCTTCGAAGAATCGCAAAGAAGAAGATTGTTGTTGTGAGAGGTTTGTTGTGCCAGGGTGTCTTGTGCAGTGGTAACATCTGTGCCCGAGGCGGTTCGATTCCCACCTCAGGCACCGTTCCGAGTGGAGTTTGTGTGATCTCCCCCCCTTGTTCTGCGTGCATTTCCTCCGGGTTCTCCGGTTTCCTCCCACACCCAATAACACTCATTATTTAATTGGCCGATAGCATCATAACATATTGGACGCAGTGTGTGGCAAATGTTGGCACCGGTTAACGCGTGATTGCCTTCCCCCTCGTCTCTGCGGTTCCCTTGCGCCTCTGCGTCGTTCTCTCTTTGAATAATTACCTTCTAAATGCACATTATAAATTGTATGCATTTGTTATATTATTATTATTCAAGACCGAGGTTGAAGCCTGATCGAAGGCTAAACCTGAACTCTGGACTTTTACAAGAGCATCTTGCCTTCACCTCCCGTCTCATCCACCCTTCCCCCTACTCCACACTTGACCTCCCGTGACCTCCGCTTGCAGACGCGTGCTGCACGGCGGAGTCGGTGCAGCAGCTGAGGGGCAGCCCAGTGGTGCGCGTTGACGAACTGCTGTGGGATCGCTGCGGAAACCTCACACCCAGGTGCCCGAATGGTGTAGCCTTAACACACTGTAGGGGCAAGTGCCGTTAGCGAGCAGCACCTCTGAAGGTCGACACGGCACACGAGGGGGTGGGCGACCAGCACCACGCCCGGCCGCCGTTGACTCACCTAGTGGCAATGTTTACACACCGCACTAGGTTACTCGTTTGAGGCTGAGTCGACCTAGGGGGAGGCCCAGCACCGGTTCAGAAAATCGTCACTGGTGTTGGCCGTGAGCGGGATTCGAACTCGGGGAGGCACGCAACTCGGGGAGACCACACTCTTCATTTCATGGGACCCCGTGACTTTATTTTAAAAACAAAATACTAACAATGTATTAATATTTACAAGTTAAGCTAAGCTGGGGGTCGGGCGGGGAGGACAATAACAAGGCACAGATCTAGAACAAAAACTATAATTACAACAAATATAGTGCAAATAGAACTAATATATAGTGCAGATATAGATGAAAAGACGTGCAAGTAATATGCCAGCTGCAGGACGAGTTGTTAGCAGCAGTTTTTGTAGCGTTCTGGACAAAGTGGTTTGTGCTGAGTGTAAGGCGTGTGTGTGCTTATATGCTTGATAAACACTACAAACGATGGTCGTTGCCCCGCTTAACCCCGGCGATGTCTCTTCCTCACTGCCGCAGCTGCGAGTCGTTCCTCACCCGCCTCGAGTGTTTCTCCCGCTGCTCGCCGCTCGCGTGGCGCTGGGCTCACCGCGCTCACCCCAGCCTCCTGCACCACGTGCCCGTGTGCTCCCTCTTCTGTGACTCCTGGTGAGCCGCGCCGCGTCGGGTTGTGGAGCACGACGCGTTCGGGAAAACCGCTCCACGGCTGTTTGCTCGTAACCGCAGCGATGCCCCGCTAGAGTTGCGTGCTCCGAGAAGGCCCCGTTGTGGAAAAAAATACATATTTTTGTTTATTTTTTTACAGACACGGAAGCAGATGTGTTCATTCATTACCGTAATATCTCTATTTAATGGACCTCTATCTTAGAGACAGCGGTCTGTGTCGAAAATAATATTTTTTATTTCAGTGTTTTTATTGCTATTAGATACATGTATTACTCTGTTTATTGGTGTTCTTAATGTATAGATTTTTTTTACAAGATATGGGCATTGTTCTCGTTGTAAGATCGTCATGAAAAAATCTGGATTTAACAAACTTTATCTGGCTGGCATGCCAGTCCATCGCAGGGCACCAGGGGGAACTTAGGCTGTGGCTGATAATAAATCTATGCGCCACACCAGCTTTAATAGGTGCTCGCTAACAGCACTTGCCCAAACGGTCTGTTAGAGGCTGTGTGGAGTTGAACTGTTTCAGTACGTGTGTAAACATTGCCACTAGGGAGACAAAGGCGGCCGGGCGTGGTGCTGGTCACCCACCTCCTCGTGTACCGTTTCGACCTTCATAGGTGCTCCCTAACGGCACTTGCCCCAATGACGATTATCTGAACCAGTACCGGGCCTCCCTTCAGGCGACTCAGCCTCGAACGAGTATCCAGTGCGGTGTGTAAACATCTCCACTCACGGAGAGAAAGGCCGCTGGGCGCAGTGCCGGCTAACTAACAGCACGTTCCCCCGAATGTGAAGGTGCGCCGAGGCTTTACGGGGGATCTTTGTCTTTTGTACGCGCGCGCAGGTTTGACGCCTGCCGCGAGGATTTCACGTGCGTGCGGAACTGGATCTACGACTGGGACTGGAGCGTTGAAGGGAACTTCTGTCCCGGAGCCTGCGTGCCTTTTTCTCAGGTTCAATTTAATGCCATCCACCCCCCCCTCCCCCACCCACCCACCCCCCTCCCACACATGTATCGTAACCTGATCGTGGCAGAGCGGTTTGTGTGTTCCGATGAACCCCAGAGCTATGTCACCTGCTAGGGTCTCCCTTGGTGAACAGGTCTGGAGTCTAGCACTCCTGCTAGGGTCACCCTGCTAGGGTCACCCTGGGTGAACGGGGCTGGGGGTAGGTTCCGGACAAGTAACAACCTGTTCACCAAGAGAGACCATAGCAGGAGCGCTAGACTCCAGACCTGTTCACCAAGGGAGACCCTAGCAGGAGTGCTAGACTCCAGACCTGTTGACCCAGGGTGACCCTAGCAGGCCGGCGGCCGACGATGCCGATAACGACGATAACGACCTCCCACCGTGTTCGCGCGCAGATGTTCCGCGACGGTCGCGACCTTTGCGAGGGTTTCTGGGGCCTCGCCCTGCTGCCGGCCGCTCGCGCGGGAGAGCCGTGCGTCTCTCCGGGCGAGCGAGAGGGCGACGTCACCGCCGCCGCCACCGCATCCACCCCCATCGCAACCGCGCCGGGAGAGAACGCGGGCCACCCGTCGAACGAAGGCGGTGCAGCGAACGGAGCCGCGAGGCAGCGTGCCAAGCGCGCGCTCTTCCAGCCCGACGGGGAAGGCAGCGGAAGCGGTTTCTGACGGGGCCCCGGGTGCCGTTTGGTCGCCGGCGACGTCCGACGGTTGGTTCGTTGTGCGTGCCGGCAGCTGTTTCCCCGGGAGGTCGATTTGAGCGGCTCGCTTTTTAAAAATTCTCGAACGTGTTACGATGATGATGGCGGTGATGATGGTTTAAAATTGTAATCGCCTTTTGCGCGAAGGTCGCGAAGCGCTTAACAAACGTAAGGTTGTGAGAAAATTAAATAAGTGAAAACAGCATTCGGGCTTATAAACACTAGAGATTACATTAAATAAAAAAACAATACATTGTCACAAACCGCGGACTAAATTGCCCCCAGTGCCCTGTGATGGGCTGACGTCCCATCCTGGGTATAGCCCTGCCTTGCGCCCTGTGTCTGCCGGGATAGGCTGGTGACGAAATTTGTGTGGCTCATATGCTGGAAGCTATTTTGTTTTTGGAGGCTTTTTCAAAAAGGTAAGCCTCATGTGGCCACCAGCCGTATTAGGTGATGCCGTGGGGCCTTATCTAGACTTGCCACTTCAGAGGGTCAAAAAATCGAGACATATTAGGGAGAGAAAAACATCTCCCAAGAACATAAAATGGGAGAACCACATGTAAAATCGTTGTATTGAGTGAAGAAGGGCCATTACCTGAAATGTCGCCTATTACAGACGTTTTCTTAATGAGGCGGCAGTGTTATTTGTTACAAATGCCAAATCTCTGGTCTGCCAGTATGCGGGGAAACGTGGTATAATCCCAACGGATACATTCGCACGGTAATTGTTCACGTGTGGCAAACTTGCCCCCCGACTCCGGCATAAAATGGCCTGTTGTTACTCAGTCATGGATGGTTTAAACGTCCTGTGTCCTGATTGTTGATGGCCCAGTGCCCTTCCTGACACCGGCCTCCTTTAGTCAGAGGGTCTTCGGATCGCTATTTGTCTGGAACCTGTCCTCAGACCTGTTCACAAAGGGAAACCATAGCCGGAGTGCTAGTCTCCTGGTGACACAGCTCTGGGGTTCATCGGAACACGTATACCCCGTCCACCACGCTAACGCACACATTGGCCCACTCTTGCGAAAGATCTCACGGTATCCGTTAACGCCCAGTGTGAAGCAGACTCCGGGATTGGAAAGGTCCAGTCCGTTAAATACTGCGTCTAAAAGGTACTCGTAAAAGCCAGCCTCGTGATCTCGTGCAACCGAGTCCTCCCAAGTCTCAGGACCTCAATCCTGAGACCCAGGCCTCATTGAGTAACGTCTTAAGCCAGATCTTAAAAACTCTTGGAGAAGAGTTTGAAAGCTACTGATCCAGAAAGAGTAACCTCAACTTGCCATAGTCTTGAGCTCAATAAGGTGATGTATGTTTAATGTTTTTTTTAAAAGCTTTGGATTAGCTTAATATTTTTTTTATGCACATGAGTTTACAATGTACCAGCATTAAAGTTAATATGCTCCTACGGAATGATACGAGAGCTTAAAGCCAAGATAGCTCATCCACGCGTGTGTTCGCTCACAATTACGTTTAACCTCCGTACGTATCTCTTAACATACACACGGCAAGTTTATTTTGAACGTCAATTACATCCCAATGTTAAGTTATAATCTAACTCCGTCGTGTCTGGTCCAGAAGGCTGTGCTAACGACCTTCGTCTCTCTTAAGAGAATCGTGTAACAAGTGCCGCTTGCGTTTGAGACGATTCTTACTTTTTCAAACGATTACGTCTAAAGCGTCGTTGACAAATGCTAAGCGGAGTTTAGGCGGTCACGGATAACGGAGCGCGTCTGAGCGGACGCCCGGCGAGGAGATGGAGCGACGACATCCATTCACTTGCAGGTGCCGGGCGGGATCGTCGCGTTGCACGCTCTTGATAGGCGACGGCGGTGGCTTGGGCAGCTCTTCATCCAGCAGTGGATTGAGGAAGCGGGGGGGGTCTTAACCAGTTCGCGACCCCTTTGGTTATTTAAAATATCTAAATCTGGCACCGAGCAGTTTGCGCAATCCCTGTTCTAAGAGCGTCTCTTGTCGACGACCCTGGAGTTGTGCGGTTGTCATCTGCCGGGCGCCGTTTTACCGACGCGGGGGTTTTTCGAACGGGCCGACCGTTGATCGCGCGACGCGACAATCGCGTAAACGCGATCGGGATCAAAACCGTCGTTCCGTCACGATTCACCAACACGCTTGTCGAACGCAGCCGCGCGCGACCGACTATGCATTCAATCGTCTCGACGATGTCTTTACGTTAAATTAATGCTTTAACAGATACAGATTAATATATTACTCGGATTCATCCTTTCGATTAAAAGGCTGCTTTACGTTGCAATTAAAGAAATGCCAATGTATGACCACACGGTGCGAGTGTTGTTGTTGCTGGTATAAACGGATGGCATCCAGGTTGACCTGGGTTGCCCGGTTGCCCACCAAAGGTGCGGGTGTTGGAGCAAAATGTTACGGCCAGTTGACTTTCCCGACGCCAACCTCCTTTAGTCGGAGGGTGTTCGGATGGTGGTGTGTCAATACTTATTTTTAATTGGTGTTTATAACGAGCCGGGTTTTGGCGTTTTGGTTCCTTCCTGGCTATCCCGTCCGTGCACCGGGAGCCACAGACGCCACAGAGTTTCTGGTGTTGGACGCCGTGGGTCGGTGTCAAGCCTGTGAGTCGTGTGGCTGTATCAGTATTGAGACTGAGGTTCGGTATTGAGTCCGTGAGCGTTGATGCTGTTGGGTCGGTTTCGAGGCTCCGAGTCTGTAGGTCGACGCTGAGACTGCGGATCAGTGATGAGGCTGGGATCACCGAGGCTGTTCATCGCCGAAGCTGTGGTCCCTCATTGAGGCCGTGTGTCCTTAGCGAGCCTACGCATTCGTCTCCACCGCATCTACGAAGCGGCGCCCCGTTCGCATCGCCGCATCGCTCCGCCGACGCTCACTGCTCCTTCCTCGACAACGCGGCGCGCGACTGGGTTCGCGAAATCGCGCGCCGGCCCCGGTTCCTCGCCGCCCCCTTCAGGCGACCTTTGCCCTCGCCTCCGCTGCTGCCCGCCGCATCGGAGACGTCCGATGGCGCCCGAGTCGCCGCCCCGGTCGGCCCGGTCGGCCCCGGCGGCCCGGGAGACCCGACAGACGCGGCGGGCCCAGCCGCCGAGACGCGGTACGACGGCGAGAACTGCGGCTCCCAGTAGACGGAGAGGTCGGCCAGGCTGTCCCTCCAGCTGCTTCCGGGTCGCGCCCTCTGTCGCGACAAACAACCGCGTGCGGCGACTGTCGTTGTTACAAACGATTCGGCTGACAGATAGATAGATGTTTATTATTACAGCAGAAAAATACCCGGTGAGATTGCAAGCTCTATACGGGACTCCTGCGACACAACAAACAAGCTCTATAAGACAGGCCCAACCACATGTAAATGTGGAGAAGCAGACCATACTGTGGAGCACTGCCTTGTCTGCGCTCTACTACCCAACCTCTGCAGCTCAAAAGACCTTGCAGAGTTCAATAATAATGCAAAGAACTGTGTAAAGAAATGGGAAACTGTCATATAACCATTATGTTTCGAAGAATCGAAAATAAGAAGAATAAGACAGGGCGGGGGCTCCGAGACCACCACCGTGTCCCCATCGAGCCTCTTAGAAATTGGGGTCGATTCGGTGAAAAAACATAATTCGCTGATGCTGCTGCTGTCGATGCAAAGGGGAATCGAGTGGGATCGGGCAGGGCGCGTCACGAGAGCAAACCGACGAGAGACAGAATCAACCGCGGAGGGGAGACCGAGAGAAGCCAGGAGAAGCTGAGGGGAGACAG
>JAZEWU010000046.1:3109989-3134511 GCA_036362915.1 Geotria australis | reverse complement strand
GGGGAGGCCCCACGATCCTCCAGCAGGGCCCGAGCCTGCGCCAGGTCCCCCTTGCGCACGGCCGCGTGCAGGTCGGTCGCCGGACCTGCCGAGATCGCGCGCCCGCGACGCGCACGGGGCAGAAGATAACAAAAATAGTAATAGCATTTTATAGAGCGCCTTTCACCCGGGGGTCGCAAAGCGCTGCACAAGGGCCGCGGAGAGAACGGCACGTCAACAACGACAGAAAAAAAACAACTGATATAAACCAAAACAACAAAAAATAATTAAAAGATAGACGGATAATAGTAATTTTACGTTTATAACGCGCGGCACGGTGGCGTAGTGGGTAGCGCTGCCGCCTCACAGCAACAGGGTTCGAATCTCGGCTCGGGGGGCCTTTCTGTGTGGAGTTGGCAATGTTCTTCTCCCCGTGTCCGCGTGGGTTTTCGCCGGGCACTCCGGTTTCCTCTCTCACCGGCCAAAGACATGCTGCCAGGTTAATTGGCGTACTGACTAAATTTCCCCAGACGCCCTGCAATGGACTGGCGTTCCATCCTCGGTGTTCCCCCTGCCTTGCGCCCTGGGATAGGCTCCGGCTCACCGCGACCCTGTACAGGATTAAGCGGTTTCTGAAAATGGATGGATGGAGGTATTCATTCGACGAGGGAACGACTCGGAGGCGCGAGAAAAGCGCAGAGAAGGCGGTGGAGGCAGCCAGGCGTTTTGCCGGTGCCATATTCCCACTAGAAACTGCTTCCTATATATTATGATGTTATCGGCCAATTAATTAATGAGTGTGTTTTTTTTAAGTTGTGGGAGGAAACCGGAGAACGCCGAGGAAACCCACGAGTAAACACACACTCCACACAGAAAGGCGCCCGAGGCGGGAATCGAACCGCCTCAGGCAAGACCATTCTTTCTGTGAGGTGCAGATGTTGCCACTGCGCCACCCTGCCGCATTACATTACACAGCCATCGGTATAAAAAAAAAATAAGTTTTAGAACATTAAACGGGTCACACAAAACATACGAACCACCCTGTCCATCAAAACTATTGCTTACCTATTCCACGTTGCTGCCTTGTGCCTCGTGTCACCGTCTCTGGCGGCGTCAGGATTCTCAGCGAGACGTTCCGGCCTGGAGCCACTGCCATGATGTGGTTGGTGGTGGTGGTGGTTGTTGTAGCACAGTGGTGGAGGTCTATGTTGAAGGGAGCCTTGGAGGGTCTAGACAAACATTTGATGCACAAACAAGTCCACTCACCGCCCGTACAAATATAAAGACAAAGATCCCCTATATAGCTGCCGTTAGCAAGCACGTATAATAATAGCGTTTTATATAGCGCCTTTCACCCGAGGGTCACAAAGCGCTACACAAGCTCCCAGTGACACATGCACTAACGACAAATTTTACTCTTAAAACCCCTCTGTCAATTTTCCACCGCTGGATGAATTGAAGCGGAACCTGCTCTGCGACATGGCTTGCCACTGATGTTAGCCGTGAGCGGGGTTTCCTTTGCAACCACGCTTATACAAATATTTACATAGGATTGCAATACGCGCTCACGTTTACCTTGCTAGTCACATAGCAGCGGCAAAGATAAAGACGCCGCCCGCGTAAAGAGTTAGTAACATGATAAGGCTGTCACTGCACAGGTGGTGTGGCCGCAACCACGCCCGGCCGCCTTTGTATCTCCCCCAGTGCAAATATAATTTCCCACCGCACCAAATACTGTCCTCGTTCAAGGCAGATGACACAGAAAATCGCACCAAAATTATTTACATTACATTTATAAAATACGCTACTCATTTACCACATACCGTACACAAATTTACAATACGATACCGTAGCTTTTATAATAATAATAGCATTTTATATAGCGCCTTTCACCCGAGGGTCGCGAACAGAACGGCATGTCAACGAAAGAAAAAAACAACCAATGTTAAATACATAACAATATACATCTGTAAAACATACATAAAGTAGACTTACCGCAGGTACAATAATCCTTTTCTTACTCCCTCAAACTCGGTCTCAAATGGCTGTCACTCACTGAGACACAATAATCTGACAATCTCGCTCACACCGAAGCTAACTTTTCCCCCACACAATCCTGCTTCTCTCCCGCATAAACCTCACAATCTTTCTGTCACACACAGCCTCACAATCTCACAGGCAACCCGGGCTCACACTTCATACAACCTTGCTCTCAGCTACCCAAGCCTCGCACACCCCAACGTTTACACACAAACACACGCGCGCACGATCTAATTACTAGTAACCTTGTCCTCCCTCTCACACTCTCAAACAATGTCGCTCGCATGCATTCTCTCTCAAAACACACACTCCCTCAAACGCTCGCTATCCCTCTCACGCTCAAGATCTCTCCGTCTCACACACTCAATCCCTCACACACGCAGAGACAAAGATCCCCCGTCTAGCCTTAACAGACTGTAGGGTCAAGTGCCGTTAGCGAGTAGCACCTATGAAGTCCGACACGGCATACAATCATCCTCTCACACGCAAATCCCTCTCAGATACAATCCCTCACACTCACACACTGGCCAATGCCTGTTATATCCATTTCTCACACTCACAATCCCTCTCTTTCTCTCTCACTCATGCACTCTGAGTCTCACACTGAATCCCTCTCACACTCAAAGCCCCTCTCACTCATGCACTCACTCAGTCTCTCTCACACTCAATCCCTCACACTGAATCCCTCTCACACTCACACTCCCTCTCTCACACTCCCAACCCCCCTCTCTCTCTTATGCCCTCATTCTCTCACACTCAATCCCTCTCACAATCCCCCTCACACTCACAACCACTCTCATGCACTCACGCGCTCGAAGCTCCCCACTCGCTCGCACACCTGAGATGTCTGAACATGTTGGGCTGTACCACTTGCAGCATAGGTAACAGGTGTGATTGAGCGGGGCTGATTGTTGGCACTGAGCCCCCCACCACGAGCAAACCCTGCCTGCAAATGGTACAGCCCACGACCCAACACATCACACACACAACACAGTACAGTGCGTCAATGGTTGTTTAATCAGTTGGGCTCCCGGCGAGACTCCGGGTAACGCAATTGCATAAGCACAACTCCATCAATACAGGCAGCAAGGGTGCCCCATAGCAAGAAGGTCCTGGGTTCGATTGCCAACTATCCACCTGTCTTTGTGGACTGTGTACGTTGTCTCCTCTTGCTCTGTTTGAGTTTCCTCCCGATTCTCATGTTTCCTCCCATAGCTAACAAACGGATATTGTGACTCGTATTGGCCCATACGTCACTACCAATGATGGAAAATTATTGAAAATATATTACAAAATTAGTACCATTTCGTACAGAGTTAACAACAGTCTTACCCCTGCCACAGAAACGTGGAATTTCCAGCACAGGCTCCGGAAGGCGTGGAAACAGGAGCTGAGCACCAACTGCCCACCGCTCACTTGAACACTTGAGTGGTTTTCAGATTTTTAAAAAATCCATACGACACTACAGTATAACTGCAACAGACAAAGATCCCCCGTATAGCCGTAACGGACTGTCGGGGCAAGTGCTGTTAGCGAGCACCTATAAAGGCCTACACAGCTTACGACGTGGGTGGCCAGCACCACGCCCAGCCGTCTTTGTCTCCATAAGTGGCGATGTTTACACACACCGCACTAGGTATTCATTTGAGGCTGAGTCAACCTATGGGAGGCCAAGGACCGGTTCAGAAAATCGTCACTGGTGTTGGTGGCCGTGAGCGGGATTCGGCATCACTGCGATCTTGTACGAGGTCAGAGCCTATCCCGGCAGACACAGGGCGCAAGGTACGACTATACCCCTCGAAAGGACGCCAGTCCATCGTAGGGCACCGGGGGACAATTTAGTCAGCGGGCCAATTAACCTGGGCAGGAGCACCTCTTTGGACTGGTGGGGGGTAAACCGGAGTACCCGGCGAAAACCAACGCGGACACAGGGAGAGAGACGCGGGGAGAACGTGCAAACTTCCACACAGACAGGCGGCAACCCGAGGAGGGAACCGAACCTGGGTGGCTCTTGGCTCGACGCAGCAGCATTCACTGCGCCACCTCACTTTGTGCTAAGCGTAACGCGGTAATTAGCTTCGCGTGGGCGAGACGCGTGACCTTTATGTAACGGCGGGGAAAGAAGCTCTGTGGCGTTTTACGGTCTCTTTGGCGGTGAAGCCGGGGTTGGGGGGAGCAGTGTTTTCAATGGCCGTGTTGGTAAAGGTGCAGAACCTGTAACTGCCACCTGCTGTGGATGTACGACAAAACCCAGACATACGGAAAGATAGATAGATAGATGAATCAATTCCATCCGGTGGCAAGTCAGTCGCCTTCTTGTCTTTGGTGGTTTGGCAAATTGTTAGTCGAAATCACCCCGAGACTATTTACGTACCATGAGTTGGCCGATAACATCATAATATATAGAAAGCAGTGTGTGGCAATATGGTGCCGGCAAACCGCCTGGCTGCCTCCTCCGCCTCTCTGCGCTTTCCTCACTACGCCTCTGAGTCGTTGTCTCGTCGAATTAATATCTTCGACATTTAATGAATATGTGCCACGCGTTATAAATGTAAAACTATTATTAAACTGTGCTGAGGACGATCCTGAGAAAAACAGGACAGGTGGCAACCATAACGCAATCTGTATGTTGACCTTGGGTGGCATGCGAACTTGGTTCGGCCAGGCGCGGGGGTTCCTGGGCAGGGAAGATGGTGATTTGGGGAGGGTTGCCGGTCTTGTTACACTTAATCTTGGGGCTTAGGGTTGTCCTTAGCTGCGTGTCGCCATGGTGCCCTGTGTCAATAAAAACAATAATCATTATCGTCGTTGTGGGGAATAGAAGTGACAAGCTAAATAAGCAGGTATACTCGTCTCCGTATGGCTGTCTGGCCTTTCACGTAACATGAGAGTATATATATTTTTAATATTTTTTCACGCTTAACCGACTTTCTTGGAGAGCATGATTTCCGAGTTTTGTTTGACTTGGGCCAATGCTGCTGAAATTATACACTCCCCACAAGGCCTTGCGGTTGATGCGATTGTTGTTGATGTGGTTGATGGAAGTTGTGGGGAAGTCAGTTGTGGCTATTCTTTGGATGGACTCGCTCCTGCCATAGGAATGGCGCGGGTAAACGATACAGCTCTGCAGTGAATTGCGTGTTTTCCAAGACGATATGGGCGCGGGATGGTGGCCCTTCCACCTCATAATAAGAAGCGTTTATGGTTTGATTCCCGGCTTAGGTGCCTGTCTGTGCGGAGTTTGCATGCTCTCCCCCGTGTCCGCGTTGGTTTTCGCGGGGTACTGCAGTTTCCTCACACAGTCCAAAGACACGCACGCTGCTGCCTGGGTTGATTTATAATAATAATAGCATTTATAGAGCGCCTATCACCCAAGGGTCGCAAAGCGCTGCACAAGGCTGTGGAGAGAACGGCATGTCAACAACATCAACGGAGATTTGCTTGCTAAGTGCCTCCGATAATCCTTTTTCCGTGAGGCGGCAACGCTACTCACTGCAGCCACCAGGTGTCCAAGTTGTATATTACTTGAAGTTGACCCCACGTGTTAAAAGTGCCCTGGGGCTTCCTATTAAACAGTCCAACATCGCCATCTACTGGACACATGGCGGACTACCATGCCCGTGGATTAAAGGCGCAGATACTGTAATATTTAGAAGTTAATTATTACTGCAGAAAATACCCTGTGAGCTTGCACGCTCTGGAAGCGGGATTCCTGGGTTACAACAAACGTGCGAATTAACCAACACAATATTTAAAATCACAAAAGTAATACAACAAATGTAACATATTTACAGCATTAAATTCTGCAGAGATAAAACTCAAGCCACGATCATCAGGAAAACAAGACAAAACGGGCAAATAATTCCGAAAAAATAGCAAGTAAGGTTATGATAAGGGACGAACACACGGAGGTAATTTAAACCAAGTTTGTCTCAGAGTGGGGGACTTTGATCAGGAACAGAGAGGAGCCTATAAGAATATGGACAAATATCTGATCATCAACAATCCAGATATTTTATCAGACCTGTTTTGGCTTATGTTGCGAGTCTGTTGTTCATCCTGACAACTGTGGGCCGGTTTCGTCCTCATCACTAAACTCTAGTCACCAAAATGACAAGTACGATCCAAATACACAATAACAAGAGTTGCCACCACGGGGCACAAAGTGGGGATAAACAGAATAAGAGAAATAACTGTACGTGTAACTGGCACAAAAAAAAAAACCCAAAACTCTAAATGACCTGTTTCATGAAAACATACAGAATTCCCTACAGGACAGCTATCTCGTCAAACAGGAAAAGTGACCATGACAGAAAAAAAATCCAGGTCATTTTGACAACCATAACAAAAAAACCCATTACATCTGGGGGTTAAAAACCTCTCAGCTGGCATGACAGGCCTAGGGATGAAGGGCGGCAGATTACGGGGTGGGGATCAGAGGGACAAGATAACTGGTGACGTCATGTCCCCCCCCCTCCCATAGCAACCGGTAACCGAGAGGCGACCATATTAGTAGGGGGTTTGACCCATCCGTCCATTGTCAGAAACCGCTTAATCCTGTACAGGGTTGCGGTGAGCCGGAGCCTATCTCGGCAGTCACAGGGCGCGAGGCAAGGCTATACCCAGGATGGAATGCCAGTCGGGGGTTTAACCAGCCCTCAGCAAGTGTTAGGGACCCCGACGTTGAAGCCTCCCCGACAAAGATGGAAGACCGAATCGAGCTACCCCCCCCACTCGGGTCACGAGGGCGCATGCGCCGATGATCTCGCGCGCGGTCGTCCCGCCATCTTGTCGGCGCGAGGGGGCCCCGTGAAGCGCGCGCTTAAAAAGACCAACAACAACAATAAACAACAAACAATAAATAAACAATTTACAACAACAGGTAAACAGTAACAATCAACGCGATAACTTCCGACTGTTACAACTGTAGTTTTCTTTTTGGGAAAGAAACAAAAAAAATTACCTCAGAAAACACCCCACACACTAAGATTAAACCACAAAACACATTGCAATACAACGATTACGTGAACGAGGAATATAGAATTTAACAAAAAAAATCTGCTGTTTAAAAGAAAAAAACCCGGCGAAAGAATATCATTTTTTTTTTACTATAGTAAATATATAAATATTGCGCCCTGTTAATAAATTAGCGGGAGCGCAGAGGGGAGGCGCCTCCTCCCCGCCCCGCGTCCTCTGCGTCCTCCTCATCATTCTGATCGTCATCGTCGTGTCCTCTTCGTCGTCTTTGTCGCCTCTGGACGGAGGCTGCAGGAGGGCGAATGGGGAACGCGGCGGCGACAAAGAAAGGGGGCGAGGCGGAGAGCGGTGAGAGCTGAGGGGACAGGAGGCGAGAGAGGGGAGGCCCCGGCCTGTGCTTTGCCACGGGTGGAAGACTGGGCAGTGGCCCGTACTTGTGCTGTACTGGCCCTGTGTTGTACTGCTTCTGTGCTGTAATACTCTTACGCTGTGATGCCCTGTCATGCCCTCCGATGAGGTATTATTGTAATGATTGTTAATGCCCTGTGTTGTGCTGTATGATGCTGGAATGTCCTGTCCTGTCACGATCTGTCATGCAGTACTGTAATGCCGGATTGCATTGATAGCCAGTAAATGCCCTTTGCTTTTATATAATGTCCGTGCTATGCCCTGTAATGATGGCCTGTTCTGTGGTCTCTTGGCCTATGATGCCCATATGTTGTTCTGTGCTGTAATGCCCTTTGCTGTCGTGTTCCGTGTTGCTCACGTCCTGTCCTGTAATGCTCTGTCATTGTCATTCCCTATCCTGTAACGCACCATGCTGTCAGCACATGTAATGCCCAGTAATGGCCCTTAATTAGATGTAATGGCGATGCCTTGCCCCGTAAATGCTCTTTGGCTTTGATGTCGGATGATGCTCATGCCCTATACGCTAAAGCTCTGCCCTGTGATGTCATGCTCTGTACTGTAAATCTCCCGTAGTGTGATGCTCCGTAATGCCCTTTAATATGGTAGTTTGTAAAGATTTGTAATCCCCTGCGTTGTGATGTATAGTTCTGTAATGCCCTGTCCTGTGTTTGTAATGCCCTGTACTTTGACCTCGTATAATGCCCTGACACCCCTTGTAATGTAATGCCCTTTGATTTGATAGTCGGTGCAGGCTTAGTAATTTCACGTGTTGTGATGCTTTGTGCTCTGATATTCCTTTCAGTTGATATCTTGGGCTGTCATTCGCTGTGTTGTGATGCCCCGTGTTGTATTGTCACGTCCTATAATGCACCGTGGTATGGTTACAAGTAATTCCCTGTGCTGTACTGCACTGCCCTTTCATGTAATAACGTTGTACACGTACCGCTTTGAGATGCCGTAATGCCCAGCACTGTAACGCGCTGGCTTGTGATGCACTATAATGTAGTCCTGTAGTGCCCTGTGTTTTAATGCCCTGCATTGGTGTGATGCATTGTTGTGATGTCCTGTATGGCCTGTACTAAGTGCCCTATCCTGTAATGCCCCTGTGTTTAGCTGTCAGGTATTGCGCCCTGTACCTGCAGAGTGCTGGAATGCCCTGTGTTCTAATGCCCTATAGTACAGTGTATCTCCAAGTGCTGTCATGGCCTGTGCTGTAATGGCCTGCATTGCCTTGTCCTGTAACGCACTGTTGCAAGATTATCTGCTCTGTACAATGATGCCTTGTTCTCTAATACGATATAATGTCCCTTTTATATTGTTTTATAATATTTTGTTGAATAATATTTTTTAATGGCATGTGGTGTCATCAAATATCCTGTGCTATAATGCACTCGAGTGTTATTTAATTTTCCCTGCATCAAAATGCCCTGCACATGCCATGGAATGTTTTTCCATGCCATTACACGTGCTTCCCTGCCCGTCTTGTGATTTATTACCATTTGCTGTGAGTATATGATGCCCTACCCTGCCCTGTAATGCCCTTCTGCTTATGCATAGTGATTTTCTTAAATGTGTTATGCCCTCTCCTGTCCCGCGCTGTTCTGCCCTCTGATGAACAGCGTTCGCCAATCCTGCCCTTCCCAATCCTTCCATTCCATGCCATGTGCTGCCCCTATGCTTTACCTGTAATACCCTGTCATGGTAATGCTCAGTGTTATACTCTGAAATACCCAGATCAGTTGTTCGTTGTTTAGCGCTCACCTACACTGGCCTTCCCTGTTTTGAAATGTTATGTCATGTGCTGCTATGAGATCCTATGAACCCTGCCTTATAATGCCCTGCCTATTAATCGATGCCCTGCCCTTTGCTTAAAAGCCCTGCCTTGTTCCATCTCTGCTTAAGGGCCTTTCAAGCTCTTCCTCTCTATGTATAATTGGTTCATGCCATTTGCGGCTATGCCGTGTCCTGTCCTGTGATGTTCTGGCCAGTGATGGGTTGTCCTGAAATACTGTACTTCGTTCTACCCTCTTCTCAACAATTAATTCCGGCTCTGCCTTTTGTTTTACATGTGTCTTTTTACACGCTATATTTTTGCCTGATCCTCCCTCAACTAACCCAAACATAGTGAACTGTTGCTTGGTTTCCCAGCCATTCTATGACCTACCTAGCCTGGTAGCCCTGACCTGGCAGTAGTGGCAGTTGTTTTGGGGAAGGGATGACAGGGCACTCGCGAAGAGGGACAGTAAGGGAGCATTAGTTCTTGCCTTGGTTGGGTCTTGGCAGGGCATCAGAGAAAAGATGGCTGCTCTGCCAACCCTGGCCCTGCCCTCCTTGCTTTGCTCATCATTGCACCGGCTTGGCTGAGGAAGTAATTTGGAAGTAAAAAATGAATGCGAGAGGTAGTAGGAAGAATGGTTGGGGCTCGGTTGACAAGGACAGGGGATAGTTTTACCTACTCTGGCCTGCTCTGGCTCACGAGATGATGTGACGAGGACACTTTGGAAGTGTAGCAGTCGAGGGTTTGAAGAGATGGGAAGGAAGGTTAGGTTTTGGTTATGTCATGTCACTGGGAAAGAATTGTTTGGCCACCACTGACCAGCATATCCGTGTCCAGCTTTGACCACGGAAGTTGGGTCTTGGCACGGTGATCTCTGTGGTTGGCAGGTAGGCTTTGCTAAACGGTAGAAAATGTGCTGTTTTGTACAAGGCAAGCAGCGTTAACCCATTTAAGGCAGTTTAGCAAGGAGGCTGAACCCATCCCGATAGCTAACCCATAACTTTAACCATGTTGTTGCTTGGTCATAAAGAATTGTCGTATTGCTAAGTGATTAATACACCCGCCTTGTAAAATTTCACATTGCATTGTACTTCCCTGAAATGGAGTTAGTTTCCATGTGCGTTTACTGGCAGGCTCGGCCGTGTCCATTGCTTTTGGAAACAGTGTTTATTCCCCAGAGCCAGAAAGTTACACTACTCTGTTTTAATCACCTCGTTAGCCAAATAGGTAATACTATTATACAACTCGTTACATTATTTTTCATACTGTAAGGCAGTGGTTTACATATTCCAGACCTTCTAATCCTGTGTTGACGAGTGATTTGTTTGTGGTTAAACCGTAAAATGTCAGTGTAATGTATTCGTCGTGCTTGAGATCATTAATTAGTAGCCTTGAAAATATTGTTCCAGTGGTTGGTTTGTTATTCGTATCATCACAATAAGCTAATGTGCCCAACGAAAAAGTGTTTAATATGTATCACTTGTTATGACATAGATCGGAAATGTTTACATTGATAATGAAGATGGACCAAGAGCTCTAAACTATATGCAAAGGCACATGGAGAGATGTATGCTTGAGATTACACTGAGGGACAGAACATTCATAGGTTAAAATTATGATTTCAACTGTTAAGAAAAATGCGTGTGTGCCTGGATAGGACACATTGTTAGAGTTAATGGCCACTGAGCCAGAATAACGAAGGAGGGAACAGGCCCGAGTCTCTGCCGCAAAGGTTTTGCCATGAAATCATCTCATTTGAGAGTACTACCCAACCTCTGCAGCTCAAAAGACCTTGCAGAGTTCAATAAAAATGCAAAGAACTGTGTAAAGAGATGGGAAACTGTAATTTAACCATCGCGCTTCGAAGTATCGCAAAGAAGAAGATCGAAAAAACGGCAGATGGAAGCATGTTGAACAGTTTAAACAACTCCCACATTCAACACGGTTGCCTATTAATAATGTTTTGCTTTGGTGCTGATTTTATTTTTCCCAAAATCTGCACTTTGAGGGCGCAGCCTCATCTGATACGACTGTGTTTATGCTTTGCGACTCAGCTCCAAATTCAGCCAGCTCAAAGGAAGAGGGGTTGGACCATTTAATCCTGGGTATGGAGGGACTCAGTCATCTGTGGTTAGAATGCTTTTGGGTGTGGTGCATGTATTCCCAGAGGTGTACACGTACTAAGGCAGTGTCTGTTGGGTTGACATCCCAACAGACCTGTCTGTATGTAATATATTTGTTCCTGTAAAAATATCCGCCGATCCATAACGTTTTGGGTTCATGAAAGGTGCAATTTTGAATTCGCAACTTGATTTTGAAACCTCAATCTAGCGAACCCTGTCTTTGTAGGTTTACTAACGCCAAATCTCAAATTGTGTAGACTTTTATTCAGCTGTGTGAAGGAATAAATATTGAACACTTAAACCCAGAGACAGTACTGGCTGAGCTTTTTCAATCTACTAGTGACGTCGCTTAATAAATACAACCTTTTAATCTGAGTTCTGGTGCCTATTCTTCAACAGGTCGAACAGTTTAAACAACTTCTTCTTCTTTGCGATTCTTCAAAGCACGATGCGCAGCTTCTGGACATCTTTGTCTTTCAGCTTGGCTTTGAAGTGTTTGGTAGAATTCGCAGGCAACACCAAGTATTTATTACCTGACAGGGGTCGCGACGTGAACGCTTCTACCTTGACCCCCTTTAAACAACTGCAATAGAGGTATTTTATATTATAATAATATAATTTTATAGAGCGCCTTTCACCCGAGGGTCACAAAGCGCTGCACAACGACAGAAAAAACAACTAATAAAAAACAAAGCAACAAAAATTTAATGAATGACAATTTACAGCCCTTTGTTAATGACTCATTGTTTATTTTTTATTCAAACGATAAGATGAATTATGACGACCTAGGATCATGTTTTCATTACTGTAATCCGTACTTTTACCCATGTTGGACCTTTTAGAATCTGTGCGAGTGCAGAGTTTCTGTAAACCTCTCACATACAACATGTTAGCCAGAAATAATAGATTCGAATACACATTATTCCATACATACATCATGAGGATAATAATAGAGAATCAGTTTAATTGATGAAAGCGTACGGTTCTATTTCAGGTTGCATTGCAGCACATAATTAATTGGGGATGCCGCCACGGGTTAATGGTTCGCACACTGGACTTGCAAAGTATAGAGTATAGAGCATAGGTTTGATCTCCTAGCATGGCAGTTAACACAATGGCCATGTTTCTTAAATCTCCCCGGCCTCTTCACACTGAGCAGTATAAATGGGTAATCCATGGCATGTTGCGTGTAGTGGGGTAAAGTGTGGGTACTCCAGGGGGGCTTCGAAAGAACTCCCTCTTGCTGAAGCCCCTTCTGCCACCAGTGTTGAGGTAAACATTGCAGGGCCGCACATTAACCTTTTATATATAGCATGAGTATATGAATCCGATGAATATAAAAAATTTAAGTCAATCAATCCATCAATTTTCTAAACCGCTTGTCCTGGTGAGGGTCGCGGTGGCAGCAGTCCAAGGAGAGTGGACCAGACATCCCTTTCCTCAGCAACAGATTCCAGCTCTTCCTGGGGGATTCCCAGGCGTTCCCAGGCCAGTGAACGCTTTTTCTTAACTCATTGAGTGGATCTGGCAGCAGGACCCAACATTCGGTGTTCCATTGCTCAAACTCCTGTGTTTGCCCTCGGTGGTTGAGCATTTTACACTAGAGCCCTCGGTGTGTCTGGAACTTTTTTCGTCTGTCACAGTACCAAACTAGGCAAAATATAGTGCTGAGCTAATACATATGTGCAAGTTTTAAAAAACAATTTTATACCTGCATTGTATTAGTCTTCTCTTTCTATGTGAATAACTTTTTAAAACGTAATTTAGTTTTGCAATGGAGGTACTTCATACTTTAACGCATGATAATTTACAGCCCTTTGTTAATCACTACTGGATAAAGGTTTCCCTATTCTGTGATGGTCTTGGGAGTTGTTCCATCACACTTTACTCTTATCGGTGCAAGTTGGTAAATGAGGGAGGAAGCGGGACCTGTTCACACTTTCAAGTTTCAAGTTTATTTTACATTACTTGTTACGGATGTCAACTGTGACTGACGATTGAACTCGGGTCGCTGTGTTGATATTGCTGTGCTCTCCATGGCACCGCTACCACTCCCAATACTTTAATGCTTTATGACGCTGTGGTTTGATTTACCATCAAAAGGTTGCATGCTTTAATCCTGAGCTGATATTCTATAAATACTATTATTATTATTATTCACTCAGCGTCCCTCCTCCGTCAACGTTTTGTGGATATCCTATGAAACAGTTGGTTCGTATCACTAACAGAGATGTTTGCTGCACCTTTGCTCATCGAATAGAGCGTTACTTAGATTATTTTTCGTCATCAGCTTAGAGATCATGTGGTTACAGTTTTACAGCAGGAGCTTACCAATGTATTACATGCACAAAACTAGTGTTTTCAATTAAAATCTGTTTAAACGTATCTATTTGACTCTCGAGAGGTTGTTTTTAACTCGATGTCTGTGAAGTGGAATTAGTTTATATCTATCCATCCATTGTTAGAAACCTCTTATTCCTGTACAGGGTTGCGGTGAACCGGAACCTATCCCGGCAGACACAGGGCGCAAGGCAGGTTAAAACTGATCGTAAAATTTCTGCTGTTTTTTAATGCACCTCACTTGTAAATCGAGGTCTCTAACCATAAATTAGCCAATCGGTCTTTTTGACTTGAAGCAACTGCCGGTTCAGGAATGTGCGAGTGTTTTAGATGAAGTTTTAAGTCTTCGTTTCTATTTTATATAATACCGACCGGCTGCGTCTGAAGTTCACGGCAGGCTGTGGAGCTGGCACGCCAACCCTGCACTGTGACATTCGCCAGCATTAAGTCACTACTGAGAGAGTTTACGGAGCATTAACTGTCCTGGTAATGTCACTATAAATGTGCTTCTTAAGGACGCATTTGCGTCTGCATTAGCCTCCTTTACGTGCGCGTGTGCCACACCACTGCGCCGCTGCCACCGTATTGGCCCCTAACGTTGCAATGTCAAAGAATGTAAACGTTTAAATAGCTCTGGTGGTATGTGCTTCACGACCACATCCCAGACATGTGCGAAAGTATTAGCTTTGTTGGAATTTTGAAAATTAATTCATTGTCAATTGCACAGCGGATAAGTTAGCATTGCACGTCTAAATTTAGCCTCCTAATTGATAGCAGAGGCTGTTTAAAAAAACTCGCCGTTATTTAATAGTTATCGCTGTACTTATTTTCTTTCAGAGCCATGAATTGGCTGCTGATAAAATTACACGCAGCACCCGTCTATGTTTACACCCACATTTATTTGTCCATAAGGTTTGAGGGAAGTTGTAACTGTATACTACTGTACACTTGGACTGGTCCCATCTGTTTATCATTGCCATCTTTTTTTTTCCTCATCGGGCTTGATGCAAAATTTTGTGCTGCTTAAAATAGGCCCGGCATAAAAATGTCCAGTTAAAAGTTTAGTCGTAAGCCTCGCCTGTCGATTCAATTCTTCGAAGCGTGATGGTTATATGACAGTTTCCCATTGCAACAAGTTCTTCTTTAGTTGCAGACAGCCATTCAACATTTAGAGATATAATAGTCAGTGCTGGCCTTAAAGGCGGTGGGCATTGGGCCTCTCTTCTTGCTCCCGACTGAGGGGCATCTGGCCTCTGTTGAGCTTCTGGACATCGTTGTCTTTCAGCTCCTCGGCTTCGAAGTGTTTGGTAGAATTTGCAGGTAAATACCAAGTATTACTTGACAGGGATCGCGACGTGAACGCTTCTACGGTCTAATTTTCACAGGATCCCTCAGAGGTGCGATAGAACCGGGCCGCCAGAGTTTTGTCTGTTCCCCCACTATGGGCCTAATTTGGCATTCTTGTGCTATATCTATGCTCGGCGTTTGCTCGAGGGCTTGCCTGTAGCGTGGTGATATGCCCCTTACAGCCAGGCCGACCCTGGAACTGGTCATATCATGTAGTCACCACAGCAACCGTACACTTACTCCGTGACGTCACTCACCTCACTCAACCGCCCTGCCGTGTTGGTAATAGAATTTATAATCAAACAGTTATTTTATGTAGATGTGTGTTTTCACTCAATGTTGTCTCATCTAACATTCTCTCATATTTAACTTTGTCCACTGTTTATTTTTTTATCATTAAGTTTTGTACAAAAAAATACAGCATGTGCAATAGCAGTTGCTCTTAAGAGTTAGTGTTTTGGGAAATCCGTGTTAAGCATTCCTCTTATTTGCAAAGGAGATCAACTCTGCAAATGTAATTCTCATACACTGAGCCATAAAAACCTACATCTGCAAAAGTTACATGGATCACTTCACACAGTACTGTGAACTATCAGTGGTCCACGACTCACATGTTTGAGAACTACTCTTTTACAGCATATACTATTTTGTCTGCTACTTTTGGATAGTCGCTTGAAGTATTCCAGGTTGCCTTTTAAATGTTTCTGGAATGTAATTTACATTCATAAAGCATCCAAATGTGACTGCATGTCAAAGTGCTCTCTTTCATTCTGCCATTCAAGTTTATGGGTGTACATTAGCACGTCGATGCTACTGCACAACATATTACAAATCTCTGCCACGCCCTCTGAGTGAAGCATCCTTTAAAGTGTCACGTGTATTTACCGGTCAGACTGGGTTAACACGGGACTGCTTAACGCTGCCATACCCAAGCGGGCCCTGAGGTGCAGGCGGTTGAGAACCCCTGGCTTGACTCATGTAATGTTCCCTTGGACGGCCAGTGAAGAGGCACTGTTCGGGATTCAGTTGTAAGTGACGTGGGCGATCAGTTAATAACTAATGTTATGAAGTTGCATTGGCACATTGAGCCTCAAATAATCTACATTATAGAGGTGAAGCGTAACTCTTTTACATGCTGCGAAGGTCCCAAGAGTTTTCATTTACTGATCGGTTCATCAAATGGCAGCCATCTAGAGGGTGGGGTGGCCAAATATTTGTCTCAGTCAAGGACATTGAAAATGTTCAGCTGTCTCTCGTAGATGAAATGTCGCAATTGGAAAATAATGAGTGATTAATAAAAATAAATTAGGACATTTTCATGGTAGTACAACTACACAAACCCAGGATTTCAATAAAAATATAATTTGTTCCGAGCTTATGAACAGGTGTGGAAAATGTCCAGCATGGCTGTGACATAGCTATAGAGGATTGACTGTAGTTGCTGGTTTAAACGGCCAGGATTCAACTTTATCCGAGTTGGCAGGTTGCCCCCCCCCCCCCAATGATGGGGATATTGGAGCAGAAATGGATGGCCGGATACCCTTTATGATGCCAACCCCCTTTAGTCGGAAGGTCTTCAGATCGTTTTTGTCTGGAACCTCCTGGTAGGGAGTCCCTACCAGGAGTGCTAGATTCTATTCTAGGTAACATAGCTCTAGGGTTTATTGGAACATGCAAAACCCTCCACCACAATCATTTACAATCCATGTGGAAAGAGCACTGACGGTGTTCCTGGAAATTGTACATCTGGGAAACATTGCTTTTTCATCATTCAGAAAGCTTCAAATATATGTGGAACAGCCCATGATAACACAGCCTAGGTATCATCCACAGACCTAAAACGCAACAGCTTTTAGATTTTGGGTGGTATCTTTGAATTCGACTAAACCCAGTTTTGCATTTTTTGAAGCTCTAGATATGATGGGTGCTCTTCAACGCTGTTCTAGATATGTTAATAAAATCTAAAAACACCATCTAACGCTTAACTCGGATGGCTTCAGCCTTGTGCAATTCACCCAAGGTGCAGAGAGAAGAAGTGAGGATTATGGATAGAGGGCAGGGGAAGTGTGATGGCAGCAGCAGCAGGGCATTGAGAGTGCCTGGTACCCAAAACCTTATCTGCAGCATGTTCTGTGGCCCCCATGGGAATTGATAAATGTTACGAATAACAAATTGATGAGTAGGCGGTGGTCTGGAATGTAGAAATAAACAAACGCTTAAAGTATTCACCTTGCAGGCTGAATTGATGGCATCGTCTCACGACTTAATTGTTAGGTTCGAATTCGATTCGATTCTTCGAAGCGTGATGGTTATGACAGTTTCCCATTGCAACAAGTTCTTCTTTAGTTGCAGACAGCCCTTCAACATTTAGAGATATAATAGTCAGTGCTGGCCTTAAAGGCGGACATTGGCCTCTCTTCTTGCTCCAGACTGAGGGGCTTCTGGCATCTGTTGAGCTTCTGGACATCGTTGTCTTTCAGCTCCTTGGCTTCGAAGTGTTTGGTAGAATTTGCAGGTAATACCAAGTATTACTTGACAGGGATCGCGACGTGAACGCTTCTACCTTGATCCCCAATTGTCAGGTGACGTGTGATTATCTTGTGGTGCGGCTTAAAATGTGTTTAAATACTTCTGAGAACAAACATGTGTTCTTCTTCTTCTTCTTTGCGATTCTTCGAAGCGCGATGTTAAATTACAGTTTCCCATTTTCTTACACAGCCCCTTGCATTTTCAAAGCATTAAAGAATCCATTTAAATGAATGTTTTTTGCTTCATCCTGATTTGTTACCTCACGAGACCCCAGCGAGTGGCCTACCTGGCATTCGTCAGAGATGGAATCACTCCGCGAATTAAACAGATAAGTACTGCACGCTCAGTCCTATTAGGGAGCTCATCCTCCCATGTGTGATTTCAAAGTGAGTGTCAAAATGTACGTAGCAAAGACCGAAAGGCCAAACAGAAAAGACTTGTGCTTGTTTTTTGTAAACACAAAAGTCAAGTTTTTTAACAGCTGTCTTTTTTACTTGGTCTTCTATGTTTATGTTTAGAGGTGTTTAGATACTCTCAAGAAAATCATGTTTAGAAGCATTACAGAATCCACATAATTGCAAGATTTATCTTGATTATTAATGACTTGTTTGGACTACAAATCCAAGTCGGGAGTAAGCTCAGCCCATCATAACTGTGGAGGCTATAAAATAGGTATTTCTTTCTCATAAGTGCTCAGTAGTTGGACGCTAGCATACGGATAGAATGACCTTGCTCGAGGTTACCAATGGATATTAGTGCCCGCAAATATTACTTGAGCAGAGATAATGACATTTTCATGAAGTGTAAAACTTATGTAGGTTTTGCAATTGTTTTGGATTCCTATTGTGGGCATAATTTCGAGTAAAGTTTTAACGGTCTTTTTTTCGTTTTTTGCATTTTATAATCATTAAATATGTATGCATATCGGCATATTGTGAATACATGCAGATAAACCTTGCTGGTGTTTACTAAAAGCCAACCAGTGACAGCAGACAAGTCGAGTTTTGGAACAGGTTTTTATTTTGACTTGGTGACATTGTGGTCACAATATAATAGCATTTATAGAGCGCCTTTCACCCGAGGGTCACAAAGCGCTGCACATGGGCCGCGGAGAGAACGGCATGTCAACAACGACGGGAAAAAAGACAGGTAGTAAAAACCAAAGCAACGAAAATTAAATGATTAATGCTGCTTTGAATACACTGAAAGGTAGTGAAACTGTCAATCTTAAGAGCGGCACAAATATGCCAGCGTTCCCTAAGATGGCCGTCACTTCGGAAGGTCACCAGAAGCTGGCCATCGTGCTTCGAAGAATCGCAAAGAAGAAGACCAGGTCATACACCAGTCATGGGCTTCACATATCCCCAACGTTACTTAGGGCTCATTGAAAATGGCCCGTAGGAATACAGGCGCGAATCCACAAATCTTGAGAAGCACCTCTCTCTCGTATGACATAGCGCAGTTCCCACCGTGGGCTTGGCATGATTAAGCATCCCTTTTTCTCTTCTGCCATGCCCACGGGAAACGTACTGTTGCTGTGGTGATGGCGCAGTGGGAGATCTTCCAGCACTGTAGTCTACTTCTGACCGCAGCACATCAGCTGTGGTGGAAAAAACGCACGTAACCAACTCGGTTGCAGCAACGCTGCCCAGGCTTACTTGTATCCCAAAGGGGCTTGCTTTTAGTTTGTTTCATCCATCCATCCATTTTCTAAACCGCTTGTCCTGGTGAGGGTCGCTGTGGCAGCAGTCCAAGGAGAGTGGACCAGACATCCCTTTCCTTTAGCAACAGTAGACGGGCTTAGACCTCTATGGATGAATACCTTCAAAATAGAATGAATATGTGGCATGCTTTATTACTTTTATTCAATTATTCTTTATTTATTATTAGCACGATGGACTGACAATCCAGAGGTTGCCAGTTCGCTTCGACAGGTGAAACAACGAGCAGACTTTTAACATTTCGCCGGCTCTGCCCACCTCGCGGTACAAATGGGTATACCGCAGTCGATCTGCATGTCGGGCGTGGGAGGATTCTCGGATATCTTCCGTGACATCTGGCTAGCGTGGGAGAGTGAGCTAAATATCCGAGTTCTCCCGAACTCCCTTGAGTGGGAGCCTCTTCTGCCATCAGTGGCGTGAGCAACTAATTGCTGGCCGGCACCCTTACCGACTGTGTAGATCACTTAGTCTCCTTCCAGTAATTCTGTGGTCAGTGCTCTTCTGAAGGCTCTCACATTATTCCACTTGATCTCGACCTACCTGCCTCCGTTAATTTCCACAAGCTAACGTTTGCTTCTTAAGCGTGCCACACATGAGAATTTTATTGCGGTAGAATCCAATAATTTGCGATCCAATACTCAGCGAATCCCCTATAATTCATGGATTATTGGTGGTTCACCTCTGATAATGCTCAATTTTAACGTGGATTAAATTATCCGCTAGTCACGTGCCCTTGCTTCCCCTGTAATCTGCATATTTCGCAGTACCTTTTTTGTGGATTATGGAACTAACTTTCGCGGTGCACCATGGATTGCAGGATTAGTGATAATCGTCTCCCCGTATCAATGTGGAGTGTTGTAGTTCTGTTAGATGTCATCAGTGCTAGCTGATTATGGTGATAAAGACATGTAAGGTTTGTGACAGGCTAAAATTAGTGTCCTCATGCTCAAATAATTGCTGAGCAGTGCACACTTCTTGCTTTGGGTACCATAAGCCACTTAAGTTAAACATCGTAATATTTTGCCATCAAATTTGGCCGCTCTGTAGCCAATTATAAGATTGGGGTCATCTTTTTTGCTCGAAAGATATTTATTTAGCAAGCTATTACTTATGATACTACAAATCATTGGCCTGTCAAAATGTGAAGTGGTGCTTTAAAGTTATCATTTAGAGTTCTTAATTTGTTGTAGCCCATGCCTCAAAGCACTCATGTGTTGAGTCAGCACCACTGCGGTGATTAATTCACATCAACACAAACAGCCTTTGTTTAAACTTTATAGTAAGTTTATGGTCCCAGACGTTTAAGCAATAATTTCCCAAACAACATACATTTCCTTGTTTTGCCTATTCAGCTCTGTTTATTTAAAAATTTGTTTTGATTGCCACGTGGTAAACTGTCTTTGCAGGACATGGGGTCTAGTTTATTGACTCCAGAAGTAGTTATTTTTCACCATATTCGGAGGAAATTCGCTCACAGTGATGTATTGTCTAGTGGGCGAGTTCCAAATGTAAATGTTTTAATCCGAATAAATGAAACTAACATTGCATTTGGAATACAGTTGGCCATTGGTTGGTGGTGTCATGGTCCAAATTTGCAAAGTAAAAAAATACGCTCAAATTATTCAAATCGTAAATATAACAATCTTCGCCCCCTGCTGGTAGAACTCGGCGCAACCCTCATAAAATAGTCTTGAAACTAAGGTTTTCCTGGGTAAACAATTGCAGTAATAAGAATTGTGAAGGGAAAATAATAAGAAAACTATTGATAAAGTGTAAAAGAGTCACTAGCTGTTAGTGATCCAACCATGTCTCAAGCTTGCCTGTCTGTTTTTCCAGTTTCACGACTTTTCAGTGTCTTCGAAGCAGCCTTTTTTCTGTCGTGCAGCGCTTTGTGACCGTCGGGTGAAAGGCGCTCTATAAAATGCTATTATTATTATTATCACTGTCGCTGGCAATGAAAAGAGTTGGGAGGAACAAGGCATGGTACTGATGTAGGTTTTGACAGCTCGATGCATGAGAATTGCTTTCAAAAGCTGTCCTTTCGGGACTTGTTAGAGGCGAAATGTCACAAAGGAGAAAAGGGGGAGCGCTCGACAAAGTTATCCTGAAAGAACAGCTTTGGAAGGCAAATCTCAAGGTTCACAATGTTCAATGGAGTACCCAGTGAGCTTGCAAGCTCGTTACCAGGCAGATCAAGCACACCAAGCAGAATCAGCATAGACAGCAGCGACTCGAGGTAACAAAACCAGGATACGTGCATATACATTTCATAATTACAATGAGCAGACGTTCATAATTCCAGTCAAGTCACCTGGAGCATTCTCATGAATGCCTGCCAATAAGCTTCAGTTTAAGGTCAAGGTCCAAACGTCATCATGGCTACTTCCAATGATGCTATTCCGTTCACTATCACTTCTTTCTGCCAGCCTGCTGGGTTCTTGCTGTATCATCATCATCATAATCACCATCTGGCTTTGTCTCTTTCCACCAAGTTACTGACCTCTGGGTACCATTTCATTGTCTATATCAATGGACGGCCTTTATCCATCCTGCATGTGTCCTACCAATCACAACCCTCTTATGTACAGAATACGTTCTTGCTGTGTTCCGTTCCAAACTTCCGAGTTGCTTATTCTCTCCCTTGTTGAAACAAATGAGTTTACGTGGCCTTGAGCTGCGTCTAGCCTAGTACAGGTACCGTACATTATGACCTGTTTTGTTGTGAGGAATTGTATTTGTACCTGGGTGTGTCTTTACATGAGGTGGATAAACATATCATTCATTTACTTCATTTTGATTGGGAAAATCAATATACAGGCCATGTTCTGCTTCTCAGGTTTTTAATACGTTCAGTGCTCCGTGCTATGAATTATTTATAAAATTGTAATTTTAGTTTATGCTTTGCTATAAATAGTGAGTTAATTAGTGGCACACTAAGCCGATAATACCATTATCTGTATGGGTTTTAGTCGCTTCCGCACATGCACAGTTTTTCGGCACGTTTGTACACCCTTCTTCTTCTCTGCGATTCTTCGAAGCACGATGGTCAGCTTCCGGACATCGTTGTCTTTCAGCTCAGCTTCGAAGTGTTTGGTAGAATTCGTAGGCAATACCAAGTATCACCTGACAGGGATCGCGACGTGAACGCTTCTACCTTGACCCCCTGTGCACCCTTATAATCCTAGACACTTGAAAAGTTGTAGGAAGCTAATAATAATGATTTGCTTATGACATAGCGCCCTATACGCAGTGGCGCCTCACAGCTCTTTACATCACATCTTTGTGACCCTCGGGTGAAAGGCGCTATATAAATTTATATTATTATATTATTATTATTATATCTTATCTCAGCACAATTGAAAGGGGCACCCCAGTGGCAGCTGTCCCTGTGAGCACTAGTTGACTTAGCGCCTGACCTTAAATGGGCATTAGTCTGCCAGGAGGGGACAATGATTGCTATGGATAATCCCAATTGAATATTTTATAGGTAATGTTTTAATTTGGATCCTGACGGTGGCATACGATGGCCCCACTCTTGCGACTACATAAGGGGAAGTTAAACGTCTGCTCTGAACCGGGTTGCACACATTTTCTTGATAATTACACTCACAATAAATATCAGGGCGGCCACTGGTTTCAGACCGTAAAGCTGTTAAAGGTAGCGCTGAATGATATTTGTTTGTGATTGGGCAATTCAAATCGACATATGTCCCTGCTTATGCAATGATGTGGCAAACATTCCAATTGGGTGCCCTAAGCCAGCTGTGAACATTCCACATTCACGATGGTCTCTCCAAAGGATGTCTGCTGTTGTCTTTCCACAAATTGATAGTCATATTGGCCTCAAAGAGATGTTGAGTGGGCGGCACGGTGGCGCGGTGGGTAGCGCTGCCGCCTCACAGCAAGGAGCTCCCGGGTTCGAATCCGAGCTCCCGGGTTCGAATCCCAGCTCGGGGTCATTTCTGTGTGGAATTTGCATGTTCTCCCTGTCTGTATAAGTTTTTTCCAGGCACTCCAGTTTGCTCCCACAGTCCAAAGACATGCTGCTGCATAGGTTAATTGGCCTGCGGTCTAAATATCCCCCTGGTGCCTTGTGATGGACTGGCGTCCTATCCTGGGTAGAGCCGTGCCTTGCGCCCTGTGTCCGGCGAAAACCCACGCAGACATCGGGGAGAACATGCAAACTCTGTACAGAAAGGCACCCGAGCCGAGATTCGAACCCGGGACATTCTTGCTGTGAGGCGGCAGCGATACCCACTGCGCCACCGTGCCGCTCCCACCAGCCGGAAATAGAAAAATAAAATTCTCCTCCAGGAGCCAAGGTTTCAAAACGTTTCAATATTGTTTTTAAAGAAGTTTTTTTGCTTCATTGACGTCACTGGAAGATATACATGGTTCAGCCCATTATATTCACATACTTTTTTAAAATCACAAGTGTTTTCAGTGAGGACTGAGATATCTCCAGAGGGCACATAGTGCTAATTATGTGCATTTTTCTGTCACTGTTATGCAGAAACTGTAGCTGTGTGGCTCTCAACCCATCAACGAAAAGTGTGATGAGTTCAAATCTCAGTTGGGGGTCGACTCTTTGGTTAATAAAATGACCCCCATGTATAAAGCCAACAGTTAATTGCTCCTATAAAGGGAATTGCCCCGATCACGTACGTTTGTGAAATTTCCATCACTGGCACAGAACTGGCAATGGAGATGAGACGGAAAAGCTGGGAATGTATATATGAATATTCGGAAATTAAACATTTTGGTGAACTCATCAAATGGTACAAACACAATGTCAGAACCGGTTTTTTAGATCATCATGATGTCTGAATATAACAGCATCATATATGCTGAAACCTGTGACCAAATAACCCTAAACGTGTCCGATCTTGTCAGATCTCAGAAGCTAAACAGTGTTGAGCCAGGTTAGTACTTGCATGGGAGACTGCCAAGCTTTTGTAGGCTTAGGCTGTGTGAGGTGGCTTGGAGATGTTATGCGTGGGTTTTACCCCCTCGTATGTTATCCCGTCGTGTGTGTGTGTTTTATATGGACACTCGAGTTTCCTCCCACATGCAAAACATTCATTAATAGTACTGGCCAAACAGACCCAGCGACGTTTTTTTCTTGATACTCCCAAGTACGTTATTATCTTTAACACCTGAGAACCTCGTGTCACATCCAGATGCGCGCTCACAATCTCCACCCGTGATCTCCGCGGTGCCGTCTCGCTGCTCTAACACTGGTGGCATGGCATTAGCTCCATGAGCCACACAGCCACCTCCA
>JAZEWU010000046.1:3093539-3109943 GCA_036362915.1 Geotria australis | reverse complement strand
TCAGGGGCCTAATCCAGCGTACTTCCGGCCACGTTGTGTGAGCCCAGTGCTCGCCGCGTGCCTAAATATAGCAGCTGCTTTGCGAAGGTTAATCCCACAGCACAGCTGGCTGGGGTGTGGGGCGGGCGGGCAGGCGGGCAGGCGGGCGGGGGAGAGAGGCGATGCAGGGATGTGTGTGCAATCCGCGGATTGATAAAGAGCGTGGCAGAGAGGGCTATGACGTCCATAATAATCCATGGGCCTAGACTAAATATTTCACTCGTGTATAGACACCTCCAGTGGCAAGGCAGCAGTGGCATCGATTTCGTAATACGGTCAATAGTTGTATAATTTGCAGTAACTTTTTTCAATGCGGTGTATTGATGTTGGTTGTCACGACTGTATGTATGAGAATAGCTTGTAAGAGCTGTTCTTTCAGGATAGCCATGTCAGGCGTTCCTCATCTCTCCATCGTAACGTTTTGCCTGCCATGTTGGAGACATCATGAAGCTTCAGAAGTCCTTAAAGCAAGTTTTCAATCCATTTAATTAGGCAAACCATTTTTTTTGGCCATGGAAATACATTCATACGACTAAAGTTTTGCCACTTCAGGTAGTATTACCAATTTCCACGATAGTGATGGACCTGTAAATATGTTTGATTGCAGGGTGCCACCATGGCTGCTCAAAACATTGCATCGTGTTATTATCTCATAAAAACAATAGAGATTCAGCCAGTAAAGTTGTTATAGCAAGCATTGCCAGATTAGACATTGTAAAATTGAGGCTGACTTTTTGCTTGCATTGCGGTTAATATAGTGCCCACTTCCTAAAGTGCCTACTTCCTGGATGCTGATTGATAGGTAATGTCGCAATATTCGAACAATGGTAGAATATAAAATATACGCGGTTTTACCCTTTCTGGCAATGAGAAAAGTATTAAGATCTTAAAACACTAAATGGACACCTTTTTGCAAAGGTTCTACATTATTTGTACACCGGCAAAATGGTATAATACTCACCGTTACAAAATCTAAGTGGAACTTAGTTGGAAAACAATGTTTATGTCTATAAAGAAAGCCAATTTATTTTGTATCTTCTTGGCAATGCATTCAATGTAAGGTCTGAACAAAAAATGTGAGTCTTATAAAAACGCAATGTCATATTCTCTGTCATTCTGGTCAGTGCTCATGGATGAAGCGAGTGCCTAGGACTGGTTCAAATTTTACTCGCCACTGATGTTTACTGTCTCTGGGAATCGATGGAATGCATATCAATGGGTTCATAGTGCAGCGTGCTAATTACTAGTAGGGGGATTTATTCAATAAATAATAATTGTGTCTTGAATGAGTGTTTTTATATATCATGAATCCAGAGTACCCAGAGAAAACATTCAAGCGCCTCACAGATGAATGATTAAAATGAGCTGTAGGTCTGACACAGGGGTTTAGGTTAGTGATAGAGATAAGATCATAATTATTGTATATAATACAAGTTATTGTTAGTCAGAATCCTGATTAGAATACAGGTTTGCGTTAGAGTTGGATCTCGAGTTAGGTTTAAGGTCACGATTAGATTTTTGGGTTCAGGATAGAGTAAGACATTATTTTCGAATTCAGAGTGATACGATCTTAAACTTGACAAGCCCCCTGATATAGAACGTCTCTGTGCAGTTACAAATAGTGAGAGTTGTAATTTGTGTGACTGCAAGTGAAGTTATTATTGAAACAATGTACAAAGTCTTGAACTTGACAATTAATGTTCATGACAGTGCTGCTCTCTAGTGGTAGGCAATTAACAACCTTGCACGACGAACAATATTATGATGATTTTGCTTTAGCACTCATTCAGGAACTTTCATTTTCTAAATGATGACATGTAATACTCCTATTTAAAAATGTGTAATTTTACATCTAATTGCATTACAAAACTTACAGCTATACAGAGCTTAGAAGACAAAAGCTGTGCCTGCTCAAAGGAGCATTTATTTGATCCTCATGTCCATTGATAGCCGTTGAGAGAGTGGTGGAAATACCTTTTCACCGTGGTGAGGTTCATTCCCCCCACAACAGGGCAACTTCTCACATCCAACAAAGTGGTACTCACTGACCCTATAGAGATGATGGGTTAAGCAACCACCGACCAGGATATTAGCTAACTACCTTAATCAGCCTTAATAAATAATGTTTTTGTTTCTTTGGTTTTTATTGGTTGTTTTTTCTTTCATTGTTGACATGCCATTCTCTTCGCGGCCCTTGTGCAGCGCTTTGTGACCCTCGGGTGAAAGGCCCTATATAAAATGCTATTATTAATTACTTGCACTAACCAGCGTGGGGAGGTATGGTCAAATAGCCCCGGCAACCTATGCCATGTGATGAGACCCTCATTTTGCAGTCAGTTGACAAAGGGCGACACAGGGTAAGGTAAACAACTTGCAGTTGCAGACTCTAACTTGCAAGGAAGCTTTGAGAAACAGAAAATGTAATTGACGTAATCAAGTTATATTATTTGGCACAAGTGAATCCAAGAGGTTGCCAAGCAACGGGAAGACTTTGTCAGATAGTGAGATGCTGTAAAAGGAGACTTTGGTGGGCCAAGTATTGACTTTGCAAAAGCTTTGCAAAAAATAAAAGGCACGTTGTGGTGCATCAGCAGCATTGGTCATGACTAGCAGGGTACCGGCCCTACAGGCGATCTTGTTCTAAGCGTATAACACATTCTTCTGACGTCTGTTGATAACATTTTCTGTTGACATGACTGCTTTGACCTGGATTTTTGTCCTGATGTCCTTTTGGGAATTTTGCTGGCTCTCTTGAAGTTTCAGACGAGTAATCAATAAGTGGGAAGTAAACCCAAAAATAAGACATAAAAGTCTTGGTGTTGTGCAGATAAAATGTGCGTTTTTAAAGGATTCGAACCCGATGCCCTAAATGCGGACATCCATCCAAACATATAAACACTTACTGCATTATTTATAGATATAGATGATTTCATGAGTTTGGTGCTGTGTTGTCGGTGGTTTTGTGGCTGCGAGTGATCTCTTGATTTCCTGTCATTCCTGTGCCGATACAGCCAGCTTTACCGTCGTGAGCCACATGGTGGAGCCCTATCTATATGGTGCAGAGCCAGCATTATCCATCCATCCATTTTCAGAAACCGCTTAATACTGGTACAGGGTCGCGGTGAGCCGGAGCCTATTCCGGCAGACACAGCGCGCAAGGCAGGGGTATACCGAGGATGGGACGCCAGTCCATTGCAGGGCGCCTGGGGCAATTTACTCAGTAGGCCAATTAACCTGGCAGCATGTCCTTTGGACGGTGGGCTGAAACCGGAGTGCCTGGCGAAAACCCACGCGGACACGGGGAGAACATGCAAACTCCAAGCCAGCATTATGCCAAGAGGTTATCAGTAGAAATGGGAAGGGCAGGCGATACTGAATTAACCAGTATGGGGAACACGAGACTCCATTTAGATTATGTGTACATGTGTGAATGTCATTTTGTCCAGGACGTGTGTACTGCAATGTATAAATTAATTTAATTGCTGGGAATGTGTGTGTTGTGGTTTGTATGTTTATTGTTGTACGAGACCAGGATTAATCGTTACTCAAATTAGCACTTGTGCCAGATGTCGGTAAGTCTAATGTGCCGAGTTTTACCGGCACAAAAAAAATCCTACGAGTTAATGGCACAATTATTATTCATTTATGCATTTATTGGAACATTTTGTATTTGGGGCATTTTGTGTAGGGGGCAGCACAGTGCCGCAGTGACTAGCGCTGCTGCCTCACAGCAAGAAGGTCCTGGGTTCGATTTCTGGCTGGGGTGCGTTTCTGTGTGGAGTTTGCATGCTCTCTCTATGGGCTTTCTCCGGGTATTCTAGTTTCCTCCCACAGTCTAAAGACATGCTGTCTAGGTTAATTGGCCTGACTAATTTGCTCCCGGTGCCCTGTGGTGGACTGCCGTGCACCCCGTCTAATTCCGGTTAGGCTCGTCGCGACCCCTGTCAGGCAATACTTGGTGTTGCCTGCGAATTCTACCAAACACTTCAAAGCCAAGCTGAAAGACAATGATGTCCAGAAGCTGCCCATCGTGCTTTGAAGAATCGCAAAGAAGAAGACCGTGAATCTGCACAGGATTAACTGGATACTGATAATGAATGAACGAACATTTTTATATTGCTTTAAGTCAATATTATGCCTGCATTCCAAATATATGTTGTTATTGACAAGAACAAACGTGTACTATATACATTGGACGTAAAACATGCGTTGTTTCGTTTAAAAATAAGATTGTGCTATGTAGTTGCATAAAGACAGCCTATGTTTGCACGGTATTTTGTTCAGCCCAGCAGGTGGCAGCCAATCTTCTTCTTTGCGATTCTTCAAAGCACGATGGGCAGCTTCTGGACATCGTTGTCTTTCAGCTTGGCTTCGAAGTGTTTGGTAGAATTCGCAGGCAACACCAAGTATTACCTGACAGGGGTCGCGACGTGAACGCTTCTACCTTGACCCCCAATGATAGAGTGGGATGCTTGTCTGATGGGGGTGTAGCAGCGCTCTATTAAACCGGTGACTCTAGTTCGATTTCCAAACACGGCTAACATCAGTCGCAGGTTAGATAGATACATGTTTTATCATTATAGCTAAAAATACCCAGCGAGCTTTGCAAGCTCTGGAAGTGGGATTCTTCGGATGCAGCAAACGTGGGAAATAACAACATGAAATGTATAAGATCATAGGGTGATACAACGAATTTAACGTATTTACAGCATTAAGTTGTGCAGGGATAAAACCATTAGCCGTAAACATTAGGTGAACAGTAATACATAGCATTGCACAAGACAAAAAGGTACAATCATTCCCAGTTACAAAGAGACACAGCTGTGCAGAAGTGTAACAGTGCGATGTGAATAGGTTGAAGAAGCCTATTGCTTCATACAATGAAAAAGCATATGCAGCACTTGAAACCACGTATCAATTTGTACAATGGCAGCTAGGCAGAAATTTTAATTCAAATAGAGATCTGAGGTGGTTCATCGAAGGTACTGACTAGCTCCAAGCTTAGAGCGATATTGTTCCAAAAAGGAAGGGCAGTCGCCACAAAATGGCTTGTACCCCAAATATTGATGTGCATATCATAACCTGTCCTGCCTACCCCTTCTTCACCAACCAGCAATGACCCACATGATAACATCATAATATGCAGGAAGGAGTGTGTGGCAATATGGCGCTGGCAAACCGCTTTGCTGCCTCCTCCACCTCTCTGTGCTTTCCTCGCGCCTCAGAGTCGTTCTCTCGTCGAATGAATACCTTTGACATTGAATTAATATGTGCGCGTTATAAATGAAAAAATATTCTTATTATTAGAGAATACACCCAATACGGAGCTAGAGCGATGAGATAGTCTGTCGTATGGTGAGAGCACCAGGATTATCAGTGACCAACAACATACTATATAGGACGTGCAGTGTCTTGACGGGTTGGCACCAGGTCACCCCGTGGCTTGCCTCCTCCCCCCCTGCCCACCCCCTGCAGGTTACCTTGAGCCTCATGAGTCGTTCTGTCTTCGAATTAATAATTCGAAATTGAATGAACATGTGTGCATTATTAATTGTATTTATATTATATTTCTCTCGCCAATAACATCTGCTAATCCGAAATATTTTGTTTAACAGCCCTAAGGACAACTTTGGTTGACTCCCCATAGAATGGTACTAATTTCCCTGAGGGATGATAGGCTGAGTGAACTGCCAGAGAAGGATTTTAATTTGCTCAGCTCCTTTTTTGAGTCGGGTTTTCTTGCCAACCACAGCATCTTCTTCCAGCTTTCTTATTTCCAGGTTCTGTTATTTCAAGCACTCTAATTAAAAAAAAATCACTTTGTCAACTTTTCAGCTGTTGTATTTCAACTAAGGAAGCCGTATAACGCTCGGGCTAACAAAATGGCCACTTTGTCTTTTAGCCAGCTTAACAATTACCCTTAAATATACACAGGATGGTGCAGTGGTAATATCTGCACCTCACAGAAAGAAGGTCCTGCACGAGGCAGTTCAATTCCCACCTTGGGCACCTTGCATTGTGGAGTTTGTGTGTTCTCCCTCTGTTCTGCATAGGTTTCCTCTGGGTTCCTCGAAAAATAAAATAACACTCGTTAATTAATTGGCGAATAACATCATGATATATTGGACACAGTGTCTGGCGGGTTGGCACCGGCTGACCGCGTCCTTCTTGCAGCGCCTTAGGCCCTCCAAGTCCTATTAGGAACCCCAATAATAGCTGCCCAGTGAATTTATGTTGATGTTATTTGGGGTTAGTATTATGATATTCTTTAAAAACCGTAGTTCTGTACTGTACCGTGCGATGATCGTGTTATTTCAGTGTTTAACGTTGTCAGTGAAATGCAGTGGAAAATGTATTTTGTCCCAAAAGGACACAACCCTGCACTGTGTCCTGTTTACTGAAAATGTATTGATGTTTTGCCATAAACAAGGTCACCCATCCAGAAATGCTGATACTATTATTATGTGTTCCTTTGGTTTGACATGATTGGCTTCGTGCTTTAAGGACATTTTATTTTAAGTAAGCAAGCACTGTTTTTAGTACATTCTATAAGCACCGAATAAGTTTACCTTATATTTCCTTATTAATGCTATTTTGGGTGGAAGGGCAGGGCAGTGGTAATACTTTTTCCTCATGGTAAGCAGGGCTTGCGTTCAGTTTCTGACTGGTGCCTTGACGTGTGGAGTTTGAGTTCTCCTCTCTGTTCTGTATTGGCTTCTCTGGGTTCTGCAGTTTCCTCCCATAACTAAAAGCAATCCATACAATGTAACTGGTATTGGCCAAACATTCCGATGATATTAAAGTCCTCAAAATTACTCAGTTGGGATTACGCATAGCAACATCATCCCCTATTGAAGAAAATTGGTCAGACCCTCGCACAAAAGAGTCTTGGGGCTCATTGAGGCTGATTTAGGGTAGACAAGCCTTTTAATAATAATACTTTCTTGTTGTGGTACATGTAGAATCTGTAGTGGCAGCAGAGTTTCGTCATACAAATCCTAACCAAAATAATACGAATTATAAACAGTGGGTTTGTATATGCATGGCCTAATTCAGGTATCCTGAGTATAAGAATCAATTATAGGCTATGAATCATTAAAGTCCCTCTTTTTGATGCTGCCAAGTATGTGGCAGCTATTGAGAAAAGTTGGCGGGCAAATAGAATATAACCAGCTTGCAGTGGGGCAACATCTAATCTGAGGGAAATCTGCGTGTTTACAAGGTTCGATGACTATTACATAGGCACGTTGTGCAGCGCCCGCAGCTCTTCTACATGACATGTTGGCTGCCGAGCCCCTTTTTTTTGCCGTATTCGCTTTATTCTCCCCCAGCAGTTAAAAAGCAGGTCGAGGGCAAAAATGCAACAAGGATGGTCACTATTGGGGATCAAGGTAGAAGCGTTCACGTCACGATCCCTGTCAAGTAATACTTGGTATTACCTGAAAATTCTAGCAAACACTTCGAAGCCGAGGAGCTGAAAGACAACGATGTCCAAAAGCTCAACAGACGCCAGAAGCCCCTCAGTCTGGAGCAAGAAGAGAGGCTAATGCCCGCCTTTAAGGCCAGCACTGACTATTATATATCTCTAAATGTTGAAGGGCTGTCTGCAACTAAAGAAGAACTAGTTGCAATGGGGAACTTTCATATAACCATCACGCTTCGATGAATCGAATCGAATTCTACTAGTGCACCAGCGATATAAATCAACTGTATCTTTGTTGTCGTGACTTGCTGCACAGCTAAGCCGATGACAATGGCCTCCGATTTGCCTGCGTTCAAATATCCATCAATTCAATGAGTGCCTTTCTGTGTGGAGTTTGCACCTTTTCCTTGTATCCGCCAGGCACTCAGGTTTCCTCCCACAGTCCAAAGACACGTTGCCTAGGTTAATTGGCCTGAAAACATTGCCCCCAATGTTATGCAATGGACTGGAGTCCCATCATGGGTATAGCCGTGCCTTGCACCCTGTGTCTGCCGAGATAGGGTCCAGGCCCCACGACCCTGTAATAAGCTTAAGCGGGTACTGATGATTATAATCTTCTTCTTTGCGATTCTTCGAAGCACGATGGTCAGCCTCTGGACATCGTTGTCTTTCAGCTCGGCCTCGAAGTGTTTGGTAGAATTCGCAGGCAATACAAAGTATTACCTGACAGGGATCGCGACGTGAACGCTTCTACCTTGACCCCCATGATTATAATGATAATCTACTTTTGTAACGCGCGCATTTTCTCCGGGCGCGTTGCACCCATTGATTTGGAGGCGCGGAGCCCTGCTCAGTCGGTTCGTTGTGAAGAGGTGAAGAGGTGACTTTTTAAGAGTTTTTTGAAGGCTGTGGGGGACTGTGTTTGACGCAATAGGTGTGGCAGGCTGTTCCAGGTTGTGGGTGCCGCGACCGAGAATCGGCGTTTCGCGAAGGTTGTACGTGAGCGTGGTGTGTGGAGTAGGTACTGTGATGCATGCACACCACTCGGTGGTATGTTTTCACAGTGATCCAGCATCAGTGAGGGCCCAATACGACCCAACACCGGTGGGTCCAAATGTGAGAAAAGTGAGTTTCACGGCTCCCAATAGAAGGTGTGAAGTTTGTGTATTTTCGGCGAGCGATCGTGCAGAAATATCTTCCGACAACACGTTGCTGCTTGTGTCTTGATTTTAAACACCGGCAACAGAGATCTACCATGCGTGCACTTGCCCTACACATTAATATTTGCTTTAGTTTGTAGGACATATGCTGTAGTGTGTAAATGATAAGTATATTAGTTATTTGATGAGCAAGCGTCATGTTTTGATTCCCCTAACTCAATAATTGCCGATTGATTTCCAAATTACCCAGAATGTGCCCGATCTTGATAGATCTGGGAAACTAAGCAGGGTTGAGCCTGGATAATGGATGAATAGGTGACCAGAACGATGAAAACAGATGTTATTTGGCTGTGGGACTATGTGGTTCTCAGCAGCAAACAGTGCAGCAAAATCTACCACTATTCTGGACTTTGTGTATTCTCCCCGCCATCACCAACCCTCAGAAACTAGCACGATGAAGTAATCATCTCATCACACCCATGACCCCCAGCGTCTCTGGAGGCTCTCGTCCAGCAGTGTATTGACAAAAGCGTTGTATGTACACGTGTATACGAGTAATTAACTAATTTTAACAATCAGAAACGATGGATTGATGGGAACCTTTTTAGTGGTGGCCTGATATAGATACAACCAACACAGTGATGCCGAAAAGTTATCGAACCTTTTTCAATCTACAGCAGCAAATAATCCACAGTGGGGTCCTATGGCCCCACTAGAGCATTGCCATATGGCCGACGGGTGGTGTCATATGGCATTCAACATGTGCGAGCGTGTGTCAGTTGTCATGTAACATTATTTATGGAAACATTCATTCCAACAGGTTAGACCTGGCAGGTCACACCTGCATTCCAACAAACACCATTTGTTGTAAATGTGAAGCCTTTAATTCTTAATTAACATTGCAATGAAGCGGAGTTTTTTTTTTATTCTGCACATTACCTCGTGGTTGTAATAATAATAATCTCATTTTATATAGCGCCTTTCACCCGAGGGTCACAAAGCGCTGCACAAGGGCCGCGAAGAGGACGGCATGTCAATAACGAAAGAAATAAACAATAAAAACCAAATCAACAAAAAATAAATGATTAAAGCTGCTTCGAATATACTGAAAGGACGTGAAACTGGCAATCTATCGGGAAGTCCGGAACAGCAAAAATAGAGCGGTAACATGATGCAAAACCGTCCATAATTACATTCTTATTCCTTCACCTTATTTTCTGGAGGGATTTCAAGTCTTTTTTATTGTCTCCTTTCCCATTCTAACAGCGGGACAGCACTCACTTCTGTTGTTGGTGCTGAACCAGCACAGTGGTACAAATTCCAAATTGTTTCTACGATCCATTGGGTGCAACAGTAATAACTACACCGACAATAATAACTAGAACTCAGCCTGTGCTATGTATGGGGTTAATATTACCTTTGGGCCCTGTATACCTTTCCCCTGTAGGCATCGGCTCCCCCACCCACTTTCTCATCGGCAGTCCCCTGCACCCTTAACAGACGCTGTAAGTAGATTGAGTAAATAAATTAAATTACGAGTGTAATTTAGGTGTTGAACAGCAAAGACAAGTATGAAAAACAGCAAGCATGTGATTGAAGTGATAAACCATTAGAGCTAATGTTGTAAAAAATGTGATTATGTAAACAATTGGCAGGTGCAGTTCCAATATACCAACATGTCTAAATAAAGAATATAATAATTTGTGGAAAGCTGACACGGTCTTCGTTGTTTCTAAGTGTAAGCGTGTAATAGAGACAGTCTTTTCATTTATGATGAGCATCGTAGACATTTACCATTTTTTGTGTTAATATTTTGAACGTGCCTTTGACCAATGTACGTGGAATGTAACCAATGACATAGACTCGGTAGCAACGCAGGGTTTAACCAGACTATTGCTTGGATAGGCAACCGTGATGCATAAAGTATGTGTTATAGAGGCTGCTGCAAGGATACATTGTCAGCGAAGGAAAGCGCGTGAAAATCCAAATTCCGACCTCTATTCTCCCCAGCCTTCACCATCTTACACAAATCAGCACGGTGACATGGTCAAAAACGCTCACAACGCACGTGGTGTGGGGAGACCCTTATTCAGCAGTGGACTGATGAAAGGGGCTGTTCATGTTGAATGCAGAAAATACATTTGGATGCATGTCATTGGTTTTGCAGGTTTGTAAAATTAAAATATTAGCTGACTGCGAAAGTAATTCACTCGAGAAACCCTCTTAAGACCAATTGACCAATTTAATTGTGTTCTTATTGGCAATATAAGACTACTGATTACATTCTAGAGTTCACAATGACAAACCAGGGCTGAGTGGTAAACTGAGTCTAGCTTAAGCCAATGGCGTGAGCCACTTTTTATACCAAAATGACCATGAATTAGCAGTAGTAACATCTGCACCTCACAGAAAGTCCTGCCCGAGGTGGTTCGATTCCCGCCTAGGGCGGCCTTTTTGTGTGGATTTTATGTGTTCTTTCCCTTTTCTGCGTGGGTTTCCTTCGGGCTCTCTGCTTTCCTCATAAACAAAAAAAACCCACTGATTATTAACGAATTGGCAGATAACAATATATAGGACGCAGTGTCTTTCGGGTTGGCACTGGCTAACCATGTGGCTTGACTTCCCCCTCGGCATGCTACCTCACACCTCCGAGTTGTTCTCTCTTCAAAAGGTAATGAATGTGCGCGTTATAAATAGTAATTAATATTATTGGCTGAGAAAATGGTGCCAAGAAATTGATGCCTTTGTTGTGAGTAGATACAGTGTCGCTAAGGAAACTCAGTATGCAAAACAAAAGCAAAAAATTGCCACAGGAGTGCAGTGTTCACATAAAGAGTTCCAGGACATTTTGAGCCCAAAATAAAGAGGTACTTCTTCTTTGCGATTCTTCGAAGCGCGATGTTAAATTACAGTTTCCCATTTTCTTACACAGCCCCTTGCATTTTCATTGAACTCCGCAAGGTCTTTTGAGCTGCTGTTAAATGTGTATCTTTTAGGCAGACGGTACTATTCCGAAGCATTGAGTGGACACCTGTGAGTTCCCAGGCGGCCACCTGTGATTAAACTATAGTGAGTTGATGGTCTCCGCCAGTGACCAATGACAGCTTATCATTAAATTAATATTTTCCTGAGGGCTTGATAAAAACAAAGGTGTGTTACTTAATGAGGATGAGAAACAGTAGTTTTTTGAGCTGCTCAACGCTTGCTTTATTTTGCTCTTTAAACGTGACGATGTTTCCTGCGATGCAGAAACCCTCTCAGGGTGTTCAACCGTCCACCGTGTTGTTCAGTGGTAACGGGCGGGCTCCCTCACACATGTTTCTTGCCCAAAGTGGTCGGCGTGCACAGACTCTGAAGTCGTTTGAGCTAAGGCCCCTTGAGCATTGCGCACACGCCTGCTAGCGCCTGCCAGCAGGACTCTGAAGAAAAGTCCTTTATTTGGGAGCGGGTGGGAGTGCCACGAGCCTCAGCTGCTTGCTTCTAGGGGGGAGGCTTGGGTGTAAACATTATAATAGCATTTATAGTAATAATAATAATAACATTTTGGGGATCAAGGTAGAAGCGTTCACGTCGTGATCCCTGTCAAGTAATACTTGGTATTACCTGCAAATTCTACCAAACACTTCGAAGCCGAGCTGAAAGTCAACGATGTCCAGAAGCTCAACAGATGCCAGAAGCCTCTCAGTCTAGAGCAGGGGTGTCCAAACTACGGCCCGCGGGCCAACTGCGGCCATCCATTTTTAATTGGCACGAGCTGTCGTTGTTTTGGAGGCCGGGAGATAGTTTATTTACGTTTAGTCAACAGGTTGATTGCATTAGTCGTGATTTCTCACTTAACAGAGTGGGTCTACGTTAAGGCTGCCATCTTCCACTCATGACATGTCGTTCTCTCTGCAGCTCTGTGCAGCGCTTTGTGACCCTCGGGTGAAAGGCGCTATATAAATGCTATTATTATTATTATAATACGGTCTGGATTAAAGGCCGGATGAAGCTCGCGGGGATCATCCCCTGCCTCAGAACACTACGCCTGTTTTGGACGATGCTAAGCGATGGGCAACTACGTGTTCATTTGGGCGACAGCTCGATGCGGTTTGTCAACAACGGAGCTGCCGCAAGGCTCGGTGCTCGTGCTAACGCTCTTCAATGACATGGCGTGAACAAAGTCGTGCATATTTGCGTACGGGGATGACATTGTCCTGGAAAAACAAGCGGCCACCTTCAATGACATCGAGTCCACCTTGAACTGGGACACTGTGGAGGGATATTTCTAGAAATGGAGGCTCAAGCCAAACCCTCCCACATAACAACAACGGTCACTGCGTTTCACCTTGATAACGAAACAGCTAAGCGTGCCTTAAAATCCGTTTGCAGCAACAGTGTCCAACATTTCCCCACTCTAAACGATCTTGAAGGTAAGCTGGACCGCACGTAAATCTTCTGCCATCCCCTCAAGAATCTAGCCACTAAGATCTTCTTCTTTGCGATTCTTCGAAGCGCGATGGTTACATTACAGTTTCCCATTTATTTACACAGTTCTTTGCATTTTTATTGAACTCTGCAAGGTCTTTTGAGCTGCAGAGGTTGTGTAGTAGAGCGCAGACAAGGCAGTGCTCTATAGTATGGTCTGCTTCTCCACATTCACAGGTGGTTGGGCCGGTCTTGGAGCCCCATCTGACCAAAGCAGCTTGTGATCGTCCCGTTCTAGTTCTCAGGCGGTTGAGTGTCTTCCACTGAATCCATGGTGCTTCTGAGCCAGGAGGGAGGTTTTCGGTAGGGGAGATTTCCATGCAAGTTGGAGGAGGGTCACTCTCAAGCTTTTCCGTCCAGAGCTGCGCAAGCTGTTTAGAACCCACGCACTTAATCTGGAATAATACAACTTTAACACTGATGATGCTTGGAAAGCCAGATGGAGTTCACAAAACGTCACAATCACCTCGTGAAAGAACCAACAACAGAAATATCTGGCTTCGGTCTTCCGCGAAGCTTTTGAGCCGCGGCTCTGAACCGCATCGGCACAAACCATGGCATCACATGTGGATACTTGAGGTACAAATGGGAAATATAAACATCTCTAATGCGTGACTGTTGTCACCGAGAACAGACCATGGAACATAAAGCGACTCGATTTCCGATTCACAAAAACAAAGGCGACAGCACAGCGATATACCCCACCACTCCTAACGCATTCATCTGACTCAATCACCTCAATTTAAAATTATAGCTCTACATTAACCATACGAAGAAGAAGACAGACGATTAGAGCGTGCAGTTTTACAGTAGGAGTGATTTCCCGTGTTTTTACCCAATATATTAATTTACGAGCAAATTTTCAAACCTAGCCAACGTGTACTGTGACCCTGGCACACTTGACCTTCCGTTTTTTTAGTAACATCACGGGATGTGAAGCACGCGATGTGTATTTTGGTTATGTAAACCCACACAAACGAGGAAATATGCTGGGTTCAAATAGCGAACCTCTGCAACAAGCCGCAAACGCACTATTACTTGGCTATGACAAGCACACTGTCAGTCATGGTGGGGGGGGGACTACACCACGCTAGTTGGTGTGGGTTGGTGAAGTGGTGGGCTGCAAGAATTACACCAGTTGGCGCTTCTTGCTCTGTGTATTCGTGATTAGACTAAAGAAGAAATGCACCTCGGCGTGTTTCAAACCTGATGAGAGCTCCTTTCAATTCATTATCTCTTTTACACAGGAAACATGCTACTAGGCGTGTAGTAATTCACTCCCTCGTCCCGTTTGATTAATTGCCACGATTCAGGGTCATAATTGGACCCAGTAGTATTTTAAGTCCTTGTGGTACATGGCTGTAAAATATCCACATGTGCAGTGGTTTACTGTACCATTGCTGTGATGTATTCTTACACCACTACAAGCTTTGTCCGTCGAGAGCTTAGGAGTATTTAAATCAGTGAGTTGGAGACTTGTCTGTGTCCTGAGTCGTAATGAAATGCTTTCATGATAATAGAAGTCATATTCGTGGTTCTGTGGCTATACTGGCTCTGTCTTGGTCACATGGAATTTACACTGCTTGTTCAGGACCACAAACTACTGAGGGGGGGGGGGGGCTACTGCAATTCTCATTTGAGCATTGAGGCATGATTATCGTTAGACTTTAAAGTGGGGATATTAGTAGTTGTGTGGAGAAGCTCTTCTTGGCTAAAAACAAAGTAGTACTTTATTGACCAAAGACGAATAATGGGCTGGGGCAACCCTCAACCCAGATTTAAACTTGTAATTTTAAATAGTGTGGTGAGTGTTCTAACCATATCAGCACGTGGCTTTTGCTTCTGTGTATGCTTTTCCAGAAACTGAAAATCTGCACCAGTTTTCAAACTCGCTTTGTTTTTTTTTATCTACCACTTGCTGTGTTTGTATCGTGTAATGATAAAACGATATTAAACCAGTTGTGGACGGCACGGTGGCGCAGTGAGTAGCGCTGCCGCCTCGCACCAAGAACGTCTCAGGTTAGATTCCTGGCTCCGATGCCTTTCTGTGTGGAGTTTGCATGTTCTCCCCGTGTCTGGGTGGGTTTTTGCCAGGTAATACATTTTCCTCCCACAGTCCAAAGACATGCTACCTAAGTTAATTGGCTTTCTGACTAAATTGTCCCTGGTATCCTGCGATGGACTGGCGCCGCATCATGGGTATAGCCCAAATTATCTACTAACTGTCTACCCCTCTCCCCTGGACAACTGTAAATACATAGCTCAACCGTTGCTTCCAGCTTAAATAAAAACCGATTGATATTTTCACGTTGAATTATTGGATAATAGTGCGACACCTTACGATTTTAAACTAGCCCCAGACGATGACGTAACAGAGATGCTTCTAAATTAGTTTAAAATTGTAGCTTTTGTTCACAAGAAGTGGATCACCTTTTGAATTCCCCACACAGAGTGTCACATGGCAAGCGAATTGAATCCTTAGAGATAGAATTTGTACTATGTGCAAATATAATTATTATTATTTTTCTGACACTGCGTTACGCACACATCCGTACTTCTTGTTGCACGGTCGTTGGTGACGGCGTTCAAAGAATTACCTTTCTGTGCTTAAGAACCCCGGTTTAGTCGAGGTGAAAGCTGGTTTCAAACCTAGGATATCAGTAGTCCTAACTCGGTGCTCTTACACAATATCAGCCCCCTGGGCCATGCTGTTAACAAGTAAAAGCTTTCCAATTTTTTTATATTTATTTTCAGAGCATTATTACTGGATGTCTTTGGGCAAGAGAGTGACATACCAGCCTCGGCGGTACAGTGTTGCTTTTAAAAATAGACGTTGGGGGCTGCAAGTGCGGCAAGGAGCAACACATTCAGACGCACGTCCGCATAACCGACGCCCGTGCGCCGGAAAAGCTATGCTTTCGGGAGATCGCTTTCCCCCGCGATCGCATTGCCTTCGCGGCAAGCTTGACGGCAAAAATAAACGGGCATCTTGGCGGCGGGCAGAACGCGTTCTCCCCCCTGCTGCAAATGCAGCCCGCGTGGTCCCCAGGTATTCCGATGAAGATCTTCTGTCGGGGGGCGAGGGAGGGAGCGAGCGAGCGTGCGAGCTGCGCGTGCGTGCCTGCCTGCGCGATGTACTACTTGCTAGCGCTCGCGGGGAGGGGAGTGGTGGGTGGGCGTGGGAGGGAATGAGCGAGCGGAGAGGGGAGTGGTGGCGCGAAGGCGGTCGTGCGTTCGTTCTCGCGCGCGTTCGTTCCCCCCGCGCAGCCCTTGCCAACGCGCTGACCGGCCGAGCCGCGGCGTTCGGCCCCGTAA
>JAZEWU010000046.1:3065533-3093520 GCA_036362915.1 Geotria australis | reverse complement strand
GCGTTCTTCCACCGCCGCAAATCGTCGTCATCCTCAGCCTCAGCCTCCGCCGTCGGTCCGTCCGTCCGTCCGCCCGCCCGTGCGGTTTGTGCCGCGGGCCCGCTCGGCTGAGCCGTCGGGCCCCGCTGGCAGGATACAACGCGGCAGCCGTACCCCGTCAAACAGGTCTGGGTGCCGCCGTCGGCGTTATTCGGGAGCCTGGCTTGCGGGATGGACGGTAAGGCTCGCGTAGCCGACGCTGGCTGACCTGCTGCTCCTTCTCCCAACCCCCCCCCTCCTCCTCCTCCTTACCCCCTCCTCACGGCCTATTATTAGTCCCTTTCATTCGTGGCTCATTCATTAAAAGCGGCCTATTTATAGCGCGCGGCAGGGGTGTACGTGACAAGGGCTCGCTCGCTCGCCGTGAGAGACGTCGCGTTTTCGTGTTTAATGCGGCGCGCGGTTGGGTGCTACAAACGGCACGTTCGCACGGAGCTGTCTCTCTGTTGCACCGGCGGGCGGCTTTGCTGTTTGGCGCTTCCTCGGCTGGAAATTTGCAGAAGCAATTGCCCGTTTCAATCGTTGCTCCCGCGAGCAGAATGAGCCGCGGCCTGGCTTCTGCCACGTCCGCCCTGAGAAATGAATTTAAATGTCACAGGCAGTCACCTGTAACAGCACCCTCACGCCCAATGCAGGCTTGCAGTGTGTATTGCTCGACTAGAAAAACAGGCTGTCACGAGGGGCATGGAAAATCACACTTTTGGTTACCTGTTTTTGAGATACACCTGTGGGTGGCTCCTGCGAGACCTCCATTTGGCTCGTCTTGTGAGTTTAATGGTATACAGGTCTCTAGTGAATGCATGGATAGCTTAATACATTTCGCATGTTTGGAAGCAGATGGTGGGGGGCACGTCATCTGTCTATCATAAAAACAGAGCTGGTTGTGAAAAAATTAATGTTTCTTAACGCAGCCAAAGCAATCTGATGTACACTGTTGATTAATAGGAGACCAGTGGCTGATGAGCCATTTTCTCCGTGTTCAATATACATGTACACCATTGTTAATCGCTTTATGTTGCTAATTTAACCATGTTTTTTGGGCGGATTTGCCACGATTAAGCGTTGGGACATTTGGAGCGTTTTATTTTTTAAAGATTTTTTTTTACACATGCGCTGGCAGGGGAAACTCGATTACATCGCTAAAACCCATGATGTACGCCGTCATTATGTTCGCAGAGACAGATTTGGTGACCCGATTTCTACACTATTGCGGTGCACCAACCGTTGCTCCCTAAGAGTTGGATCACAGGCATACACACCACCTTGTTTGACAGCAAGCGGCAGACAGTTTGCGCCTGGTGTCTCCTTTCCACGAAAGACCTAGGGGTTAATACGCACAGTGAACACACATGCATGGCATGCGTACGCTTAACTCCCTCACTGACCAAATACATCAAACCACCTGCCTACACAGGGGTTGCATTTTAACACCTAACGTTGAATAGAGATTTGTGGGTTGGCCTGCGCACTAAATTGCCCCTGGAGCCCTGTGACGGACTGGCGTCCTATCATGGGTATAGCACTGTCTTGCGCCCTGTGTCTGCCGGGATAGGCTCCGGTTCACCGCGACCCTATACAGGATTAAGCGGTTTCTGACTGGGTGGATAGATGGGTGCTATTATTATTAACAGTCCAGTGATTACAACCAGCACGTGCAATCATTCAGATATGTACAGGATTCTTGGTGGCCGTGGCTTTGCATTTCCCCGACTGCCCGGCAGTGTTTATTTCTCCAACGAATTGCTATTCGAGTTGTCGAGCCGTGCACGGTGATGTCATTCGGACGTCAAGACGGGCGGCGTTAGCCATGATGTCATCGCAGGCCGTTTGACGCCACCGATCCGCGCACATGCTCGAGGGAAATATGGATCGCTTGTTAAAAGAGAGCAGAGAGCAGTGAGTGGGACATGTCGTTAATCCGCGCCTCCGAATCAACGGGTGCAATGCGCCCGGAGAAAATGCGCGCGTTACAAAAGTAGATTATTATTATTACACAGGAAAACCCACGATTATTTATACCAATGCCAGGGACAGCCCTGTGTGTCTATCCATAGTCAGAAGGTGACCCTGTTTGAGAATAGGGTTTAGGTTATATATGACAAAAACATATGCATGTTTGCGTGTAGCCACAGGCACATAACCTGTAACTGGTTTGGAAGGTTAACACAACACAATGTTATTGGTCACATTTTTCATACCAAATTTAACGTGTCAGTTGCATATAAAATGAAATACAGCTCACTTGGTATTTGCTATCAGTATTTTTACATGTATAGATAAGTAACTGTATAGTAGAACATGTGGTGGTTTGGAAATACTGTGCCGTAACGCTTGCTTATAATTACACGAAAGATTATCAATAGGATGTATTTCATAGTTGCTATATTTGTAAATGGTAGCAAAAAAGAATGCAAGAGAGTAAATATTCAGCAGCAGAGTACTCGAATACATCCTGCATACATAGCATTTTGATGTTTTAGGAATGCACATCTCCGGAGTTAGTGTGAAGAATGAGGTTGGGGATTCTTCTCCCTTGATACGTGTGTCTTATTTATATAAAGGATGCATCCGTGACAGTGAGGCATTTCAATATAAATACATTGAAAGTTAGTTTTCTGAAAGGCAAGTGTACCCATTCGTCTGGGGGAAGGGCTTCAAAATCAATGTTTCCATTGGCAATGAGTACAGACTTTGGAACAATTGCCTTTGGGAAAAATTGATTTAAAAGTCATTCTAGCCGAAAGACTGGTGTGTGTGCTATACAACGTGTGCACTCTACGATTTGGGTGAGATTGTCTCGTATAATAGGGGACCTATGGATAAGAGGATCCTCTTTGTCGTACGGAGCATTGTTTATAATGAATGCTTAGAATTGCTCTCAAGAGCTATCCTTTTGGGATAGCCGTGTCGAGTGCTGTCCCTCACGACGTTTCCCCTCCCACGTTGGAAGCCTCATCAGGGAGGCGAAACATCGTGAGGGAGAGGAGAGTGCTCGACACGCCTGTCCCGAAAGAACAGCTCTGAAGAGGAACCATGATTAATCGAGTTGTGAAAACCTACATCAGTTAAAAACATTTACCTGTTGATTGACACATGGTGAACAATCCTTTACCAAGTGTAATCGAGAACCATCTTCTACTATGTAAGAGAGGTCTGTTAGAAGTGAAAACAGAATTTGTTTATTTTGGTACCTTCAGGAGCATTCCCTGACTGTGTGGTGTTCTGCTAAGGTTGTTCAAGATGTGTTTCTTTGCTTAATCGCTTGACAGATAGTGCAAGTGGGATATATCCAGTAAAGCAATCGTTAAAAACTGGTTTCCCAAACAGGAGGATTCCTTTTGATATGGGGAGAAGTCACATTGAATTCAGAGTGGAATAGGTACGTCATGTTGACAGAATAGTATATCTATGTTCCAATGAAGTATCCATGCCGCCGTCTTAGGTAAAAATTATAATTAGATAGTTCTACTTAGCTCCCCCGTTGGTCACTCATACTCTTTTTCCATTTGCACATCCAAGCCGTGCTAGTGGGGATCCTGAGAGTAGAGGTGGTTTTCCACTGGCCATTTGCCAAGCTGAGCCAGAACCAAACTGTGAAACTCTCCGGTCTCATAAGACTGATCTCATTTGAATCTGGCTCGGAGCCAAGCAGGGCCAAGAGCGTGCTTTGTCATTATCATCCATTGCATCACTCAGTATCCTTGAAAGTGTGACATTGATGTCCCACATTCATTGCGTGTGATGTCAGTTGAATGGCTTGGATTCTCTAGTGGAAATAATATTAATAATAATTTAACATTTATAACGCGCACATATTCATTCAATGTCGAAGATATTAATTCGACGAGAGGACTCGGAGGCGCAAGGAAAGCGCAGGAGGTAGCCAGGCGGTTTGCCGGCGCCATATTGCCACACAATGCTTCCTATACATTATGAAGTTATCGGCCAACTAATTAATGAGCGTTTTTTTTTAAGTTGTGGGAGGAAACCGGAGAACCCGAAGGGAAACCCACACAGAACAGGGGGAGGGAACACACAATCTTCACACGGAAAGGCGCCCCAGGCGGGAATCGAACCGCCTCGGGCAAGACCATTCTTTCTGTGAGGCGCGGATGTTACCACTGCGCCACCCTGCCGTCCAATTTAATGCTGTAAAAGGCTACTTTTTCCTGAGCCATGCCGGGGCTGTGCTGACCCAGTGTTGCATAGCTTGGTTGCGCATGGCAGCGCGGTGTGTAGCGCTGCCGCCTCACAGCAAGAAACCCGAGTTCGATTCCGAGCTCGAGAGGCTTTTCTGTGTAGAGTTTGCACGTTCTCCCTGTGTCGGCGTGAGTTTTTGCCGGCTACTCTGGTTTGGTCCTACAGTCCAAAGACGTGCTTCCTAGGTTAATTGTCTCGTCTAAATTTCCCCCGGTACCCTGAGATGGACTGGCGTCCCAACCCAAGTATAGCCCAAGTTATCTACTAACTTGCTTACCTCTCCCCGCTAGACAACTGTTAAAAGAGCTACATAACTCAACAGTTCCTTCCAGGTTAACACAAAAAAATTACTGATATTTTCACGTGGAATTATCAAGTAATAGCACAACACCTCACGACTTTGAACTAGCCAACAGAGGTTGTTAATTTAAATGGCCGGTATCCAGGTTGACCTGGGTTGGCCGGTTACCCCCCAATGGTGGGATTATTGGAGCAACATTTTAGAGCCACATGCCCTTTTTGAGACCAACCAACTTTAGACAGAGGGTCTTTGGTTTATTACGTGTACGGAAGAGATATTACTTCCATATAATGTAAGAATATATACGCGTGGTGATATAGCATAGTCATGCTTGTTCCCCCATTTCTTGTTGCAGTGAAAGAGTTCCTGGCGAAGGCAAAGGAAGATTTTATGCGAAAATGGGAAAATCCACAGCAGGTGAGTACGAGGCAACCCACGCGGTTCTCGACACCCAGCAGCAATCATAATTTGTAAGCCGCAATCCAAGACGGGTGCCTGGTGCTGTGGCGCCAACATCGGCACTGGGGAAAACAAAGGTAGTGGGGCATGGAAGGAACAGGCCCCAACACCACCACCACCACCTTACACATTATCTTTCCTGGACTTAATAGGCACTCACAGCACTATGCCACGCTCTATTTATGGATGTCAGCCTTTAAGGCATGCCTGTGCATCTGATAAGTAAATAGCATACGCTCGAATTTTTTATCACGCCTCAACAGTCGTGTGAGTTTTTCAGCCGTTGCTCGGTGGGAGGTCACTCGTTCTCCTCTGCTGCCCTATATCCTCCCCACAGCCATCAGTGCGGTTCAATACCTGCCCCTGTTTACATCCATATTCAACACTTATTTTTTGCTCTGCCTTTACGTTGACTACGCTGGTAAGTGTGGGTTTGTGAAGGCGGATGGTAAACCCAGGACTATTCTCTCACTTGCTACTGATGTTCGCCTTCGTATGAAATCTTAACTGAGGTCACTGGGCCCACAGTGCATTATTTTGCTGCAAATTACGGTCGCTTTTAGGCATTAAACGAAGACTAACTTGGGTGCCAGGGGAGTGCACTGGTATCCCTTGTGTCTCCAGTGCAAAGGGCCTGAGTTTGGGCCCTTTCTATATGGAGATTATATGTTATCCCCCTGTTCTATATGGGTTTCCTCTGGATCCTCTAGTTCCTCCCTTATCTAAAAAAGCATAGAATCTAACTGGTATTGGCAAAACATCCCAATGCAAAAATTTACCTGCAAATATCTCAATTGGGATTGCACATAGCAACACGTCTCTACTATGAAAACCTGGCAGGGCCCTCCTGAAAGTGAGCTCAGTGAGGCGTCGCCTGGGTAAATAAGGCCAATAATAAATAATTGTATTGTAATACCACTGTATAGGGCTCTCATACAGGTTGTGATTGGCTGATGGTAGTGTGTAACCCATGAGTTTTTTCATAGGACAACCGCACTGGCGGAGAGGAACTTTCGAGGATTTAAAAAAAGCGTTACGGAGTTATATAACCATCTGAGCGCGTCTCTGAAAGAAATTGTCCTTTGTCAATGGCCGTGAGCAAAGCAACAGTCTGCATCTTTATTAGGCAATTTATCCGACCGTGCGTAGTGTGTGGGGTTTAGCCGATCTTCAGCCGCTATCCCATCAGAAGGGCTTTTTTTTTTAAACGAGGCTTTGCATCTCATTGTCGCATATTGCGTATGAACGAACTGGGCAAATTGATTTATTTTATTCCTCGTCACCCGCGTATGCAAATACAATGTATGCGCCGTCCTCATGTGGTTGTGATGATGAATAGTGAGGCTTTTCGCTTTTGAATCCTGATGCTGAGGATGCAGCTGTTTCAAGAAGCATTTACATTCATGTGAAGGATAGTGTTGTTGTTAATAGTGTTTAGGTCCAGGGTTATTCTTTGAATTATGGGTTGGTGTCAAGGTTGATAATTATCCAGGTAAAGGACTCTTTGCGATAGACGTAATTTTCAAGGGAGACCTGGATTTATGTTGGTGGTTGGTGTTAAAGTTGTGGATTGTTGTTCGTGTTAGATGTTTAGGTTATGGGTTGGTGTTGTATTTCGGCTTTAATAATAATAATAGCCACATTTAAAGAGCGCCTTTCACCCGAGGGTAAACTGTTGAGTTAATGTTACGGTTAGAGGTTAGTGTGTTAGCATTAGGGGTTAGTGGTTGGATTAGTATAATTGTTACGGTTATATTCACTATTGTTAAGGTTTAGGCATTAGTGGTAGGTGTTAAAGATTACGTTTATGGTCAGTATTGAGGTTAATTGGCGGTTAGTGTTAACCCTTGTGAAGTGTGCAATGTGTGGTTACCAATTAGTGTTAACGTTAAATGTTTGGCTCCAGGTGGGATGTTTTGGGTCAGATCTAGGTGTTGGCCCTAGACATCAGTCTTTAGTGTCAGTACTAAGTGTTAAGCTTGTCGTTAATTGTTAACTTGAAGGGGTTAGCGTTATTGTCGAGGTTAGATGACGGGTCGGGGTTGTGTCTTAGAGTTGGCCAGAGATAAGGCATAAAGCCATGTGAGCACCGTACGTTGTCTGTGTCCCGTACAGAACACGTCGTGCCTGGAGGACTTTGAGCGAATAAAGACGCTCGGCACGGGCTCGTTCGGCCGCGTCATGCTCGTCAAGCACAAGTCCAGCGACCAGTTCTTCGCCATGAAGATCCTCGACAAGCAGAAGGTTGGGAGGCCAGGCTGCAGCCCAGCACTGTGCAACGCACACCTCGAAAATCACACACACCTATGCGAACACAAACGCCGTACACTGCTCGCTGCAAATAGCGCACACCATACACCTTGCGCACCGCGCATCACACATACCAAATGCACACACGCCACACGTCGCGTTCTGCCTACGAACACCATATTCAACGTACACCACACACGTCGGAGGCTCGCTGACAGGAGGTCATGGGACACACCCAGGTGCCATGGTTTGCCTGACTGAGATGACTGGCAGGTGCACTTTAGGCACAGGGCGCTCCAGTCATTGTTGTGAGCGTCGCTCATGTGCCCTTCACTGGCAACTGCCTCTGGCCTCCAACTCCCCAGTAGCGTCCTTCACGAGCCTTCTCTACAGAGGACGATATGAACACTGCAAGTCAACTCAGCTCCAGGTCTTGTAGTGAAAAATCAGTCCATCTCTTCTCTAGCCCATGCTACGCCCATTTATCCGTCTCTATCTGGCTGCTTGGGCATGCGGACTCCGGGACCCAGCCAACACAGGCGCGCCTGCCAAAAGGGTGGGTGAATTACACGCCTTGTTTGACTCATCTCTCCTTTGTGGATTTCCAGATCGCAGAGATTATACTGCTGATCTTGCCCCAGTTTAAGCCCAAGGTGGCGTCAACATTTTATTTACAGCAGGCGCTGCATTCGCCAACTTTTTGAGTGTGCTTTCATTCAGGTTTGACAAGCAGAGACATAATAATAATAATCTACTTTTGTATTGCGCGCATTTTCTCCGGGCGCATTGCACCCGTTGATTCGGAGGCGGGGAGCCCTGCTCAGTCGGTTTGTTGTGAGTCTGTGAAGAGGCGACTTTTTAAGAGTTTTTTTAAGGCTGTGGGGGACTGTGTTTGACGCAATAGGTGTGGCAGGCTGTTCCAGGTTGTGTGTGCCGCGACCGAGAATCGGGGTCTCGCAAAGGTTGTGCGTGAGCGCGGTGTGTGGAGTAGGTGCTGTGATGAGCTGCGCAGAGTACGGGATTGTGTTGATGCGAGTGGCCGGAGTAGTGATGCGAGGTATTTAGGGTGTCCTGTGTGGATAGCGCGGTGGAATATTATTGGAGTTTTGTAAGTGATGCGTTTGTGGATGGGTAGCCAGTGTAGAGTCTCCATGCATTTTGTGGTTGGTTGGTTGCACGCTTTGATGTTGAGGACTGTGGTGAAATGCTTAAAATTCCATCTATGAGAGAAGGGCTGGGGTAATGCAGCCTCAAAGGTCAGAATTCCCCTGCAGCTAAAGAAATGCATCAGACATTGCTACGTGTTGACCTACAGGAGGCACAGGACCAGTCTAGAATTTCGTCACTGATGTTGGCCGTGAGCGAGAATCGAACTCGGGTTTGTAGCGCAGCGCGCTAACGGCTACGCTACTGCGCCTGTTGTGAGACACTTTCCACATAAACACATGCAATGTGTGCGTGGCGCCTGGGTGCTGTGTGTGATGACTGCAGGTGGTCAAGTTAAAACAAGTGGAACACACACTCAACGAGAAACGCATCCTGCAGGCCATCAGCTTCCCCTTCCTCGTGCGCCTCGAATACAGCTTCAAGGTGATTGCCGTGCTTCCAGTTATCTCCCATACGCATCTACATTCCTTCGTGTCTCCCTATTCGTTCCTTCTGCATCGTGTGTATTCTGAACATTAGTTCCAAACGAAAGATTCCCTTAATATTTCATCAAACATCTACATCTGTAATTTGCTATGCCTCTGCTTGCATCCCTGAGTATACATTTCCTCTGTGCGTCATATTTCGCATCCACCCCATTTCTGCAATCCCCATACTCGTCCATGTCATTGCTCCTACCTGTCCTTCCCTGCAAAATTCTCTCCTAACCGTCACTCATCCTTGATCACGGCTTCTTGACCGACTCACATCTTTCACCTTCTCTCAACGCCTCTCCTTCACCCTTCCCCACTCGACTTTGCAGCCATTTGTCCCCACATCTCTCCTCACCCCTCACGATCCATCTTCGTCCATCTTCCGCTAGCTCCCCATCATCCTCCATCTCTCTACCTCTTTTGACTGTTCAGATTACATGGTCCTCGTTGGGTGAGCACTTTAACCTTGGTTCTTGCAGAAAGGCAGCACTTTTGACGTGACGTTAGCCAGCTGCAGTACGTGCCCCATCTGATATTTGTTGCAGCCGGATGTGCACACTCACTATTCACGCTGTGCCACGCATTCTTTGTTATCCTCTGCATCATAAATGTGAATCTAATCTAAACACCCCTATATTTTCCTCGAACAACAAACAAACCGGTTGACCCTTAGCTTCACGAGTGCTAGTGAAGCGTGTTTTATTTGAAACCCCAGATATTGAACAGATGAGTTCCATGAAATCCCGGTGAGGAAGCAACTCAGCCCACCCATCACTCAGATCGATGGAATGAGTACCACTTCCTGAGAGGTCAACAGGGGTTGTCCTTTGCAAGCGGTTTAGAAAATGGATGGATGGATGGATAAACAGAGATGAGCCTTGCCCCACTTAGACCTTTTTGTTCTAAATTACTATTAATAGAGCATAGCACAGGAGCATAAGTCCCCGATAACACCAGACTCTCACACTCCCCCCCCCACCTTACTTTCATACTATGTGTGTTGTGCACATGCAGTTACTCTGCACCTTCCATATCAGGAAACGCACACTCGGCATGGCATTCTCAGCCAGTGGGTCACGACCCATCAGTGGGCCTGAGCACCACCCAGTGATCTTTGGAGATTATCCGCAAGTTGGCCTTTAGGTGCAAAAGATTGAGAACCCTGCACTAGACTTAACAACGCCTCCCGCCTGCGTATTGATTAATTTTCACGATTTAAGTTCCCGATTCAAATCACGTATTTATTATTTTTTGTTGATTTTGCTTTTATTGTACCGTTTGGTGTTGTACTGTATTAATAATAATAATCATAAACTAGCTTCATTAAGCGCCTTGCAAAACAATTAAAAAAGCACTTAGCAATTACGCAGCAGTATTATAGCTGCACCATTGGTGGTCCAGGCCGTACAGGTAAGAGGGAGAGACTTGTAGGAACATTAACAGACATGATACCGGCTGTACCGTCTGTTCTGTCTTGTTTATATTGTCTAGTTAATGTTTATTTGTGCCATCTTGTTTATTCTGAACATTAGTCACAAATAAACTATTCCTGTAACGTCTCGGATTTCGTCAATTCTCATCTCAAACGTGCACAATTCGATACATGCGTCATGAGCATATGATTGCATTTTAATCGATGAATGCCGAATACTGATGGAAGCGGCCTTTGGCTATGTTAATTAGGGGTCATTTTATTGCATTGAAAACGGCTCGAATTGTAGGGCACCAAAAATAGGCTGTAAAATTGCTGTAAAAGCCTCCATTACCCACACACTCCTCCCCGTGTCTGTTCCCATTAGACATTTTCTCCCTCCCTCCCCTCTGTCAGTGGCTTCTGTGCCCTCCAAGAATCTACTGTCAGGAGCAATTACTATCCCTTTACACTGGCTGAGAGTGCTCCAAGTTGGAGCCCCTGACCCTAATGCTACCACATCTGCGGTACAGCCCCGTGCACCGCTTAAGCAGTGCTTTAGTGGATTCAGTGCAACTCTGAGCGACTCTTTATTGATGAGACATTGACTGTCTTGCTGCAGTCCATTAATCGTTATTGACGGGGTATTTTATAACACTCATTACGCTACAACTGTCTCCGTGATCCTTACTCTTCAGGGCCAGAAAATCTTTCTCCGCTTGAAAATCAGTGCCCCGTGTGCTTTGACATGGTTGAGAATAATAGTTATCCATTGTGTGATGCCCGGATGTGTTTTCCGCAGGACAATTCCAACCTCTACATGGTGCTGGAGTACGTGCCCGGGGGAGAGATGTTCTCGCACCTTCGCAGGATCGGCCGCTTCAGGTCTCACAAACTGGCACACGGATGAACAAGCACACAGGGTCGCAGTGTTGACACTTGTGAGGCCCTCAGAGCACTAAAAGACCCTAGGCTCAATACCTGACTTGGGTGCCTTCCTGTGTGGTGTTCGTATGTTCTCCCCCTTGTTTTGCATAGGTTACTTCCACGTTCTCTGGTTTCCTCCTACAGCTAACAATAAACATACTTTGTAACTGGTATTGGCCAAAACATTCCGATGCTAAGAAAAATACCTGCAACTTATTCAATTGTGACAACGTATTCCAAAAATATGGCAGGGCCCTTCTGAAAATACCTTGAGATTCAGTGAGGTAAATAAACGTAATGATTTTAAAACACACAGCTTAGGTGTTATCAAATAATAACCCGAAATATAACATGTGCTGGGTGCCACGGTGGCGCGGTGAGTAGCGCTGCCGCTTCACAGCAAGAAGGTCCGGCTTTCGAATCTCAGCTCGGGTGCCTTTCTGTGTGGAGTTTGCATGTTCTCCCCGTGTCCGCGTGGGTTTTCGCCGGGCACTCCGGTGTCCTCCCACAGTCCAAAAACATGCTGCTGCATAGGTTAATTGGTTTGCAGACTAAATTCCCCTCAGTGCCCTGTGATGGACTGGCGTCCCATCATAGGTATAGCCCTGCCTTGCGCCCTGTGTCTACCGGGATAGGCTCCGGCTCACCGCGACCCTCTACGGGATTAAATGGCTACTGATAATGAGTAAATAACATGTGCAATCGGCCTAGTATAAAGAAGCCTTTGCAGTGACAGAAGTGACTGAGGGCGCACTAATTGCTTACTCGTGTTTCCTCTAGTAACCAGTTAGTGCAACTTAATATGCTTGCGCTGATGGATAATTATCATTTGCGGGCAGTTTGGAAGTAGTAGGTCGCATGTGGCCAAGGGGCCGTGTTGTTCCCTACCCTTGATTAGCCACATGTCCAGCCGGTTGGTGCAGTGATTAAAGCAACCAATTTATATCTATTACATCTCATTGCCTCTCTGTTCTCTTTGCAAAAGGTCCAAGTTCCTCTCCTAACCTGCGATGCAATTTCCAGCATGGCTTACGCAGTACCAGGGGAAATTGTCACATTTGGCACGTTGTCTCCGCTGCTTCTCTCCAGTCAGCTGGTGCTCTTGTTAAAACGCTTGCTTTTTGACAGTCAGAAGGTTGCGCGTTCAAATCGTCGTCAAGGGTCATCTCAATCCATCATCCATCTGGGTTTGATAGATTTGCTACCGATTCGGGATGGAAGTAGCAGTGGTCACTGTATGGAGAGATTAAGGCCAGAGGATCGGAATTTAGAACTATCACTTCTCGTGCAGGGCCCTCATGAGGTGTGTCCGCACAGACCTCTACGATTCAGGTGACCCGAGGTTTAGAGGCATGTAAAGCACCTATAAGCCTCCAGACAGTGTTAACTTTAGTATCTGGTGCGGTGTACAAATATGAACTTTTGGGAGATCAAAGATGCCGGGCGTGGTTGTGGCAACGCCATCTCGTGTGCCACGTCGACCTTAATGAATGCTTGCTAACAGCACTTGACCCTACACTCTGTTGAGGCTATATGGGAGATCTTTGTCTTGTCATACAAAGCGTTCTGAGGCCAATTTAGAGGGGAATACCAGAGGCTATTGATGTTGCAGCTACTTATAGTCAGCGCTGCAGTATTCGAATGGCCATGGCAGAGTATTCTTGATGGCTTTGTTCCTTATTTATCCTTATTCTATTACAGGCAGATCATGACGGATACAAAACGTTATAAAATCAATCATTTCGCTATCATGGAATTTTTGCCACTGAGTCGAAGGAACGTTGCAAACGGATATTCAAAGCGTGTGGGGACAATGCACAATGATGTGGGTTTCAGAATTGTCTCCAACTCTCTCATATGATGTGCCAGGCTTCATCGATGCTAACAGCCCTAAAAGTCTATTAAGGCTATACAAGGGGATCTTTGTATTTGTCTTTGCAGTGAGCCCCACTCGCGGTTCTACGCGGCACAAATCGTGCTGGCGTTTGAGTACCTGCACTCGTTGGACCTCATCTACCGGGACCTCAAGCCAGAGAACCTGCTTATTGACCAGCAAGGATACATACAGGTGCTCACACACACACACGAGGTGCACAGGAGTATACGGCAACACAACGGCACTCCGCACGTACTTCACCCGGTCACGTAAGGTGCACACAGGTGCACACTGCTAGGTATAGACAAAGGCACATGCAGCTATATACAGGAGCAGAGTGGACAGTAGATGGCCAGTAGACCACTTAGGATTATAGAAACTGATCTGGTCAGTGAACCCGTGCCCTTGGGCTAACCCTGTTAGAATGCATAGATGTAGATTTTCACTGCCCGATGTATGAGAATTGCTCTTGGGAGCTCTGCTTCGGAATAGCCGTGTCGAGCGTTCCTCCTGTCTTTCACGACATTTCAGCCCCCATGGTGATTCCTCCAATTGGGAGGTGAAACGTCTCGAAGGAGAGATGGAAAATGCTCGACACGGCTTTCCTAAAAGAGCAGAATGGCAGCAAAACACACTATCCTTCCAAACAAAGCTTAATTGGTAGTGTACTGGTAAGAGTTCGAGTTTTTAAAAAAAATATTTCACGTCGCGATCCCTGTCAGGTAATACTTGGTGCTGCCTGCGAATTCTACCAAACACTTCAAGGCCGAGCTGAAAGACAAGGATGTCCAGAGGATGACCATCGTGCTTCGACGAATCGCAAAGAAGAAGAAGATTTTCCTTCTATGTCCGTATGGTGTGAACAGGTGACGGACTTTGGGTTTGCGAAGCGTGTGAAGGGACGGACCTGGACTCTGTGTGGAACGCCAGAGTATCTGGCTCCCGAGATCATCCTCAGCAAGGTACGCTGGTCCACCTCCACTTGCTCCGCGCATTCACACGCTCCCACCCGCACCACACACTCCTGCGTCCGAGAGGACCGGTGGTGCGATGTCTGCGCACCGTCCTACGAACCCTGCCAACTTGAACTTGATTCTTGGCCATGGCTAACATCAGTTGGAAGTGATATTTGAAACAGTCCTGAGTCTTCCCAAGCTCAAGTCAGTCTTATACGAGTATCTGGTGTTGTCGATAGGCGTTGTAGTTTGCTGTACCAACCCATCACGTGCTTGTGTCATCTATAATAGGTGCTTGCTAACAACACTTGCCTGAGCAGTTGATAAAGCTAAGGGATGTTTGTGGCTGTTTGTACATGTGGTTACCTTGAAAGAGTGTGTGTGTGCTTGAATGTACACTCAACCAAAAGACAACAAAATCAAAACACGATAATACAAACTGCACGTTAATTCAGGTATAAAAATACGTATTTATTATTTACCAATGTAGATTGGGGCTCGAATGTGTCATCTGTATTTTAACAACCGGTGTCGCCGCCCACTTCACTCTTGTTCATTCTTCTTAAAGCAATCAGTTAACCGCTGTGTTACGTTAATGGTCACATGGCCATTTAGTCACTGACCCTCACCAATTGAGGAGCAGCTAATCCAGTCATTAATAATAATAATAATTTCCCATTTATAACACGCACATATTCATTCAATGTCGATGGTATTCATTCGACGAGAGAACGACTTGGAGGCGCGAGGAAAACGCGGAGAGGCGGAGGAGGCAGCCAGGCGGGTTGCCGGCGCCAAATTAAACCAGCTTGTACTTAAAAATGTGCGAACAAGCACGGTTAATCCGCAAACCCAGATAACCGAGCGTGCGCGCGGTACATTGTTCATCAACCGACGTCGTGCCTTTTTGATTGTGCGGTCGTCGTGCGTCGCCACTTAGGGCTACAACAAAGCGGTCGACTGGTGGGCACTGGGCGTGCTCATCTACGAGATGGCGGCGGGATACCCGCCATTCTTCGCCGACCAACCCATCCAGATCTACGAGAAGATCGTCTCTGGGAAGGTACGCGTTTCCTGGCGCTGCGGCTTACCTCAGTGCCCGCTCGTGCATCGTTCATTATCAGCTTCAGTGATACGCGCTAGCAGTGTACCAAGCGCTGAGCGTGACGTGGGCACGGGTCTTCAAAAATACCAAGTGCGGTTTGTAGCAATGTCGTAATAGTTTACTCTGGTGGTGGAACGCGTCTAGAGAGGATGAGGAGATGGAGTGATGAAATCAGCCCTTGTGCAGGTGCCAGATGGATTGTTTGGTCACAGAACCGAGCGACGTGGCGACGACTTGGAGAGGCCTTTATCCAGCAGTGGATTGATCATGGCTGATCAGTATTGATCTTCCATAGAAGCGTTCACGTCGCGATCCCTGTCAGGTAATACTTGATATTGCCTGCGAATTCTACCAAACACTTCGAGGCCGAGCTGAAAGACAACGATGTCCAGAAGCTGACCATCGTGCTTCGAAGAATCGCAAAGAAGAGGATCACAGACTTGGCGAAGGCCTTCCAATACATTAGAGAGAGGGAGAGCGCTCGGCGACACGGCTATCCCAAAAGAAGAGCTCTGAAGAGCAACCGTTATGAATCGAGCCGTGAAAACCTACCGGTCTGATCCCGTTTGCACGTGCCCCCCCTGCCGTTGTCGCTGCAGGTGCGGTTCCCATCTCACTTCAGCTCGGACCTCAAGGACCTGCTGAGGAACCTGCTCCAGGTGGACCTCACCAAGCGATTCGGGAACCTCAAGAACGGTGTCAACGACATCAAGAACCACAAGTGGTTCTCCACCACCGACTGGATCGCAATTTACCAGCGCAAGGTGCCGTCCCTGTCTCCCAGACGACACAACCGCCAATGTTAACCCGAACCCAACTGTGTAGCAAAGGGAACACCTAATGCTTGGTGGCAGTGATCATGAGACTATATATTTAAATTCGGTTACATATGAATCTTTTATATATTTTAATTATTGTCGGCACTTCGCACGTTCGTTGTGTCGCAGTAATCCCGTAAAGAGCTTGCAAGCTCATTGGGTACTCCGGATTACCCTTTGGCGGTAATCCGGAGTACCAAAATAATCCGCCAGTCGCAAAATCGTCGGTGCTCACTCAATATTGGTCTGTTGAAGGCGCTGAACGGTCGCAAATGAATCCCCATAATGTGTACGTGTTGTCTTTGCAGGTCGAGGCTCCGTTCATTCCCAAGTGCAAGGGCCCGGGCGACGCCAGCAACTTCGACGATTACGAGGAGGAGGAGATCCGCATCTCGTCCACGGAGAAGTGCGCCAAGGAGTTCGCCGACTTCTGAACGCCGCCGCCGCTCCCTCCGCGCGTCGCCTCGCCGCTCCCTCCTCGCTCACCCCCGGTCCAGCGTCGCCCACTGCGTCCACCCCGTCCGGCCGTGCGACCGTCAACGCGTCTAAAAGGCAGACGGGCTCGCCCCCCACGCACCGCACACACCGCACACGCGTGCACACGTCAACCCGTAACCGCCGCCAACCGCGCCTTCCGTACGCGCGACGTTTCCCGTAGCACCCTCGCTCCCGCCGCTCTTGAGACACGTGTACGCTTGTCGGAGCCCGGCTCGATCGACAGGCGTACACACGAGATCGCTCTTTCGCCAGCACCAGACGACGCGTGTGCTCGCAACCACGCAACCACGAACTGCGTACGCACGGTCCCACCCGCCGCTGCTACTGCGCACAGCCACTCCATCAACGATCAACACGTGCTCGCACACGCGCCCTGCCACCGACACACATGTACACGTCATCCTTCCATCCCTATTCTCAACCCCGGTCTTGCGCGCGCACAACCTCGCACGATGACACGCGTGCACATTGCACATACGCTCCCCTGTGTACCAACACACGTGTACTACACACGACCCCTTAAATCTTCCCTCAGCCTCACTCCACTGCCCCCCCTCCTCCCTCCCCACTCCCCAGTGGCATATCCAGGGTGTGGTGGTAAGCATTGCGTGTGCCTCTACGTCACTCCGCGTTGACCCAAACCCGTGGACTTCCTCCTCCTCCTCCCGTGGGTATGCCGCTGCCGGTCCCTTGCTTTCTGTCCGCTGTCCCACTGTATATACCTGATCCTGAGCGCTGTTCACAGCTCTGCTGCTCCCCTCCCTGCTCTCCTCCCCCCCCCGGCTCCCTTACGTGCTGCGTACAAACAGGGGTCCCTCCCACTGCCGGCCCTTGGCTCTTGCCCCCCCGCCCCTCGCCTCCTCCTCCCCCACCAAACCCTGCCACCTTCGTTTACCTCCATCTGTCAGTGATTCGGTCGTGGGCGTTGTCTGTTACAATAAAAAAAAAGCCGGTAATGTTATTTTTATTTTTACTTAACGAGTGCCAATATTTTAATCGGGACTCATCCCACAGCTTATATTGGTTAGGGTGGAGTGCGCGGCACGGAAATTTAATTACGACTAAAGGCAAAAGGATTGATAAATAAGAGTGGGGTTTTCTGTCGTCCCTGGACTGTCTGGTGACTTGTCGAGTGATTGGTGAGTTAGGGAAGTGCAGTGTGTATGTTTGCCAGCCCAAGCAAGAGCAGTGAAAGCAGTGGCACACAGTGCCAATGACGTGTAGCTACTCGAAAGGTTGTGTTGCATGAATTTTACCTGAACGTAGCGACTGTCTCGTGTGAGTGTTCCGGTAAAAGTGCATTTCGAAGTAGCAGCCAGACCCCATGAGAGGGCCACAAACCATTTTTGTATCCTTAGCTCAAACCCTGCCTCTACAAAGAGTTGCAAGCACTTGGTAGTTTTGTCAGTGAAATTTGATTTCTGTTACCGGGGATGATATGACCAGGCTTCAGGTGAACTTATATCAAAACATGTTTAGTACCGGTGCAATGACATTGCAAGGGAAGCGAAGTTATAGCCATTTGGTCCAACCATGTGTTGATCTTTTGGGTTGATGAAATTAAAATGTCGTCCACATCATGGTATATACATTGCAGCCTTATGTTTATAAAAGGGTTGGCAGGTGGATGAGTGTTCATAGAAAAAATATATATATATATACACATATAATTTGACCGTCACAAAGAAAAGTGTGAGGATGACACATGTAGCTGTTACCTCTAAATTTTATCTACTGATCCTGCAGGGTCGTTCCCTATGGAAATGTGAACCTGTTTGGTTTGGGTCTTCAGTAAGTGTGTTTTCACATAACGTGTGTTTTCTCTCACACACGTGTGATCATGCCTTAGGAGGAGAATAAGGCTCAACAGATCGCCTATTACATTTAAATGTGATGCCTCCGCCTAGGCAATGGCCATAGGACATGTCTCCCTGCCCACATTAACAATGTTGCAGCACTCGTGTCTCTTGACAGTCCTCATCTAGTGTGTAAAATTCCACATTCCCAGAAAAATATACTAATTATTTTAGCCCAGAGTGGGATGTTGATGGGGGCTGCATTGATCACCAACCTCGGTGATTTTCAGATTGTGTCCATGCAGCCAGATCCTAACCTGATGACTCGCCTTTGATTCACACCTGACCGCAGCAGCTCACACTGTCCTGTAAACTTCTAGATCCATCCGTAGCGCTCACATCTAACTTCAACCTATAGTCACTAACCGCGTCAGGGGTAACGGACTTCCTGCCGATGGTTTTACGTAGCAGAGAGAGTGAGAGAGAAGTTGTGTTCTGTGTCAAGTGAGCCCTCTGCAACCCGGCGGTTGACCCCCACTTGTCTTTTGTTTTGTTTACGAGAGGCTGTGGAAGGTTTTGAGACCCAGAGAAATATATATATACACGAGGAGCATGCACAAACCCACACTTTGTTACATTTGTCCCACGTCAGCTGCCCCTTGTTAATGTATTACACTATAATTGGTCTGTACATCTATATGTACCACAGCCCTGTTCTCAACCGACTGCTGGGTGAATACCTTCCCCACGCCTTGTGGGTTATGGTGGGGTTGTTTGGCTTTACTTCACCGTGCTGGTCAGTGTAGATTGGTGAAGGCTGGCAGCGTAAACGTGGCCGGTACAGTCTTAACAATTTTGCTGAACTGCCTTCTTGCTGCCCACCACGCATCCCCTGAGTCTAGAGCCCCATAACATCCGTCACGAAAGGTGGTCGCGCATCCAAAGGCTATCCTGTCTAGACCCTGCTCTAGGTTTCGGGGATGTGACAAGATCAGGTGCATTGCGGGTGATTTTATCTTCGGCCTTGTGTTAATGTATTGCCCTGTAATCGTTCTAAAGTTTATTATGTGGCTTCAAGCTAAACATAATCAGTACTTGGTGGCAACTTTTATACGTTGGTAACGCGTCCTCAAAACACGTTGAACAGTCCGCCCACGTATATACAGTACTGTATATATACGGTGTATAATGTGTTGCTTGTTTAAGCGACTGTACATGGTGTAATAAAAACAAAATTGGTCAAAGTCATCAGACGATGGTTTCTGCTCCACACTAGACTGCTTGACACTCGGCAGTTGCAGCGGCTTTTCAACATCTTCAAGCTTCACCACGTTCTTGTTGGTCACCAGTGGAGGCTCGTTGAGGTCCAACATCTTTGGCGTAACAAGGTAGACCTATTTAATAATGTGCGCGTGTGTTTCGAGAATGTTTTGTTAATCCCCCACACCGTGTGGGCAGTTGAGGGGTTCTTATTCTTCTTTGCGATTCTTCGAAGCACGATGGCTAGCTTCCGGACATCGTTGTCTTTCAGTTGAGGGGTTATTTGACCATATGCCACCAAACTAGCTATTGTGACTTGATGGATGTGTGGGGTAGTGTACAACAATGGATTGTGGTGCACTGCCCTCTACTGCTCACCACACCTGTTTTGAAGGTGGTTGCCCATACAAGCACCATCCGTGCTAAAACCTGCTTAGCTTCTGAGGTCTGATGCCTGCGTTTTCAGTGAATTTGTGTCATAGGCACATATGATACATGCACTATTAGTTCATAGGTATAACTTGTTTTTCAAGATGGGGGTGTGTTGTAAAATGTGGGGTATTTTTCACATCATCATAACGCCTCTGTTATCTAGTTATGACAATTCCATACGACTGTAGGGATGGCACGGCCTGCAGACTTTGACCTCTTCACCTCTTGAGTAGCAGAGATAACCATAAACCACCGGGTTGGACGATAAAAACAGGGCTATTACTTGAAAATAACAACTCATCGTCATAAAATGTGGTGGTGGAGTCGAGTGCAGGCCTGCGCGATCACCACTCAGCCAGTTTGGAGGCTTCATTTCAAATCCCACTGTTACACTGGAATTGACGTCCAGAAGCTCAACAGATGCCAGAAGCCCCTCAGTCTGGAGCAAGAAGAGAGGCCAATGCCCACCTTTAAGGCCATCTCTAAATGTTGAAGGGCCGTCTGCAACTAAAGAAGAACTTGTTGCAATGGGAAACTGTCATATAACTATCACGCTTCTAAGAATCGAATCGAATTCGAACTGGAATTGACGACGCATGCCGATGCCCTGCAGGAGTGGATGTTAAAGACCTCTCACGGGGGCATGCCACGTTCTTCATGTCCTAGCTCGTACATAATCTCAAATGTGAAAATTATCTACGACTTGATTGTAAAATTGCAGCTGGGTGGTGGGTGTAGTTAAGGCACTCGGCCCACATTTGGACGCTTGCGATTAAGTTAAACGTCCCTCTCGTCAGTGATAAGTGATGTCTGAATCTGTTCTGGTGCCCTTCCCTAGGTCGCCTCTGCGTTAAATGAGTAGCCGGTCAGTTAATGTAAACATGTGAACATCAGTCAATGCAAAGACAAAGGCAAATTGGTTGTGGTGCTGGTCACACCGCCACCTCGTGTGCCATGCTGGTCTTAATAGGTGCTCGCGCACAGCACTTGAACCCTGAAGTCTGTAACGGCTTGCGTGAATGCGAGTGGATGTACTTAGGTGGCCGATTGCACAGTCTGCACTTTGGTGTTCAGAGTTGGTTCCCTTCCCGTGTTTGATTTTGAGTAGGCTACCTGGGTGGGACCGGCATTGGTGCAGCATCACTGCTAGTTCAACCAGCCACGTCTCATCAGCCTCTCGTGAGTCTTTTAATCTCAAAGTGTGAAAAAATTACGGCCCTTTAGTCAGTCAACTATTGGATGGCAGGCTCGCCGAGCTGCGTGGATCGTTGGGGTTATTTGACCTTGCTTTCACCTCGCTGGTCAGTCCACTACTGGATGGCGGGATTGGTGGTGGGGGCAGGATTGGTGGTGGGGGCAGGGAGCACAGACGCGAAAGCATAGTACTGTACGGCTTATATAATTAACCTGATGATGCCTCCAAACATGAGGAGAAAAATCCCAATCGAGCAGCACTTGAGAGAAATTCTCATTAGTAATAGCACATCAGTGAATTTTGTTGCACTTCGTTTTGTTGACGTCTGCTCGTAGCAGCCCACAACACCGCTATTATGCATGGTGGTCGCCCGTCCATGCATCAGAATACTGGGCTGCTTGTGTCCCAAATGTTTGTTTTTACTTGCAAACACATTGTTATCCTGGAAGCAGGTTTTCTCTAGGAATTAAGAGATGCGGACGTAGACAGGCGGCCAATTCCCAGCTGGTTATATTGCTGACGTTACTCTGGTCTCCACGAGTCCAGCGACAACCGGGCGACCTAAGACTAGACGGTGGCCTTCTAAGAGCAGATGATGCCCCTGTTAGCACAGACCTTATAGGTTACGTATCCACTGTGCGGTAGTTGAGGGACCTGACGGAGGGTGAAAGGTGTTGGCACTGAGGTGTGGTGGCTTCATCGGCTTTGGCCGCGATTATGTCTAGGACGTGACGTTCTTGATCCGAGCCATCGTTAATTTGTGCTTCGGCAGCTCACTCTGTTTTCTCTGCTGCAGTTCCATGTGCTGTCTCACGCTGGCAGGTATTTGTTTGCAGCATGCATGAGGGAAATTGCATCGTGCGTTGCAGTTGCAGCCCAGTGTTGTGATGTCTTCAAGGGACCGAGGATTTACCTGTGAGTAAAAATAACATGCATTTGCAGTATAAAGAATGTTTCCCTGTTAGTTTGAGTCACAGAATGAGAGCGTCGGCCAAATACCCTCGACAGTCTAAAAGGGCTGTCTTGAGCTGCCTCAAGTGAAGGCCCTTCCGCCAGCAGTGGTGTGAGCAAGCTATTGCAGTGCTGCACCTTTATCTTGACTTACGTTGCATTTTTGTTGCACGGATGGAAATTGTTTGTATTTCCAAGATTCTAATATTCTAGAATTAGTGGTGTACTTTTAGCCACGACGCTTGAATTGGAAAATTTACAGAATGTAAAATCGTTAACACCCACTATAATAGAGCTCTGTCCGTTACAGCTAGTCATTCGTTCACTTTCTGAGAGGCAGAGATCTCAGCAGAGTTGACGGCTCGTGAAGTGGTGCTTGAATCATTGGTGTGCGTGACTGCAGACAGGAGTGATTATGAAAGATATTTGTTTAAGTATAAAAAAAAATCTAGCCAGAACGCCCAGACAGTTATGGTTCGGCTTGTGTAACTGATCTAAGGCGTGTGACAACACAACAGCGAGGACACAATGCTCCGTGTGTGTACGACGGAAGCGAGGGGAAACTCCGAGTCATCGGGCCATAGTGTCATGTCTTCACGTAATCCCTGGCACAATTGACACGCTTCTGCCAATGTGGCGTGTACAGCCCGTTTGTTCGCTGCCTGGATGAGGGCCTTCGTGTGCTATGCCGGTCATTGACCATGCTGTACCGAGTTGGTGCACCGGACGTCGGAGCATGTAAGTAGAGCTGAACAATGCATTTCTCTGCGCTGCCCTCTCCTGCCCACCATGTAGCCTCGCAATCTGTAACACCCGTTGTGCATGGTAGACACCCATCCGAGCACTATGCAGGCTCACCCTCGCCGGTAAATTGTTCGTGGTCTGTAACACCTAATTTCATTCAAAATTCGATCACAGCTCTGTTTGGAAGGCACGTCTGCTCCATCCACGTTGCTTTCGACGGCGAGCGACGCCACGCCAACGCCACAACGATCGATTGCGTGACACTCGGGCCGGTCGCCCTCCGTGCCGGTATCTCATCAGCAAAACGGGAACTCGGGGAAACTTTAGGATCCGGTATTTCGTATGCGCCGGACACGGGAGAGCTGAGGACACTTGATGACTGACCATCGTCATTAGCAGGCGCTGCCTCGCAACGGCGCTCTTCGCCGTGTGAATGTTAATGATGTGGAGGCTAACGCCCGTGGTGAGTGTGGGGAGAGCGGCTCGCGATGCGATGGACCCCGATCGTTTTACGTTTTAAAAGGAACGTAAAGCACGGTAATCCCACATTGTGTTATTTTTTTCGGTAACGTCTTGGAAATTGCTCTCCTTCCAGATAGGAACACTGCCGAGTGTTCCTCCGCTCTCCTTGCAGGGAGGAGGAACGCTCAACAAGGCTATCCCGAAAGGACAGCTCGCGAGAGAAATTCTCAAACATCGAGCCGCAAAATCCTACGTCGATAACCTAGTCTTGATTATTTTTTATGATTGCCTTATTTCAGTACTGTACACCTATCACAGATTTGACCTCTGAACAGCCGTGTCCTGTAACTGGGCTCTGTAGCCTGATCTGTATTCATTGGCTGCTGTGGTCCTCGCATTAGCCCAAGCTGCTCACACCGTCATCGCCACCCCCCCCCCCAACAATTTTAGTTTATTTTTTTTTTATCATGTTCTAATTATCAAAAGCAAAAGTAATCGTGAAAAGTAATCAACCAGTATCCGCCGAGTTATGACAATCTGATTACACATTCAAAACTTGAGTACTCCTCTGGGTTTACCAGTTACCTGACGTTTGTAATCCCAGAGATGTGTTACCCCTCCACCACCGAGTGCGTACTGTGCTGCCCACTCACGCTGGGTAGAGGGTGATGTAAGCGGTTTGCGCTACGATCCCTAAAAACCCAAGTTCGATTCTCACTCACGGCCACCAACAACAGTGACGATTTTATTAACCGGTCCCAGGTCTCTCCTAGGTCGACTCAACCTCACGTGAGTACCTGGTGCGGTGTGTAATACATCGCTGCTGGGGAGACAAAGGCGGCCGGGCGTGATGCTGGCCACCCCACCCTCTGGTGTGCCGTGCTGGCCTTTATGGGTGCTCGCTAGCAGTACTTTACAGTCTGTTAAGTCTACATGGGGGATCTTTGTCTTTACTCGTGCACACGCCACTACCTGTGTTGATGGTTCCGTGTCGCCCTTCTTGACGCCGAGCGCTGCCACCACTGCTCTTGTTAACTTACCGTTTATTTTGCTCCGTGTTGTATTGCATCGGTGTGCGTGTCTCCCTGGCGTGTCACGCTTCTGTCTAAGCTGTTTAACATGTATTTGCGTCGAGGGGACTGCATTGGGATGCCGAGTTATGAGGGGGGGGGGAGCTTTGGTGCGAGGACGATTGCTGCATGCCATTGTGGAGGTATGGCGCTAGGAATACGATATTCTGCAGGGGGTGTACCGTGACACCGGTGGCATCTTGTGAGGCCTGGTGTTGGAGGTGTTGGGTGAGAATGAGTCAAGGGGAGTGTGGGGGAGTGCAACTGGGTGTGGTGGTGTGCAGCAGAAGCTGGCTGTAGCATAATGGGGTTCGGCAGAGTTGTTAGAGGTGTGCAGGTGATAATGACCTTTGTGGTCATGTTGCAACAGTGATGGCCCAATGCCGCCAGTAGCCGTGTTGGTGGTAATGACGTTTTTCCTGCGAGTCCTGTCTAATTGCGGAGTGGTCAAGCAGTTCCCCACAAACTATCTCCCCCCAACGCTATCTTTGTCCAAGCCTCATAAGTTCAGCTTTAACATATATAGTCCTGCATGGACTATATATGGAGGTGGCGCAATGAGTAACGCTGCCGCCTCACAGCAAGATAGCTCCCGGGTTTGAATCTCGGCTCGGGTGCCTTTCTGTGTGGAGTTTTGCATGTTCTCACCATGTGTGCGTGGGTTTTCGCCGGGCACTCCGGTTTCCTTCCACAGTCCAAAGACATGCTGCTGCATAGGTTAATTGGCCTGTGGACTAAATTTCCCCCGGTGACCCTGTGATGGACTGGCGTCCCGTCCGAGGTATAGCCCTGCCTTGCGCCCTCTGTCTGCCGGGATAGGTTCCGGATCACTGCGACCCTGTACAGGATTAAGCGGTTTCTGATAATGGATGGATGGAGTCCTTCATGGGGCCTCCCCCCATCTCACTCTCAAGTGTGTCTGAGTGAAGAGCCAGTTAAAGAGGCGTTTTATTGCTCCGCATTTGCAAGACCACGAAAACATTTTTAGGACTCAAGCCATCTCAAGTTTGTAGCGGACAGTGCGGGTCCATACTGAATGAGCAGAGAAGGAAAAGCATACAAGTTGACAACCTGTGGCTCCAGAGGGACACTTGGTGTGGTTTGGGCTGTAAAGATTTCAGGTAAGAGACTCAATTACATGAGGTGGTTTCACTCAAATACACAGCTTTCCACCTGTCCATTATGTTAGTCGTTATCAGTATCCACTTAATCATGTACGTAGCCACTGTGAGCCAGAGCCTATCCCGCAGACAGAGTGCAAGACAGGGCTTTAACCAGTTTGGGCCACCAGTCCATCACAGGACACCAGAGGCAATTTAGCCAAGCCAATTAACTGAGGCAGAAGCATGTCTTCGGACTTTGGGAGGAAACCGGAATGCCTGGTAAAAACCCACACAGAGAACATGCAAACTCTACACAGAAAGGCACCCGAGCTGGGAACTGAACCCCGGGCTTTCTCGCTGAGAGGTGTCAGCACTACTCATTGCGCCATGGTGCTGCCCCAACTGTCCGCTAGTTGTGTAAAATCACTGGAGACATTTCCCATTCGACATTTGCAAAAACTGAAGTTACCTTTGTTGAGTATCCCCCACTGTCACAGCGGCAATACCAATTTTCAGGCACTCGGAACGTGCTTGAGAATGGTTACTCTCTTCTATAGCGATTATTGTACAGGCAGTCCCCGGGTTACGAACGCCCGACTTACGTACCGACCTCTGTAACGCCTATTATTTTAAAAAATCGAGTTACATACAATGGTTCGTACTAACGAACGGGCGGACTACTTTGCACGACTCTCAAAGCACTGCGCGTTTTCAGCGGTTCGTCGGCCCGAGGGAGAACAACGCCACGCCGTCGTCGCTAAGACGAACATTTTGACTAATCGACGCTTAGACGTGAACCGTACCTAACTGTTCTGACTTGCATACAAATTCGACTTAAACTTAAAAATGGAACTCGTTCGTAACCCGGGGGACTGCCTGTACATTCATGTTCCTACTGGTACTGGCTGCCCGCCATCACGAGTCAACCTCACGCCACCCGTCGGGCAAGCTCGCACGTTGCCCGTCCTCCAAACTTGATTCGGTCTGGATGCAGGCTGAATGGGAAACCTTGAGAGCTTCACAGCACCGACGTGGATGGGACGATTCCTCGCGCAGTGGAGCGATTCGGGCCTCGTTTGGCCCGCGAGTGATTGCGACGTCTTCGCGTTGGGTTTTGTAAGGGACACTGCTGCCTCCTGCTCCCAAGCAGCCTTGTGAACATCTAAAATGAGAAGGCCATAGCTGGCATCATGGGGAAAAGTGTATTAGTCAGGAGTAATGCACACTATCAAGCAGTCAGACTTGAAACCTTCTCTGAACCATACATTGCATTTCACGTGTAAGTTTTCGCAAATATTTATATGTAATCCAAGGTTGGGTTTCCTGAGATGAACCACAGTAGTGTGCGATGAAAGCTTGAGAGAAGAAATGCTCAACTAGCAGTCTAACCTTGAAGACCACATATGACTACTGTCCTATGAGACCCTAGCCATACTCCTAACCACACCAGCCAACAGGACTGCTCCTACCCTAACACTTACGAGGCAAAACCCTAACTCTATGGTTTGCCCCAACTAGCCAAACAGACCATCATACTAACATGGGGCAAGTAGGTGAAAGTCTGAATCCTAACCAAATTATGCCAGCAGTCTTATCCCCATTGCTAAACTAGCCCAGCATAAGCAACACCAGCCGTTAACCCCAAACCCTAACCTCACCATTGGTGCTTATGCAAATCTGCTCAGCAATCATTTTTGAAGTTCACAGTAGCCTCTTGGTCACATCTTCATAACCATGACCCTGCCCGACACGGTCTGTAAGAGAGGCAGGGATTAGTTAGTCAGGGGATGGCAGGCAGTGGAAACTATGAGCGTCTTGTTTGCTTGAGGGAGTGTTTGTAATGATGGCTGGCTGTAGAGGGACTTGTTTAACGTGGAAGGGGTTTTTTTTTTCTGATGAGTTGTTGTTTTCTTATTTTAGCTCCGGTCCAGGGATTCAGCTGCGTGTGCCTGTAAAGCTAAACAGGGGGGGGGGATCGGTTTTGCGCGTGCGTGTGAATCCATTGGGTCTCCCTTATGATTGGCATGACCTTGGCCCATATCTCGTCGTCGGACTCCCGCCGTAGCGGGAGTCCGACGACGTGTGTCTCTAGTTGTACCACGATTTGTCTGGCACGATGCCGCGATGTTATTTCAGCTCACGATGAAGCGCGGCAACAACCCCCGACCACGCGTCGGAGAGGCCGCGCGGCACAACCCGCGAAACGCTACGCAGCCGTACGTTAACGGCCGTACACTCGTTTCACGGGGAAAGCAGATCGGGGACCGGTTAGAGCGTCCTGTTATGACGGATGTGTTTCACGAGACGACCCACACCCACACATCATCCTCCTACCATGTTCTCCGGATTGCACGACACGCCGAGAAGTAAAAAGCACCCTGTTACTTGTGCGTGCGATGTCAGTCTTCTTCTTTGCGATTCTTCGAAGCACGATGGCTAGCTTCTGGACATCGTCGTCTTTCAGCTTGGCTTCGAAGTGTTTGGTAGAATTCGC
>JAZEWU010000046.1:3029892-3045830 GCA_036362915.1 Geotria australis | reverse complement strand
GTCACAAAGCGCTGCACAAGGGCCGCGAAGAGGACGGCATGTCAACAACGAAAGAAAAAACACAATAAAAACCAAAGCAACAGAAAATAAATGATTAAAGCTGCTTTGAATAAACTAAAAGGTTGTGAAACTGGCAATCTTAAGAGCGGCAACATTCTGCCAGCGTCCCCTACGGTAGTTGCCATGGTTGCGTCCCCACCTGCTCCTGGAATGCGCGCGCCTCCTCGTCGAATCCGGCGGTGCGGAAGTAGCTCGCCACGTCTGCGATCGACCAATCGGCGGGCTCCAGCAGCTTCAGCCCCTCGGCGCTAAGCACATGCGCACACGCAAAGACAACGATTCCCCCATGTAGCCTTTGTGGTAGAGTGGCGCGGTGACATTGTGGCACAGTGGTGTGGTCACAGTGCCGTGGTATACTGATAGTGGTGCGGTGATAGTGTGCTACGGTGGTGCTGTGCGTCGGTACGGTGGTATAGCTTTGTGGTATTGGTGATTGTGGTGTGCAAAATAGTGTGGTACAGTGGTGTGGTGGTAGTAGTATGGTATAGTGTGTGGTGACAAGTGTGATCTAGCGGATTTGGTGATAGTGCGGTAGAGCGGTGTGGTGGTAGTGTGACAAAGTGGTGTGGTGACAGTGTGGAGCTGTCGTGTTGGTGCGGCGTACCCGTTGTGGTGAGGCGGGCTCCGCTCGGGGTCTCCCTGGCTCGCCGGCGATGGCGACGCGGACGGGGTCGGCAGACACGACGCCCCGCGCACCTCAGGAACTACACATCGACAAAGATATACAGACAAACATCACCCATGTAGCCGGTAGCATCGTAATATACAGCACACAGTGTGAGGCAATATGTTGGCGCCGGCTAACCCGCCCGGCTTGCCTCCTCCGCCTCTCTGCGATTTCCTCGCCACGCCACCTGAGTCGCTCTCTCTTCAAACTAATAACTTCGAAATTGAATATATGTGCGTGTTATAAATAGCATGCATTATCATTGTTGTAGCATTGTGGAAAGCGTCTCGTGACGTGTGAACGCTGTGGTATGTGCGGGGTGGCGTGTGTACGGCGTGGTGTGTGTACACTGTGGTGTGTGCGGCGTGGTGTGTGCGGTGCGGTGTGGCGTCGCACCCTCGGCGGTGTGCTCCGCGTCCTCGCGTGGTGTGGCGGGCGCTGGTGGGGACGGCTTTCCCGACAGCATGCTCTCGTCACACCGCGTGCACACCCAGTCACCTGTGAACAAACCGCGACGTCACCGCAAGCCTCAACAACAACGCCGCCAATCACGACGCGGCTTACATTAATAATAATAAATTACATTTATAACGCGCACATATTCATTCAATGTCGAAGATATTAACTCGACTAAAGAAGGAGTCGGAGGCGCAAAGAAAACGCAGACGCGGAGGAGGCAGCCAGGTGGTTTGCTGGCGCCAAGCTCTTCAGAGCTGTTCTTTCGGTATAGCCCTGTCACTGAGCGATCTCCCTCTCTCCCTCGCGACGTTTCGCCTCCCACGTTGGACGCCCTCGACACGGCTATCCCAAAAGAACAGCTCTGAAGAGCAACCACCAAAGCGATCGATGGCCGGTATGGCAAAATAGCTCGTACAAAGACAAAAGTTCCCCCGTGTAGCCTTTAGCAGGCTGTTGGGCCAAGTGCTGTTAACGACCACCCGTGAAAGCAGGCACGGTACTCGAGGGGGTGGGTGGCCAGCACCACGCCCAGCCGACAGTGTTGTTTACTACACCCCAGTGCTGTTTACTACACACCGCATCAGGTGATCACAAGGCTGAGTCCACCTAGGGGAGAGCCGAAACCGGTTCAAACATTCGCCACTGTTATTAGTTGTCAGCGGGAATCTATCTCGGGTCACCAGGTTCGAAGTGCAGTGCTGTAACCCACTCCACGACCGCTCCCAATACCCTACCTGCTGGTACAACACACACGCAGTGGAGCAACTCCCAAATAAATGCGTATCTTATGCATCCGTTCGCTCATGGCCTCGCGCTCGTCACAGCCACTCGCAGCCTCACTCGCACACACACGCACCTTCCACGAGTTCCCGACAGACGTTATATCGGGCTGTCGAGCAAGCAATATTTATCTGGCCAATCACGGTTCATCTTACGATACACCTGGCCAAACGACGGGCACTCGGCCAATCGCAGCGTGCCGTTTGAAATGCTTGATAAAAGCAACGAACTGGTTCGTCCAACCACAGCACACCTTACAAAGCAAATGGATAAAACAACCTCTACAACACCAATCACACGGAGCGTTAAAACTGCACCTAACTTTGTTCGATCGCTCTCAAATATGTCCTTGGTTCCTCTCCCATCTAAATCATAATTTGCTGAAAAAGAGAAAAGGCTTTACCCTTGCTGGCAATAATACAGGTGCTAAGATGTTCAATCAGCACATAGAGACATTCTCTAAGCCATCAGGTCTGCAAGAACCACACATGCTTCTGTTAAAACATATAAATAATATCTCTATATTGGAAAAAGTTCCCCACGGCTAAATCACAATTTGACTCAAAATTGATGTAGGTTTTCACGATTACACGTGAAAACCTACATCAATACATGATAAATCCTTGTCTATTTGTAGTCACCATAGACTAATATTGCTAACAGAATTACACTTCCCTCAACAAACATTGCCCAGACATACAATACATATAAAATGTGCATCACACATTTTACTCATATTCATATCTGTTTACATATTAGTACAACATGTCACCCTGTCTGTGTTTGCTTGCACTGAATGAATGCTGCTGAAATAATCCACCCACAGAAGGCCGTTGGGCCGATTGGTTATGTAAGAAAAACTTTTTGCTCTTTTGTAAATACGGAGAGCCGGATAACTATGAGAAGTAGATGTATTATCTGCCTATCTATTTTTGTTATTAAACTTGACCAGATAGGTAAATCTTTATCAGGCCAATGGACTTACGCTTTACTAAACCCTCCACTCAGTGGAATCAACTCGGTTGCTAAAGAAAGCTACGACTTACCAAACGGCCTGCGTAACTTTTACCCGACCACCGACAAGACGTCTCGCCAACCCGCTAACACGCAACACACCTTACCGAGCGTTCGGCCGCACAAACAACCTCTAAAAAAACCACTCATTAGTTATTTGGCCGATAACATCACAATATACAGGAAGCAGTGTCTAGTGGCAATATGGCGCCGGCAAACCGCCTGGCTGCCTCCTCGGCATCTCTGCGCTTTCCTCGCGCCTCCGAGTCGTTCTCTCGTCGAATGAATACCTTCGACGTTGAATGAATATGCGCGCGTTACAAATGTAAATATCTTAAAATGATTATTACTATTATTATTACCACGACACAGACGACGGCGTTTACCAGGCCGACTGTAATCGCGGCCACCACCGACGACCGCCGCCGCCGACAACCGCCGCCCGCGTCAGCCCGCCCCGCGCTCCTCACCGATCAACGCAGCCGCGGCATGACCCCGCGGCGATCCCAGCCCCTCACCGTCGCCCCCCGCCCCACCGGGCTCGGCCGCCGACGAGCCAGCCAAGCCTCCAGTCAGCGAGCCGGTCAGCCCGCAAGTCATTCAGCCAGGCTGCCAGTCAGTCATTCAGTCAGGCTGCCAGTCAGCTCACGAAGCGGCCAGTCATCCGGCCTGTCAGTTAGCCATGCCGCCCGCTCGGTCGGCTAGCCCAGCGGCCTGCCGGTCACCCAGCTAGCCCACCAGATAGCTCCGCCACGCCGCCAGTCAGTCAGTCAGCGCGCCGAGCTGCCAGTTCAGCCCACCGCGATGCAGTCATTTATCCGGCCGTTCACCACAGCAGGGTTTTCAAAATTGCCAGCTTGCCCGACAAGACCGTTGGCAGTTTTTTTTGCGCGGGGAAGGTTGGGGGGGGGTGAGGGTTAACGAGATGTTAGCAGCAGCGGCGGCGGCAGCAAGGGTTACGGGTTATCAGGAGAGAGCACCGGCGTTTAAGGCCTGTCCCTATCGACGGAAGAGGGGTCACGGCGGAGGGAAGGAGGGAGGGAGCAACGGCGGAAGAGCGGGAGCGACGGGGAGAGAGGGAGCGAGGGGGGGAATGCGGACGCACGCGATGGCCTCTGCCAGGAGGGGCTGGGTTACGCGGCTCGCAAACGCGCCCACGCACCCACACGCCGACACGGCACGCGCGCGCTAACACGCTGACACTCGCACGGAGAGATGAGCGATATCACCCGCGAGGGGTGAGGGAGGCCGATCATCGATTCAACCAATCATCCGAGGGCAAGGCAAAGCACCGCCCAGATTCCATCTGACGTGTGTGGGAGCGTGTAGGCGTGGAGTGTGTGTGTGAGTGTGTGTGAGACTGTGTGTTTGTGTGCGAGTGTGACCTGCTGTCGGCGAGCCTTCGACCAGTTTGCGTGGCCCCAAAGTGCCCCTGGCTGGGCACAGGCGCCGTGGTGACGTCACTTCCACCGAGTGGCGAACGGCGGTTGTTGTTGTTGTGAGACTGAGTGTTTGTGTGTGTCGGTGTGTGAGAGACTTTATCAATGCGTGCGTGTCTGTCAAACTGTTTGAATAGGGGGGGGTAGTAGTTTATCAGTTTGCCCATTCTGCTACTAACCCAGTGACACGAGTTCGATTCCCACTCATGGCCCACACCAGTGACGATTATCTGAACCAAGTCCTGCGCCTCCTCTAGATCGACTCAGCTTCAAATGAGCAACTGACGCAGCGTGCAAACATAAGGACTGGGGAGACAAAGGCGGCCAGGCGTGGTGCTGGCCACCCACCTCCTCGTGTGGCATCCTGGCCCTCAAAGGTGATTGTTAACAGCGCTTGCCCCAACAGTCCGTTTAAGTCTTTTCACCCCAACTCCAAACAGCCAGCCTCAATCCGGCCACCCTGCAGTTTAATTTACTATAGGACAAGCCATAGCACTATCTTATTCACTAAAGGATGGGCCACCCTGCTATCTCATTCCCTATAGGTTAGCCAACACCGCTATTTCATTCCACACAGGCCATTCAACACCACTCAATCATTCGCTACAGGAAAAGCCACTTCACGTAGGGGACAGCGGCAAACGCGTTTCATTGCCCTGCATCCGATTAACAGATGCGGAGGGACGGTGGCAAACATCAACCCACACCCCAACCCCGTCTCTCCTCCACAGACGTCAACAGCACGACTGCACTTGAACCATCATCATCATCAGCAGCAGCTGGATGTTGTCTTTCTGCTGCTGTAGCTGTTGCCTTGCAAATTCTATTAGCTCGTGACCCCTCGTTTTAGCCCCAATGTGTAAACAATATCGTCAGACGTCAAAGCGGGTTCCTGCTTAAATGACTCAGTGGTGAAAATTCCACATTATTATGATGGGGCGAGTCCAATCCATGCGACGAGCAATGTTGACATTCCCTACAAAGTGATACTCGGCAATTGCTCTTAAAAGCTGCTATTTCTCGACAAAGGCAAAGATGCCCCGTATAGCCTTAACAGACTGTAGGGTCAAGTGCTCTTAGCGAGCACCTATGAAGGTCGACACGCCACACGAGGGGGTAGGTGACCAGCACCACGCCCGGCCGCCTTTGTCTCCCTAGTGGCGACGTTTACACACCGCACCGGGTACTCATTTGAGGCTGAGTCGACCTAGGGGAGGTCACGGAACAGACCCGCCTCTATCACCCACGTCGACCTCAGTCTCCCCGGACACCATAAGTAGACTGATGCCGCCACTCACCTTGTGTGGTAGTCGTGGCGGCGGCGGTGGTGGTGGTGGTGGCGGTGACTGTGGTGGCGCTGGTGGCGGTGGTGTTGCTGGCAACGTGGTTGGCGTGGTTGGCGTGGGTGTGGTGACGTCGCGACGCCAATCCCTCGTGACACCGCGGGTGGTAACAGCTGCCGCACGTGCGACAGCACAGCGGTGCATTCTGGGAACAAACGAGAAACAACACGCTCGCTCACGCTCCGACGCGAGGGATCGCGGCGAACCACAGCAGCTGGGCACGAATGCACCACGGAATGGCATATTACTTGCACATCTTTACATCTATATCTGCTCTATATTAGTTCTATTTGTACCATATTTGTTAGAATTATAGTTTTTGTTCTAGATCTGTGCCTTGTTATTGTCCCCCCCGACCCCCAGCTTAGCTTAACTTGTAAATATAAAAAAATGGTGCGTATTTTTTTCTTAACCTAGTATTTTTAAACCCTTGTTGTTGTGTTCCAGTCCATGTATATGCAAACACCGGGGTCTGAGAGAAACGGCATCTCGATCCTCTATATGTCCTGTACATAATAATAATAATAGCGTTTTATATAGCGCCTTTCACCCGAGGGTCACAAAGCGCTGCACAAGGGCCGCGAAGAGAACGGCTTATCAACAATGAAAATAAATAAATAAAAATCAAAGGAACAAAAAAACACAGAATTGACAATAAAGTTGAATTGAATTGAATCTGACATCCTCTAATGATGTGGCGTCATAGCCAGGGCTAGAACCCAGGGCCTCAGTGGTAACGGCTAAAGTGTCTCCGACATGGCTATTATGAACCCCGTATGTCACCCAAGAGACCCTGTATTCTAAGTGATGGACGCGGCCGGAGTAGAAATCTGCAGAAGCCTCTTACGCTGTCCTCGGCGCAGACGAAGCAGGAAGCCCGGCGTCGGCCTGAACTCATCCACTCGCTCGGCGCACCGCTGCTCTGGCCTGGCGCCTCATTGGTGCAGACCAGAGAAGCTGCACACAGAAAGCAGAGGGGGGCAATCTATGTATCACACCATTCCACATATAACAAATAACCATCCAAACAAATAACGATCCAAAGACCCTTCGACTAAAGGAGGTTGGTGTCAGGAATAGTTGCGGGCAGTTCCAATGGGGGGCAACCGGCCAGCCCGGGTCAACCTGGATACTGGCCGCAGCAACATGACTATTGTAACACCTGTTTTCCCTGGAAAGCCTCACCGTATCTGAATACAGAATCGGTTTACATTCACATATGAAGCGATGCCAGATACCTCATACTCAGTATTGAGTGACAGCCAGAAGGAAGGATCTGAATACTTTTTCAGGAGGATCTGGAGTAGGTGCGTGCGGCAATGGGCGTACCTTTCCCACACGCGCGCCGCACACAAACCCTTCCTTCCAACAATGCACCGTGCTAGCACCAGCACCACCACCGTCCGCACCGGGTCCTCACCGTGGCTTCCCGTCGGGTCGGGGTTCATCAGCAGCAGCGCGCTCGTGGACTGAGCGGGCAGAGCGGGGGCAGCGGCGGGCAGCTCGCTCGGCTGCCTCCTCACGCCTCCCGCCTCCGCGCCCGCCCTGCCCGCCTCCCTCTCCTCGCCCGCTCCGCCAACCGCACCGCCGACCCCTCCGCCAACGCCACCGCCGCCGTTCTCCGCTCCGCCGGGGCCTTGCCTCGGCGCCCCCGCGGATCCTTTCCCTCGGCCGCCCGGCTCGCAGTCCGAGTCGGACGAATCGACGGCGCCGCCGCCGGCGCCGCCGCCGGCGCTCGCCGCCGACGCCGACGAGGAGGACGCCGAGGAGGAGGAGGACGAGGAGCAGGGGGGAGGGCGAGCGGCGCGGGGGTCACCGGCGGCGCGTGCCCTCGCGGCCGACCCCGGGCGATCCGATTTGTCGTCGCCGGCCGCGAGAGCAGGCCCGCCGGCCGGGTGGGCCGCGTGCCGGCTGGCGCGAGTCGTGGGCTCTGGCGGCAGGGTCGGGGCCGAGGTCGCGGTCGGGGTCGGCGAGGGGGTCGGAGCGGGAGCCCGGGCAGAGGTCGCGCGCCGCGTCCCGCGGACGCCGATCGGCACGGTGATCGTCGCTGTCGTGGTGACGGCGGTGGTGGCGGCGGAGGCGGCGGAGGTGGTGGTGGTCGGGTGGCTGTTGTTGTTGTTGTTGCTCGTGGTGGTGGTGGTTGTCGTGGTGGTGGGGACGGCGGTTTCGCCATCGCGACGACGTTTGCCCAGCACGGATGGGTCCACGAAGCCGTCGTCCAGCAACTATAAAGATAAAGATCAGCCATATAGCCTTAACAGTTGGGGCAAGTGCTGGTGTTGTTGTTGTTGTTGTGAGCGGGCCCCTAACAATGAAGAAACGTTGGTCAAAGCAGTCACTGTCAGCGAAAGATATCGTCAACAAGAGACGCCAGTAGGACGTGTTACACACTTGGAACGACGTCGCCCGTGGGGCGGGTACTCTGCTAGTTTGTAATAACGAGGGAGTGGCGGTCGGGGTGGATAGGTTAGGGGCAGGGTGAACACAGTGCTGGTAAATGTTGGAAGAGCAAACTACGCAATATTTAACAATCATTCTCAAGCATTACCGCTGGTGCTTCTGAAGTAATGACGTGATCATAAGTGAGCCACCTTGGTCCATCATAGGCTGTGTCGGGTAGTGGAGAGTGTACAACACGCATTTTTACTTCCGCGACCCGAGCCAAATACCAACTCCAGGAGAACGCACAGAAAGGTGCCTGAGGCAGGGATCAAACTACTGCCTCAGGCAGGCACTTATTTCTGCGAGGCGCAGATGTTACCAATAATAATAATAGCATTTATAGAGTGCTTCTCACCCAAGGGTCACAAAGCGCTGCACAGGGCTGCGGAGAGAACGATATGTCACCAACGACTGAGAACGGAAAATCAGCAACACTGCCAGCCTGCGCGTGTTATTATTGATAGCTGTGCTATTTTTGGCGACTTGAGGCGACCTATCGAGCTACTTTTGTCGATGTTAAATTTGACGCCTTTTTTATCTGAGGGAACAGTAGTTCCCGCCATTACCACGAGGGGGCAGCCACCCTCCACCGTCCAACCCAGTCCTTACACGATAACGCACCCATTCATCGATTAAAATCTAGAATCTCCCTCACGATTAATCAACAGTGTCATCCCAAATCCGGCCGGCATTAGCGCGATTTATACAATACGTTGTTGTAATTTTTCCCCCCTCAAAAATGCAAATTGTTGTTTGATTAATCAAATCGGCCAGGGTAATCACACGACAGGTTGGGGCCAACACTGCTCCCGGACGCCTTTGTCTCTCTAGTTTTTTAAAAATATATATGTACACCAAACAGGTACTCATTTATTAGGGCCGAGTCGACCTAGATGAGGGTCGCGGAACGGTACAGATATCCGTCACCGATGTTGACTACGATGGAACTTGTGAGGGGATTGTGACGCTGCGCGCTAACCACTGCGCCACCGCTCCCCCTCAACACAATGGCTAACGGACATAGCAAAGATCCCCCATATAGCCTTAACAGACTGTAGGGTCAAGTGCCGTTAGCGAGCAACTATGAAGGCCGACACGGCTAAACGAGGAGGTGGATGGCCAGCACCACGCCCAGCCGCCTTTGTCTCCCTAGCGGCGATGTTTACACACCGCACCAGCTACCCATTTGAGGCTGAGTCGACCTAGGAGAGACCCAGGACCGGTTTTACAAAATCGTCACTGGTGTTGGCCGTGAGCGGAATTCGAACTCAGCTCGCCGGGTTTGTAGCCCAGCGCGCTAACCACTGAGCCACCGCTCCCCACAATGGCCAAAGCACACACACGCACACACACGCACTCCTACAGACAATCACCAGACAGTACACACGAGACAGTCCAGACAACACACGTGGGACAGGCGGCAAAAAATGAGACGGAACAAATGCGCCTCGTTCATTAAGTAAAAATGAGGCGCCGCTCTTCACAAGCGAACCGCATCCCGCGGGCTCGCTCGATCCTCACACAGAGTGAAGCCACGAACAGAACATTAGAGCAACCGTGACTTTGCCTCGCTCCCCCCTGGGCCACCCACCAACCCCCAGCCTCCTCGTTCCCCCCACACCCAGGTTCCCCCTNNNNATGAGATTTTTAAGATGAACTCTGGGGAACGGGATCCGATTAGTGACGTCAGTGTGGGTGGCGGCTGTGTCCGTTAGTAATGATGATCCCTGATTAGGGCGAGGGCTGTCGGCTGGGCGCGGGGATGGGTAGGTGGGAGTATGGGCGTGCGCGTGTGGGTATGTGAGGGTATGCGTGGGATTGTCAGAGCGTGTTTGGGTATGTGAGGGTGTGTGTGGGTGGATGTTAGAGCGTGTGTGTATGTATGTCAGTGTGGGGTGTTTGTGGGTCGTGTGTGTGAGGTTGTTGGAGCGTGTGTGGGTATATGCGGGCATGTGAGGGCGCGTGGGATTGTCAGAGCGTGTGTGGGTATACGCGAGTATGTGAGTGTGTGTGGGTTTGTGTGAGCACTTGGCCCTATGTGGAGCGGTAGAGTAGCGGTTAGCTGCACTACAAACCCAGCCAACCGGGGTTCGAATCCCGCCCACGGCCAACGCCAGTGACGATTTTCTGAATCCATCCTTTGATCGACTCAAATGAATACCAGGTGCCGCCGTGTTTAAAACATCGCCACTGGGGAGACAACGGCGGCCGAACGTGGTGTTGGCCACCCACCCCTTCCGTGTGCCCTGCTGGCCTTCATAGGCGCTTGCTAATAGCACTTGACGCTACAGCCCATTAAGCTTATACTGGGGATCTTTGTATTTGGGTCTCTACTGCTGGAGACTAACTGTCGAACCTGGGGCGCGCCGCTTGCAGAAGCTGCCTTCGCGTCACCAGCCTCACAGAAACAAAGTCCGTGAGTGATGGTGCTGTTGTGGAATGAGTGGAGGAGTTGCCGTATCTCGGCAGTGTCCTTATGACCAGCTGCGGTTTGGCAGCAAGAGGTCTCACTCTCCGAATCAGTCGACCCGGCGTTATTATCTTTTCATCAGCTCTGTCACGCTGTGTGGGGAAAGCTACCTTAGCCTGTCGTTCCGTACACAAATCTTTGAGTCTTGTTGGTCACAGTGATGTCGTCCCTTCTCTACGCTTGCGAAAAACACGGAGCCATTTTCAAGGGGGACATCTGCGCCGGTTTGAAACATTGAGGCTGGCCTGGCTAAGACCAAACCCTGAGTGCAACCAGACTGGACTGTGTCGGGAGTCCCGTAAAGAGCTTGCGTGCTCACTGGGTATTTTTATGCTGTAATAATAAACATTTATCATCTATCTATCACAGAAACCTCGAGAGATCTGGACGGAGTGTCCCATCAGCAGGCGCTGCACGGCCAACATCGGTGACGATTTATTTTATTAAACACGTCCTGCGCCTCCCCTGGGTCGTACACGGCATCAAATGAGTACCCGGTGCGGCGTGTAAACATCGCCACTGGGAGACAAAGGCGGCCGGGCGCGGCGCTGGCCCAAGCACCCCCTCGCGCACAGCTGCTGCTTGCGCGAACAGCACTTGACCCGACGCTCTGCTAAGGCTCAACGGGGGAGCTGTGCCTTTGTACGCGCGCGAGAATGTGGGAATAATTTGCGTGCGTGTTGTGCGGCGCGCACGGGCGCTCGGAGAACATCGGCACCGGGGGAGACAAAGGCGGCCGAGTGTGGCGATGATCACAGCGCGTCCCCCGCGCGCGCGCGCGCGTGAACGGAGCTGACAATTAGAGAAATAAAATCACCTCCGCCTCGGGTTCCGGCGCGGAGTGGTGGTCAATTCCACGTTACGCGACGGGGGGCGAGTCCATCCGATCTTAGACGGCGGGTACCGTTGAACCTAAAATGCTGGAATTGTACTCTAATAATAAACACGGATTATTATCAATTTTTGTTGGATATCACGGCTGCCTTCCCAGCACTGTGGGATTCGCGTGCATGCCCTGCTTGCGTTGCGCGCGTGTGTGTGGTTGGGGGGAGAGCGGTGGCGCAGCGGTTAGCGCAGCCGCACTACGCGCCCGGCGACCTTCGTTCGATTCCCGCTCACGGACAGCGTGAGACCTGAACCCCGTGCCGGGTCCTCCTCTAGGTCCACTCGGCCCCAAATGCTCGCTAACCAGCACTTGCACCTAGTCTGTGTCGGGGCTACACACGGGCGATCTTTGTCTTTGTGCGTGCGTGTGTTAATGACTAATCATCGCCGTGCGTGCGTGCGGGTGGGTGCCGCTGTGCGGTGCTGACGGATATCAGAACCGGTCCCGCGCCTCCCCTAGGTTGACTCAGCCTTAAAACTAGTAAACCCGCAAGCGGCGTGTGTAATAACGTTAACCGCTAGGGGAGCGGAAAGGCGGCTGTTTTGGCGCGGTGCAAACCACAACAACGCCGCTCATGCGCAGTACCGGGGCAGCGTTAGAGGCGCGCATCCTTAGCGGCACTTGGCCCGACAGCCTGTGTGGGTTACACGGGAGACCTTTGTCTGTGTACTATGAGTAGTCTGCGTGTGTGTGTACGTGTGCGGTGGCCCCAGTGGGTTAGCGCGCTGGGCTACAAATCTGGCTATGAGCCGAGTTCGAATCCCGCTCACGGCCACCGACACCAGTGACGATTTTCTGAACCGGTCCTGGGCCTCCCCTAGGTCGACCCAGCCTCAAATTAGTACCTAGTGCAATGTGTAAATATTGCCTAGGGAGACAAAGGCGACCGGGCGTGGTGCTGGTAAACCCACCCCCTCGTGTGCCGTGTCGACCTTCATAGGTGCTCGCTGAAGGCACTTGCCCCTACAGTCTGTTAAGGCTACACGGGGGATCTTAGTCTTTGTGCGGCCCAAACCGATAGACGTACAAAAAACCCAGACGCATATAGACGACTGGCCTTTATAGGCGCTACTCGCTAACGACACTTGACCCTACAGTCCGTATAGACTACGCGGGGGAGCTTTGTCTTTGTACGCGCGTGTGTCCGTGAATGTCCTTGTGGATGCGCGTGCATCGCGGCGTCTGTGCGTGACGGTGCCTTTGTGTGCGTGTGTGACTGCGAATATCTGATACGGTCCCGGGAACTCCCCTAGGTCGACTCGGCGTTAAACGAGTATCCGATGGGGGCGAGTGTCAATATCGCCACTGGGGAGACAAAGGCGGCCGGGCGTGGTTGTTCGACAACCCATCCCGTCGTTCTTGTTAAAGGCTACACGGGGGTGGGACCTGTATTGTCCGCGCCGTGTGTCCGTGATGTCAATTATCAATGCGAGCGCGCGTGCACGTGTGCGGCGGCTTCTTTGTGCTCGAACGCCCGCGAGCGCGCCTGCGTGTGTGTTGTGCGTGCGTGTATGCATGCGCGTGTCTGCATGTGTGTGCGAGCGCATGCGTGTGTGTGAGCGCGCGTCTGAATTTCTATGAGCGCGCCTGCATGCATGTGTGTGTGCGAGCGCGTGAGTGAGCGCGTGCGAGCGTGTGGGGAGTGGTAGTCCGCCCGGTGGTCGGCGCGCCGGGCTACAAATCTGGCTGCGACCCGAGTTCGAATCCCGCCGGCGGCCGACACCAGTGACGATTTTGTGAACCGGTCCCTGGGCCCTCCCCTAGGTCGACTCAGCCTCAAATGAGTACCTAGCGCCGTGTGTAAACATCGCCGCTAGGGAGACAAAGGCGGCCGGGCGTGTTGCCGGTCACCCACCACCCTCGTGTGCCGTGTCGACCTTCATAGGTGCTACTCGCTAACGGCACTTGCCCCTACAGTCTGTTAAGGCTACGCGGGGGCTCTTTATCTTGTGTGTGAGCGCGCGTGTATGCGTGCGCGTGACCGCCCTCTTGCCCGCCTGTTCGTGTGTCTGCGTGTGTGCGCGTGTTTGTACGTGTGTCCTGTGTGGGTGTGTGTGTGTGTGCATAACTGTGTCGGTGAACGTGTGGAAGTGGTGCTGGTCACCCACCCCCTCGTGTGCCGTGTCGACCTTCATAGGTGCTCGCTAACGGCACTTGACCCTACAGTCTGTTAAGTCTATACGGGGGATCTTTGTCTTTGTGGAAGTACAGTGCTGTGTGTGTGAGAGAGAGACCGGTCTAGCCGTGCGAGCCTTCATGGATTATCGTTAACAGCCTCTTGCCCCAACAGACTGCGAAGACTACCCTGCGGATCATCTGCCTTTGTATCTGTGAGCGTTATCTGTGCGTATCTGCTTGTAAGGCAGCGGTGGTGTTAGCGGTTAACGCGCTGAGCTACCATCCCAGCACACGCCAGCTCGAATTCCGCTCACTGCCAGTGACAAATTATCTCCTAACCGCTCCCGGGTCTGTCTGCCTTAGGTCGGCCCTGCGATATGTAAACATCGCCACTCGGGAGACAAAGACGGACAGGCGTCGTGTTGGCCACCCACCCCCCCCCTCGTATGCCACGTGCCAGCCATTCCTGGGTGCTCGCTAACAGCCACTTGACCCTACAGGCTGCTAGAGGCTACACGGGGGACCTTTGCCTTTGCGTTGTTGTAGAGACGCGCTTCTCGCCTAATGCGCGCTGCCTCCCTCCCGCGCGTCTCACGATGCGCGTGTGTGCGCGCGTTTGTGTACGTGTGTGTGTTTGTGTGTACGCGTGGGTGTGTGTACGTGTGTGTGTGTGTGGAGCGGTGGCTCAGGTGGTTAGCGCGCTGGGCTACCAAACCCGGCCCGCCCGAGTTCGAATTCCGCTCACGGCCCGTGACGATTTTCAGAACAGGTCCTGCCTGGGCCTCCCCTAGGTCGACTCCGTAGCTATAGTGCGGTGTGTAAACATCGTCACTAGGGAGACAAAGGCGGCCGGGCGCGTTGCTAGTCACCCACCCCCTCGTGTGCCGTGTCGACCTTCATAGGTGGCGCTCGCTAACGGCACTTGCCCCGCACGTTCGCTGAGCCTTTTTTTTACGGGGCATCTTTGTCCGTGAGTGTGTAAATGTGTCTGTGACTGTAACCCGACGCCGGCCGCGCATAGCGACCCCCCCCCCACGCGCCCCCCCCCTCTCCCCTCCCTCGGCCAGACCCAAATACAGACGCTAATAGCCACACACGGAGTTCCCCCTGTTTGGAACCGAGACACCAAGAAACCCAAGGACTCCTCCGCTCAGAGACAAACCACCGTGGTCCGAACACAGACACAAAACCCAGACCCATAAAAGACAAATATCCCCCGTATAGCCTTAACAGACTGTAGGGGCAAGTGGCGTTAGCGAGCACCTATGAAAGTCGACACGGCACACGAAGGATGGGGGGGGTGGTGGGGGTGACCAGCACCACGCCCGGCCGCCTTTGTCTCCCTAGCGGCGATGTTTACACGGCCGCACTAGGTATACTCATTTGAGGCCGAGTCGACCTAGGGGGAGCCCCAGGACCGGTTCAGAAAACCGTCACCGGTGATTCGAACTCGTGGTCACAGCCAGATTTGTAGCCCAGCATAGCCGCTAACCGCCGGGCCACGTCTCCCCAGCTCCATACACGATCCCATTAACATACAGGAGCCAGACAGGAGCGGCAGACCAGTATAGAAAACCCAGACACGGAGCCAGACTGTAATCCGCCCAATCCCCCGCTCCGCGTTCGAGAGACGTGACCGGTTGTCAATGCGTTACAACATCATCACCATCACTACCCATCACCATTACCGTTAGCATCAATGCTGGAGCCGTAAACGGCTTGCAAGCGTATTGAGTAGCCGGCAGCGTCCCATAAACAGACAAGCCCGCATCACCACACCACTGCCCGCGAAGAGCTTGCAAGCTCACTGGGTGTTGTTCATGCTGTAATCATCACTAACACAATCAGCAACCACCAACGACGAGCATCAGTCCCATCACTAACACAACCACCAACCTCGACCACCCTCGTCACACACACACACACACACGAGCGCACCATCCACATTGCGAATGGCACGCACACACACCGCCCTCAACACCATCACACCACACCACCATTGCGGGCAACATGACAGCCACCACCACCACCTCCATCACCACCACCTCCACCATCACCACCACCACCACAACACGACCTTGTGTCGAGACACCCTGACACTTCGCGAAACGAGAGGGGAGAAATTGCCCTCCTCTCTCCCACCGCGCGGGAGCCAGGAGGGGAACGCTCGCCGCCGCTATCCCGAAAGAGCAGCTCTCGAGAGCAATTCTGTCAGGCGCGCGGAGCCGTGACATACGACCACAGGTCTTCCACCTCGACG
>JAZEWU010000046.1:2939626-2950670 GCA_036362915.1 Geotria australis | reverse complement strand
ACACGGGTAGGGAAAATGTCAGCGAGAGTAATAGTTGTGATTGTGCTTCAGCTCAGCAGCGTCTCTGTGCAGTTGTACACCCAGTCGTGCCGCTCATTCATGGCCATCACGTGGTGCCCGATCTGCAAGACAAAGATCCCCGGGTTAGCCTTAACAGACTGTAGGGTCAAGTGCAGTTAGCACCTATGAAGGTCGACACAGCACACGAGCGGGTTGGGTAACCAGCACCACACCCGGACACACACGCAACAAGTTTAAAGGGCCGCTATCCAGGTTAATCCGGCTTGATTGATTGCCCCCAAATGTTGGAAACACTGGAGCATAATTGTACAGCTGAACGCCCTTTCAGACACCAACCTTCTTTAGGTGGAGGGTGTTTGGATCGTTATTTGTCTGGAACCAACTCCCAAACCTGTTTCCCGAGGGAGACCCGAGCTGGGCTGCCAGACTTCAGGTGACACAGCTCTGAGGCCCACTAGAAGACGCAAACCGCTCCATGGTGGCGCGAGGACAGGAAGCGTTATTAACAACCATTTCCGAGCAAGTAATAATAATAATAATTTTACATTTATAAAGCGCACATACTCGTTCAACGAAAGAACGACTCAGAGGCGTAGCGAGGAAAGCGCAGAGAGGCGGAGGAGGGCAGCCAGGCGGTTAACCGGCGCCATATTGCCGCACGCTGCTTCCTATATATTATGATGTTATCGGTCAATTAATTAAGTCTGTGCTGCTGTAAGTCCGGGGCAGTGTAAAACAGGTGGGCGTAATTAACCCAACGGCCCACAAGCATGAGCAGTGGCCATAGATAATAGTAATAATAGCATTTTATAGAGCGCCTTTCACCCGAGGGTCACAAAGCACTGCACAAGGGCCGCGGAGAGAACGGCATGGGAACGGTGGGATCGTACCACTGTGGTGATGGGGCTGAGGGGGGTGGGTGTTGTGGTGGGATCGTACCACTGTGGTGTGTGGGGGGACCTCGACAGCAAACACGTCTATGCCGCGGTTGCTCACGCAGTTCTTGCTCTGGGACCAGTCGACACGCACCAGCACTTTGACGTCACGCTGAGAAAAAGACGAAAAACACCACACACACGACTGAACTCAGACGTCAACGTGTTTATAAAACAGCTGATTTATGAAACGTTATTAGCCGGCGCACGTGGGAATTTTTCACCGGCTTTTCCGAGTTTAATTCGACGTGCAGAAACACGCATTGAAGTCTTTATATTGCCATTAATGTTGCCACATAAATACATAATTGCAGTATTTGCTGACGTTGCAGGTCAACAGGGAATACACCGTCTTGATGAAGGCAGTATGGTCTCAAGTGCCTATAAATGCCCTTATTTGAGGACTTGGCAAGCACTACTGAGAATTAATACTGATAGTTAGATTACAATTTATAACCCGCACAACGTTCATTCAATGTCCAAGGTATTCGTTTGGCTCGAAGACACGAGGAAACCGCAGACGGGGGAAGGCAACCGCGCAGTTATCCAGCGCCAACATTTACCAGACACTGCATCCTATGTATTATATTATCGGCCAATTAATTAGTGTTTTTTTTGTTATGACAGGAAACCAGAGAACACAGAGGAAACCCAAGAACCCGGAGGAAACCCACGCAGAACGCCAAACAGTCCAAAGACATGCTACTGCCTAGGTTGACTGGCGGGGTGACTAAATTTCCCCCGTTGCCCTGTTTCTGCCAGGTGAGGCTCTGGGCATCCCACAACCATCTACAGGACTAAGCCGACCCCTGGGCCGACCCGGATGGGGGTGGACCCCTGGGCCGACCCAGGGGCCGCTCACCTTATTCTCGAGCGCGGTAGTGACGCGGCTCTCGGTGCGATGCACGTGCACCACGACGTCGTCGCCGGCGTCCAGCGCCCGCGCCTCCCCCTTGCTCGCCGTCGCCTCGCAGACGGCGCGGGCGAGGCGCCAGCCCAGCGCCTCCACGGGCAGCGCGCTCAGCCGCGGGCGCACCTCCTCCGCGAACACGTCCAGCGCCAGCGGGCAAGCCTGCCGCCGACGGAGATTCGCGACGCGAGTCGGTTTCCGCAGGCGCGAACCGTTCGGAGGTTGGGCAGGCGGGCCGGTGCGGCGTTAACGTAATAATTAATAATAATTTTTACATTTATAACGCGCACATATTCATTCACTGTCGAAGGTACTCATTCGACCAGAGAACGACTCGGAGGCGCGAGGAAAGCACAGAGGCGGAGGAGGCAGCCAGCCGGTTTGTCGGCGCCGACATATTGCCACACACTGCATCCTATATATTACGATGTTGTTGGCCGATTAATTAACGAGAGATTTTTACTTGTGGGAGGAAACCCATGCAGAACAGGGGGGGGGCAAACACACAAACTCCACACAGAGAGAGGAATCCAAGGTGGAAAGTAAACAGGTCATTATTTCTGCGAGTCGCGGATGTCACCTCCGTGGCGGCGGGGCGACGGGAGTGCGTGTGAGCGCTCACCTCATCCATGCGGAGATCCCGGTTGTATCCCATGGCCTCCAGGTTGACCCACAAGTCTCTGGGGTCGCCGCCCTGGTCCCGGGCCTCCATGAGCGTGAGATCCAGGAAGCCCTGGCGGGTCAGCTCGTTCCTCTTCATGTCGAAATTGGCTGAGCACGCGGGAGAGAAGAAATGTTCGCCACAGCTATCCTGAAATTCCTCCCATTGACCCCCAGCTTAGACTAACTTGTAAATATGAAAAAATAGTAAGTATTCTGGTTTTTTTTTATCCTGGTATTTTTAAACCCTTGTTGTTGTGTTCCACTCCATGTATATGCCAACACCACGGTCTAAGAGAAACGGCATTTCGAGACTCTACATGTCCTGTACATATGGCAGATTTGACAATAAAGTTGAATTGAATCAACTGAATGTGCGCACGGTGACATTAGCGCGTTGCCCCGGCACGCCGAGACGAAGCAGGGCTCCGGAAACACGCGCGCACGGGAACGCATGGCCACACCGCGCGGCAGTGTGACTCTGGTGACTCGCGTGACAGTACAGGCCGTCCCCGGGTTACGAACGCCCGTACTTACCGTACCGACCTCCGTAAAGCCTATAATAAAAAAAAAATCGAGTTACGTACAATGGTTCGTACTGACGAACGGGCGGGCTACTTTGGGCGATGCTCAAAACACTGCGTTTTCAGCGGTTAATATTATTACTGTATTATTATATTTAAGATATTTTAGGTAAAATATATACTATATATTTAGACTAATTGACGCTAGATGTGAACCGTACGTAACTGTTCCGACTTACGTACAAATACGACCTACTGACAGACTTAAAAACGGAACTCGTTCGTAACCCGGGGACTGCCTGTATTCTGCATTTCACGCGCGCGACAATCTCTACGCAATTCAGCCACGTCTGAAAATTCCTGCATTACAGTCCTGCACAAACCACACCCGGCAATAATGAACCCGTGTGTGTATCTAAGATGCTGCTTCTGCCGCCCGCGTTCCGCTCGACCCCCTCGAAATCTGACCTTTGCACACTTCCCAGGCGCTGGCGTCGCACTCCTCCCCGCTGGTGCGCAGCTCAAACAGGTTGTACTCCTCGAGGCTGAGCAGCCCGTTCCCGTCCAGATCGATGATCTCGAAGATATCCGACAGGACCGTCCTGTAAAACAAGACAGATGTCCCCTCGTATAGGCCTTAACAGACTCTTAGGGCAAGTGCCGCTAGCCGGCACCTGTGAAGGTCGTTTAACCCGGCAACAACATCATCGCTATTTCGAAGCTGGTCTTTCGGGATAGCCGTGTCACTGAGCGCTTCCCTCTCCTTCGCGACGTTTCGCCCTCCATGTAGGAGGCATCCCCAGGCGTTCTGCGTTCCGAGTGCGTCTTCAGACACCTGAGAATGCCCCCAAAGTGGGGGGGCCCAAACTTTGCGAAGGATCTATAGGGAGTGCCCGACCCGGCTACCCCAAAACAACAGCTCTGAACGGCAACTATCAAGCATCGAGCCGCGAAATCCCACATCGGCCACAAACAACGCGACTCCTGAAGCGTGGCTAAAAACGAGGCGAGCGCGACAGAGACGACACCGACCGGAATTCGCGCGAGAGCTCCAGCTCCCCGCTGGCGGCCGCGGTGACGAGCGTGGCGCCCCGGCTGGCGGAGTTCCCCGCGCCGCCGCTCCGCTTGCGCAGGCGGCAGCCCGTCGTGAAGGGCAGCAGGCGGTACGAGCCTTTGTGCAGGTCCCCGCGCCACGCGAACGTCTGGCGACGAGGAGAGAGAACACGTGGCGAGCCCGGGTCGTCATGGATACGCGAGCGGCTCCGGCGCCGGGTTTCGCCGAGCGAGGCCGGGGGCTGCGGCGGAATAATAATAATATTTTTACATTTATAACGCGTGGCACATATTCGTTCACTGTCGAAGGTATTCATTCGACGAGAGAAGGACTCGGAGGCGCGAGGAAATAAAAAGAGAGGCGGAGGAGGCAGCCAGGCGGATTTGCCGCCGCCATATTGCCACACACTGCTTCCGATATATTATGATGTTATATTATGATGTTATCGGCCAAATAACTAACGTGTATTTTTTTTAAGTTGTGGAGGGAAACCGGAGAACCCGGAGGAAACCCACGCAGAACAAGGGGGAGAACACACAAACTGTCGTCATGCGAAGTCACGAGTCGATCCTAAAATATATTTATTTTATCTTATTTTATAGTCTTGTTCGTGGCGTCTCTTTTGTATTATTTTAAATGTTTTTTCATCATTTGTTCCGTGTCATTTATTCTGCAGCCAAATGGTAAGGCCAGCGTGTAATTTGTATACAGTCTGCATAATCATCATCGTTATTTATTGTGACTCCAGTGATGCATGAAGCCTTCCCCAGACTGTCGCCAAACCTGGCAGTCATGCGATACCACAATCCATATTACATGTTTACAACAATTACTTTTCAAGAACGCTACTCAACCGCCTGAGAACTAGAACGGGACGATCAAAAGATGCTTTGGTCAGATGGGGCTACAAGACCGGCCCAACCACCTGTGAATGTGGAGAAGCAGACCATACTATGGAACACTGCCTTGTCTGTGCTCTACTACCCAACCTCTGCAGCTCAAAAGACCTTGCGGAGTTCAATGAAAATGCAAGGGGCTGTGTAAGAAAATGGGAAACTGTAATTTAACCATCGCGCTTCGAAGAATCGCAAAGAAGAAGAAGACCCACGATTTCATGCCAGTATTGTTCGCGTAAGAATCAATTTCAATAACGATAATATTTATTGAGTTTTAGGGCGATTCACTTGAACAATGCGCTGTACATTTAAAATGTATCCATTTAAGAATGGCGAATGGAATTATGTTTTAAGATTACATTTATTTCACGCACGAATCACGCACCTATGCCGTAAACAAGGGTTTATCACTAAAGACGTGACAAGATGTTTACCTCCTTGTGACAAAGCTCGGTGAAGCTGACCAGCTCCTTCGTGTTGCCCGAGTCACCGTTGTCGCGCAGTAAGAACAAAGTGGTGTCCACACCGAACCAGGGAGACCTTGGGGCTGTTGGTAGGCCCATGATCATTAGTACATGCTCCACAGCAGCAGCCTTCAATGATCATAACTATAATCGAGAGATATTATAGAAGAATTGCTCTCAAGAGCTACTCTTTCGGGCTAGCCGATGATGCCGCCGACACGGGAGGCAAAACACCGCGAAGGTGAGAGGAGAAACGCTCGATACGGCGAACCCGAAAGAGCAGCTCTTAAAAGCAATTCTCATGCATAGAGCCGTGAAAACCTACATCAATGCATTACTAACAACTATGTTACTGCAGAGAAGGAAATTTCTGAGCAGCTATTGGCGGCAGGGTGGCGCGGTGGTAACATCCGCACATCACAGAAACAAGGTCCTGCCCGAAGCGGCTCGATTCCCGCCTCGGGCACCTTTCTGTGAAGAGTTTGTGGGTTTTTTTCCCCCCTGTTCTATGTGGGTTTCCTTCGGGTTCTCGGTTTCCTCCCACAACTAGAAAACACTCATTAATAAATTGGCCTTGACACCTCTGGGTGAAAGACGCTATATACAAATGTCATCATCATCATTGTCAGAAACCGATTAATCTTGAACACGGTTGCGGTGAGCCTAACTCATAAAAAGAGCTCGACTATGGTGATCATTATTACCATTGCAGCGAGAGACATAGGGTTTACACACCGTCCTCTGCGCTCAGGTCCAGCGGCTGTATCGTGATGTAGACACTGGACGGCCGCGTGAGCTCCAGACGGTACTGGTGGCTCGCCAAGCTGCCGTCCTCCTCCACGAAGATGCAGCCCTTGCTGCGCGTGTGCTGCCAGTCCTGCGGGATCGATTGCACGACGCAAACGCAACGCGCGCGGCGTCAAGGCGCATGTAATAAAGGAGTGAGTAAGTAATGTTTGAGCGTTTCAAAATAGCTCTATCTGTGCCGCCTGCTGTTTTGTTATACAAGCCTTTGCTTGGGAAAGTAGGTCGACGATTTAATATCGCAGTACGAGCTACTGTATTTTAATTATTGTCAGCAACTCGCGTGTTTGTTGTGTCGCAGGAGTCCCGTAAAGAGCTAGCAAGCTCACTGGGTATTTTTCTGCTGTAATAAAAAAACATTTCTCTATCTATCTTAAGGCGTAATATTGTTAAGTATATATACGCAGTATGTAAAGTCCAAGTAAAAGTGTATATTCGATCTTCTAGGTTGAACAAACCATTATTATCAAGGTTTACAAAATGACTGCAATGTAACATTTCACTGCTCCTCTGTCTGTGAGTGAACCTTTGAAATGTCTTCAGTCACGGCATTACACGCTACCTTCTCACCTCTGCTTTATGGCCTCACACCTATCTTTTGCCAATTCTCATATTGCTCATGATAACCACGGTGATGCCTCCAACGTAGGAGGCGAAACATCACAAATCAGAGACATTTTAAAAATATTACGGACATCCAGAATGAGCGGCTCTTAAGAACAATTCTCTTACACCAAGCCGTGAAAACCTGCACCAATAAAATTCTCACATTTCTCCCCTACCCCCTTCAACGCACATCTCACTAACGGCGCCGGCAAACCGCCTGGCTGCCTCCTCAGCCTCTCTGCGCTTTCCTCGCGCCTCCAAGTCGTTTTCTCTTCGAATTAATACCTTCGACATTGAATGAATATGTGCGCGTTATAAATGTTCAATTATTATTATTCAGCACCACTGGACGCTGTAACAGTCCGGCGCTCTACAAATCCAACCCCTAACGCAGCGTCATTCACCCGGTTACACGCTCCCCCGTTAAAAATCCGCGCGCCGTTACCTTCAGGTTCTTGGGCTCTGGGAGTTTCCCGCGGGCCTTGCCTGCCGACACGCTCACCACGGAGGACACGGAGGAAGGCCGGCGTTCTCGGCCCGACGACGGCCTGGAGGCCGAGCGCGAGGCCGGCAGCGGAGTGACGCGCGGCGAGGCCCGCGGCGAAGCCTCGCCACTCTTGCCTAGAAACGTCCGAGGCAACGGAACGCTTTGCACGTTGTGTTGCAATGCTATGTTTATAATAATAATTCAATTTATATGTTTAATTTTTTTTAAATATAATAATAATAAAAATACAATTTATAACGCGCGCAAATTCCCCGCTCAGCCGAAGCGAAACGCAGATACTGGTTGATTTAAAAATAAATTGGTTATTTATAATCTTGTATATATTTTAACTTTTGTCAGCAACTCGCATGTTTGTCGTGTCGCAGGAGTCCCATAAAGAGCTTGCAAGCTCACTGGGTATTATTTCTGCTGTGATAATAAACATCCATCCATTCATGTTCTCCCCGTGTCCGCGTGGGTTTTTTCTGCGGGCACTTCGGTTTCCTCACACAGTCCAATGATATGCTGCTGCTGCATAGCTTTATTGGCCTGCGGACTAAATTTCCCCCGGAGGCTTTCCAACGGCAAAAACGGAACGCCTTTAGACTAACACTGATAATATTGAACGCCCATAGACCAACATTGAGAAAACAGTATGGTTACATGGGTTAAGCAATGTCAATATGGTTACATGAGTTAAGCAATGCCAATATGGTTACATTGTGAAAACATAATCCCCATAGACCACCATGGTCTTGTTCTTGAGCACAGCTATATGTTCAGCAGTTAAATGCCAATGTTATGGACTGGCGTCCCATCCTGGGTATCGGTCTGCCTTGCACCCGGTGTCTGCCGATGATGGGCTCCGGCTCACCGCGACCCTGTACAGGATTAAGCAGGTATCTGACAATGAACGAATGAATAATTCACCACTCGTAACGCACTGCCGCGCGGCATTCCGTTCACGCTCGAAGAGACAGAACGAAACTCCGAGGCACGCGAGAAATTGCGGCGAAGCAGGGGAAGGCAGCTACGCAGTAAGCCGGCGCCAAAATCGGCCAGACACCTTAAGATGTTATCGCCCATAGCGAGTATTGGAGGGTCGAAGTGCTTCGTGTTGTGTGGCAGCGAGCGTCACCACCGTGGGGAGAAAGACGTACCTGTGTGTGGAGAGACGCCCCTCTCCGGGACCTGGCTGCCCAGTTGCCACACTTTGCTCCGCCCGTCCGCCTCGAGGCGCTCCAGCGCCAGCTGCTCGCACTGACGAGCCGTTTCCAACACCATCGCGCAGAACTGGCGCCAGGCAAACAGAGAGAAAGAAGCCGCCATGAGTTTGTACGACATTCTGGGTACCTACACTTATCGGTGCTGCAGCGAGACTGATATATGACCGTATTAGTACAGTGGTGTTATGTGAAATTATGCAGAAATCCATATTTTGCATCTGTTCAATCATACCTCTTCTTCTTCTGGCTGTCACTCAATACTGAGTATGACGTATCTGGCATCATCGCTTCATATGTGACCGTAAACCGATTCTGTGCGTGTGCATCGCCTGCCACAGAAGTTGCAAGATAGGTGTCCCGTTGCTGGATTTAATTATGTTCAATTATAAGTGTTAAATAAAACAAACTCGTCACCAATCCGCAATGACCGGCATGGGGAGGGTGTGATCAAACTTTTCCCTGTGACCTAAAAGTGTAGAAAGGCTTTCGTTCAACCATAGATTAATTGCTAAAGTCCTGTAAAACTCTGTCATACACGAGGACAGAGCAAACTCAATAATAGCATAATTTATGGATGAATGTGAGCATGTACTGATGTAGGTTTTCACGGCTCGATTCATGATGGTTGCTCTTCAAAGCTGTTCTTTCGGGATCGCCGTGTCACTGAGCGATCTCCCTCTTTCCCTCGCGGACGTTACACCTCCCCAATGGGAAGCATCTTGAGGCGTGCGGCTCACTGAGCTGAGTTACATGTCGTGTGTCCACGTGGCACCAGAATGTGAGTTCCTCACCTCCGCGTAATCCAGCTTCCCATCACGGTTAGTATCGGCGTCTTGAAACACTCTCTGCAGCTCCTTTTCGGTCATCCGCTCCCCTCTCTGCGCGTGTGTAAGGCAAGAACAAGTTTTAAAGTCAGTTTTTGTCATTGTTTTTCAAAGCTGTTCTTTCGGGGTAGCCATGTCGAGCACTCCCTCTCTCCTACATCAGTACGTAACATTTTGTAACTTTTTATTTGGTCATTTTCCACCAGTTTAATAATAATAATAGCATTTATATAGCGCCTTTCACCCGAGGGTCACAAAGTGCCGTGAAACAATGTTTCTGTTTAGAGCTCTAGTACAGCAGTGCGAGCCTTCATATTAGGGAATGGCCCGTGGAAGCGGATATCGCAGAGCTGCCTCCGAGGTCACTAAGTGACCCGTCTCAAGAAGGCAGCACTTTCCCATTCGCTCTGCTATATGAGAGTAACGTTTCTTGCGTAACTTGCAAGCCAATATTTACATTCTCAGAAACGGAAGTTGGGCAAATTATTAACCAAACATATGGTCAAGGAATTATTTTGTGCACTCACTGGAATCCGGGCTAAGACCGCTAACTCAACAACTTGAGAAGCTGTTTTGATGGTGGGCGGTTGTCTGGATTAAAACTCTGTGATGCCAGCTTAGTTGCTCTGGCCTCTGAATCACAAGCCCAGCTCTAGTTTTGTAACTTTAAAGGATTTTAATTACGCTTTGACTTTACTACTAACATTACTCTTTCCAAATATGCTTTAAAACATCTATTTCCAAGCTCAGTAAATGAAAATCTATCCAGCATATCAATGAAGCAGTCTCCTGAAAACAATATTTTGAACTGAATAACATTAAATGTGTCATATTCGGGACTGCCAATTTATGTTAAGTAAATTTGCTTTCATGTTTTCAAGCCAAACTAACCACGAAACATAAACAACCATGGGTGGCTGGGTACATTTAGGTAGCTGGGTAGCTCAGGGGAAGTATCATTTTTACTATTTATGTCCGAGCACTGCGCTGGAGATGCAACGTTCTGGGTTCCAATACAAACAGGGTTGAACTCCCCTAATCGCGCTATTATCCAAAAATCTTGTTTTCTATGCCCTAAATCAATCCGTGGACACTGTTATGCAGACACTGATGTAAGTAAATATTAGAAACAGCATTACCAGTTTCAAAATAATGCCTTCTAGTACCCATTTAGTATAGTTAAATCCATCCATCCATTTTCAGAAATCGCTTAATCCTGTAAAGGGTCGCGGCGAGCCGGAGCCTATCCTGGCAGTCACAGGGTGCAAGGCAGGTCCACACCCAGGATGGCACGCCAGTCCATCACAGGGCACCTGGGGGCAATTTAGTCAGCAGGCCAATTAACCTATGCAGCAGCATGTCTTTGGACCGTGGGAGCAAACCGGAGTGCCCGGCGAAAACCCACGCGGACACGGGGACAGAACATGGAAACTCCACACAGCAAGGCCCCCCGAGCCAGAATTCGAACCCCGGGACCTTCTGGCTGTGAGGCGGCAGCGCTACTCACTGCCCCTCCGTGCCGCCCTAGTACGGTTAAAATTCTGACAAAATCATCACAAGTAATGGTTAAAATTATTACAAAAAATAATTACAATAACGAATCAACAGACTACAGTCGGCCCTCCGTATCGTA
>JAZEWU010000046.1:2922295-2939506 GCA_036362915.1 Geotria australis | reverse complement strand
CAGGCGTTCCCAGGCCAGCCGAAGGATATAATCCCTCCAGCGTGTCCTGGGTCGGCCTGTAGGTCTCCGCCCGGTGGGCCGTGCCTGGTAGACTTCCTGGGGGAGCCTTCCAGGGGGCATCCTTACCAGATGCCCGAACCACCTCAACTGGCTCCTCTCAATCTGAAGAAGCAGTGACTCTACTCTGAGGTTGTCCCGGATTTCTGTGCTCCTCACTTTGTCACGGAGAGTGAGCTCAGCAACCCTGCGGAGAAGCCTAATTTCTGCCGCTTGTATCCGCGATCTCGTTCTTTCGCTTATTAAAGGTGGTCGATTTTAATTTGGTTATTTATTAATCTTGTATGTATTTTAATTATCGTCAGCAAATTCGCGCGTTTGTTGTGGCAATGCAGGAGGTCCCGTAAAGAGCTTGAAAACTCACTGGGTATTTTCCTGCTGTAATAACAAACATATATCTATCCACACAGAAAGCCACCCGAGCCAGGATTCAAACCCGGGACCGTCTTGCCGTGAGGCGGCAGCGCTACTCACCGCACTGCTGCCTCACACCAAGAAGTTTCCCGGGTTACCGTCGCTTTGAAACACACCTTGACAAAGCTGCTGCCGAGTGGTTATCTTCTCCAGCGTGCTCTTGCACACCGTGAGGTAGGCCGCGCGACACCGCCGGTAAAACTCCTCCTCTCCGGCCCGTCCATTCAGTTCGGACTTTGCGCCGACGTCCGACTGATCGATCGGCTCCGACCGTTTGACACCGGCGTCCGACTTGCGACTCGAAATCGAGGCCATGCTGTTCTTTCGACTGCCCATGTCAAAGATTCACTGCAAGGTCAAACGGCAAAATCACGACGTAAAGTCAACGCGTTCAGTCTGCCGACTCGTTCATTATCAGTCCACCGTTTAATCCTGTAGAGGGTTGCGGTGAGCCGGAGATCTATCCCGGCAGACACAAGGTGCAAGGTACCTGGGACAATTTAGTTAGCAGGGCAGTTAACTTAGGCAACAGGAGCAGCGTGTTTGTGGACTGTGGGAGGAAACCAAAGTGCCCGGCAGAACCCACGTGGACGCGGGCAGAATATGCAAACGTCATACAAAAAGGCACCTGAGTCAGGAATCAAACTTCGGAATCAAACTTAGGATTCTTGCTGCCTACTGCAAATACCAATTGTCTCCGTGCTCCAACGAGCAATGGGGGTGATGGGCTTCTCCATTGGCAAACCTAACGGTGGATATTACACTTTCTTACTGCAGAAGCAAATTAATTCCAAAGAGATTGACATACTGTTAATGTTATCAACCAAGGGACGAGCAGAAGTCAATTCAATACTGGGATTTGAACTCACAACCTTTTGACTGCAAGTCAAGTGCTCCAACCACAGTCACCAGGCCAAAGGAATCCAGGCCAACGTCCTTTATCTACAAAAGCCTTAGTTAGATACATTTTCATTACGTTTAGGGTATTTACATTGGTCTCATATATTTGGTTAATTTTTTTCATGATTATTTTCATGAACAGAACCAAAATATCCAAAGAAAACCCACACACCTGTCACTCAAACGGCAGACTCTGCAAGACTTGAGACACTTTTTCTGAAGGGTCCTGTCATGGGTTGTTTGGCCAAGTTAAGTCCCCAGAGCAAACAGATGCCCACAAGCTCAGAGGTCGACACAGAATTGGACACACTCTCACTTGCTAAACAAATATCTTTCAGTCAAGAGCACAGCCTCAACATGCAGAGTTTACAAATCCACATGATCCAACAACCCTTGCCTCCAAAGTGTCGAATTAAGCGGCGTAAGCCACTGTGCTCGACACATGCCCATATGAGGTAATAAGTCATTCGTCCGAACAGAATGGGGGCGGCACGGTGGTGTAGCGGTGAGTAGCGCTGCCACCTCGCAGCAAGAAGACCCCGGGTTTGATTCCTGGATATGGTGCCTTTCTGTGTGGAGTTTGCATGTTCTCTCTGTGTCCGCATGGGTTTTTGCCGGGTACTTCGGTTGCATCCCAAAGTCCAAAGACATGCTGCTGCTGCCTAGGTTAAAATGGCTTGACTAAATTTCCCCCGTCCCCTCTGATGGACTGGCGTCTCGTCCGTGGTATAGTCCTGCCGTGCCCCGTGTCTGCCAGGATAGGCTCCGGCTTCAACGCGACCATCATGAGGATTTATTGGGAACTGATAATGAACAAAATCTTCAAAAAACAATCCTCTGTACGGTACTCGCATCTCCTCGCTGCAGTAAAATATAGTGCTGTATCAATGAGCCACAAATTCATCCTTGGAATACAGGCAAATATTCCCACAACGCCTGGCAAATATAATACTGTTGCTCTTCAGAGCTGTTCTTTCGGGATAGCCATGTCGAGCGATCTCCCTCTTTCCTTCGCGAGGGAGATCGCTCGACACGGCTCTCCCGAAAGAACAGCTCTGAAGAGCAACCGTCATGAATCGAGCCGTGAAAACTGACATCATTACAAATACAATACAGTACTACAGATGGTATTTACTTATAATAAGTTTTCGTATAACCTTCATGCCCCTCTCACCATCATGTCACATGTATATCTCTGGTTGACCTACGACTGCTCAAGGTCAAGCTGCATGACTGGAGAGTATATACTGTAAACACATGCATTCAGTATAGTACTTTACTGTATTAAAATAACAATCCCCGCACAACGCGGTACTGCAGTCCTCACTTTCCAGCTTTAGTGCAGCAAGGATGAAGTTAGGAGGACGGTTAGTTCAGCAGAAGCAGTGCCGAGAAAATAATTTTTTTTTAGTGTGTGTTGATACATGGCGGCAAGAGAGGTCCCAAAAGAGGCAAAATCTGTTTTTATAACATGCCAAGTCCCACGCCCCTACCGTGAGAGGCGCATTCTAAACCATCGCATCCAAACCGGATTAGTGATCAGAGCCTGGTCTCGGGATGTCTGCTGTGTGCTCTTAGCATTTACGACAATGACTTAAAGCCAGTGGTAAACGTTTCAGCTGGAGTTAAAGCTTACTCGTTCCTCCATGTCTCCTGCCTCTGGAGTGTTTGCAACATGACGGTGGGGTTGCTGGTTATGTGCCGAGATTCAGCCTTTGTGCGCGATGCACCCAACTAAATTGGCACATATTCCTGTAAGCAGTGTATCCAGTAGGTTGCTCAAAATATGCTTTTTGGGTGTTATTCCCACATTTTTGTAGGTTTTAGACAATAATTCCCGTTTGCTCTCACACGAAAAAGTTATTTGCTCTAAATCGGTCAAAAATACAAATGCAGGACACATACGTAAAGATATTGATTCTTGGCAGTCTGAGGCACTGAAGGGTAAATAAAGTGTAAAAAAATACCTGTGAAATGCAATGGTTTAAGTATAGTATCTACCCAAATAATTATTTTTTTACCAGACACGTTACAGATAGTGGGAGGCACGCTGGCACAGTGGGAAGTGCTGCCGCCTCACAGCAAGTACTGCTGCCACCTCACAGCTAGCAGGACCTGGGCTTGATTCCCGGTTCGGGTGTGCCTTTCTGTGTGGAGTTTGCTTGTTCTCCCTGTGTCTGTGTAGGTTTTCGCTGCGTACTCCGGTTTTCTCCCCACAGTCCAAATACACGCTGCTGCTGCCTAGGTTAATTGGCCTGCTGACTAAATTGCCCCCGGTGACCTGCAATGGACTGGCGTTCCACTCTGGGTATAGCCCTGCCTTGCACACTGTATCTGCCCGGGTTAGGCTCTAGCGGTCCGTGACCTTGTACAGGCTTAAGCGGGCACTGATAATGAACGAATGTTCCCGACAGTCTTCATTTAACATCATTATTTCTAACACATGACTAAAACAAATAATGGAAACAAATGTTGTGAACTTATGGAACGCTATAGGAAGAGCATGGTAAAATATGACCAGTTGTTTTAACTATGTCAATGGTCACAATATATCATCTTCCTTACCACGGGGCCATGGTTCCTTCTGGATAGAATCAGCTGTAACTCAACTAGTAACGACGAAAGTGACTCAAAGTGCTGTGGTGGAAAGTGACTGCCAGATTTGTGGTGGTTTTTTGTGTATAATGTAAATAACTGGGCACTGTCACAGATTATGGGGCCTCACACAGATATTCGTTCGAGTACATCCGACGTAATAATAAATAATAATTTTACATTTAAAATGCGCACATATTCATTCACTGTCGAAGGTATTCATTCGAAGAGAGAATGACTCAGAGGCGCGAGGAACGCGCAGAGAGGCGAAGGAAGCAGCCGGGCGGTTTTGCCGGCGCCATATTGCCATACACTGCTTCCTATAAATTATGATGTTATCGGCCAAATAATTAATGAGTATGTCTATCAAGAAAAGTAGTCTTAATTGGTGCCACGCTATGACCATGTGGACGGCACGGTGGCGCGGTGAGTAGCCCTGCCGCTTCACAGCAAGAAGGATTCGAATCCCGGCTCGGGTGCCTTTCCGTGTGGAGTTTGCATGTTCTCCCCGTGTCCGCGTGGGTTTTCGCCGGGCACTCCGGTTTCCTCCCACAGTCCAAAGACATGCTGCTGCATAGGTTAATTGGCCTGCGGACTAAATTTCACCCGGTGCCGTGATGAACTGGCGTCCCATCCTGAGTATAGCCCTGCCTTGCGCCCTGTGCCTGCCGGGATAGGCTGCTGCACAGGATTAAGCGGTTTCTGACAATGTTAAAAGTCACTTCACGATAATTACTAAGATCTTTGAAGTGTCCGAAATGTACTTCTGTGAACGAGTGGATGAGTGTCCTTCTGTAATTACACAAAGATCCCCCGTATAGCCTCAACAGAGTTTTGGGGAAAGTGCTGTTAGCGAGCACCTATGAAGGCCAGCACGGCACACGAGGGGGAGGGTGGCCAGCACCACGCCCGGCCGCCTTTGTCTCCCGAGTGACTATGTGTAACACACCGCATCATATACTCATTTGAGGCTGCGTCGACCTAGCAGTTTAACGCGTACGTTCTGACAAACAAGCACAAACACACCTATGCATTGTAACACGTTACAGGGATTACCATTACAAAACATTTGCCGAAAATATTGAATGACAATGCACAGCCGCTTACAACTGTGAATAGAGCATCGTATTATTGTACAACGTAGCACTGATAATGGGAAAAAAACCCACCACATTTTAAAGGTAACATATGATCCGATTCAGTACTTTACTAGACGACATATTGACATTCTTCGACAATTGAAAGAATAATGTGCGCGTTATAAATGTTAATTATTATTCTTCACACGGTTTAAGCTTTAAACAATTAAACACCTCTCTATTAACCGAATGAAACAAGACCTCTGTTCCCGCGCTGACCACAGTGGTGTAGTATGGTCAAACAACTCGAACGATCGACACGGCGTGACCAGGGCATTTTAGCCAGAAGCGAATTGACCAAAACACTCTGATTTTTTTAATAATCTAAAGCCAAGGATGTTACTGTACAATCGCCGATTGGCACGAGTCTAACCCCCATCGCATTATATACTTAAAACAGATATTCGACACAGCATTAGCGTACCTTGTATTGCGAAGCTTAATCACTGACGGTGTCGGCGTATATATGTGGTAAATTAACAAGATAAACTTAGTTGTAATTATGAAGCTGCACGCTGCGAGTGGCAAATAGCAGGGCCGTTTCCATGGCGACTTGGGCCTACGAAAACAGGCTCCAGAGCTTGAATAACTCCCCTATATTTGCACGCATTACACTACGTTATACATTCCACAGATTACTATTTTTGTTTTACAATAGTCTAATTATTAAAACCAATTTAGTTGCAGTTACGTGTTGCTGTGTAGCCGGTGTGTTTGCACTTTATGCCGAACATGCCAGGCTGCGGCTGCTTGTGGAAAAAAAATCCTTTGACCCGGAAACACTTCACAGCCTTACGAATTCTTAATTAGGCTGTTTCAAGTGGCTCAATGTGTTTTGTCTTAGTGGCGCTAAATACGAGCATTTTAGTTACAATGTTGTTAAGCCGTTCTCATATATCAACTGGAACTTGTAAACATATCATTCTCAGGCCCCGCTTATATTTTTTTTCCAATCGCAATGTTTAACTGTTTTAATCATTTAACTATTTTAACTACCTTGTGCTATTTATTTTGTCACATATGCAATGCTGTGTGTAAATGGTAATTTTTTTTTTATTTGGTTAATTTGTTATTTTTATTTGTTGTAAATTCGCGTGTTGTGCTGCGGGCATCCTGTAGAGCTTGAAAGTTCACTGGGTATTTTTCAGCTGTAATAATAAACATCTATCTATTTGCTTCATCCAGTGGTGAGCCGGAGTCTATCCCGGCAGACATAGGTCCTTCAATAGACAAGCATTCTGCAGCGTGCCCATTTAGTGCACCCGAGGAAATCAAATGATTTACCTCCATGGACTGTGATGCTTCGGCTGATAACGGGATTTCTAGCAGATATTTAAAATATAATCAAACCGGATGAAAAAAATATCAATATATGACCCCGCCTCAACGTTGAAAGACAAAAATATATATTGTTATTTTTCTAGTGAGCCAAATTATAGTGTTCTAAAACACGGAAAATTCCCATCAGTCACCCAGTCACTCTTCTTCAACCGTATTCGATACCACAAAAATGTGTTTCGTATGCAAGTTTATTTATGGAAACATATTTTGGTGTATACACATCTTATTGCATTAAACTATTTTTTTACCTTGTCTCACCAAATTTGTTCCAACTGAATGGGCCTAAGAGTAAAACTGTACTGTCATTTTCTCAACATTTAATTTCTAAAATAGTTACCACAAATAACCCGAGACAAGTATCCCAGTAAACATGACACGTTGGGCCAGCCATAGCCCAATGTTTCATGTTTGCTGGGATTGACTTCCAGAAGCTATTTTTTTTAACAAAGCATAGTTATGATGGTTTCTCTTTAGAGCTGTTCTTTCGGGATAGCCATGTCCAGCGCTCCCCATCTGATGATGCCTGATGATGCCTGATGATAACGCCTGATTATGCCTCCAACGTGGGAGGCGAAAATGCTTGAGGGAGAGATGGGGATCGCTCGACACGGCTATCCCGAAAGAACTGCTCTGAACAGCAACCATCGTGAATCAAGCCGTGAAAACCTACATCAGTTAACTTGTGTTGTCGTCATTTCCCGACAACACATCAACGGATGGTGACTCCATATCCCTCAATTCTACGGCCATAAAATCCCGCGTAGAGACCTCTAACACGGTCCCTGTAACTTCTATCTCTGACAAAGGCAGAACACCGCTGTTGCACAACTGGCCGTTGAGAAACGCCGGGTTGTTTCGCCAGTGGCCGTGTTTGCGTTTGCGCTCCGAGATCGGGACAGACGCCACGCGAAAGAGGAAACTCCGGAAATGCTTGCTGCAGAAGAAGTAGACCACTGGGTCGAAACAACCGTTGGCGGTCGCCATGCAGATCGTCACCACCATAGCCGGCTGCAACGACCTGTATCTCTCACAGGCCACCGCGTCCGGAAGCTCGGCCTGCAGGCCGGCGTACAAGGTCACGGTGCGCACAACGTGATACGGCAGGAACAGGGCCACGAACAGAAACACCACGCTGATGCTGAGGGCCCAGATCCGCCTCTCGGTCCTCCACGTCCGCCGCCGGGCCCCACCCGCGACTCTGGCCTGCGCAAAATGCTTGAGCAGCGCCGCGTAGCAGAACACGATGACCAGCAGCGGAATGGCGAAGCCGATCACCAGCGAAATATTGCTCATGATCGCCCTGTTGACGGTCTCTTTCGGGGGCTCCAAGCAGCGCACGTGGCCGTCGACGTCGGAGGTGCCGCTGAACACGATGGGGAGGCTGGACAGCGCGGTGAAGCCCCAGATGCAGGCGCACACCACCCTGGCCCAATTGCCGTGGCCTCTCCACTGCTGCACGGGGCGCGCCACGGCCAGGTAGCGGTTGACGCTGATGGCCGTCAGGAAGAAGATGCTGCAGTAGAGACTGACGTAGAAGGTGTAGACCGTGAGGCGGCAGAGCGCGTCGCCGAACGGCCAGTCGCTCCGCCGCGAATAGTACACGATTTGCAGCGGCAGCGTGAGGGTGTAGAGCAGGTCGGCGCACGCCAGGTTCACGCAGTAGCTCCGCGACGCGTTGCTCTTCTTGTGGCGTCGGCCGAAGACGTAGAGCGCGAGCGAATGCGCGGGCAGGCCCAGGATCACAATCACACTGTACGCCGCCAAGTAGACGCTGTACTTGAACGAGTCGTGGAGTTGGCACAAGGTCGCTGGCGACGCGGAGCTGTTCGGTTCGCCGAGGCCGCTGGTCTGCGGGTTCATTTCGCCGGATTTGCGTGATTTCTGAGCGACTGGCAGCCGGACCTTGATGATTCGCTCTGCAAGGGCAATAACGAAAATGAGCGGCGAACGGCGGCCCGGATTGCTGTGTTGATGTAGGTTTTCACGGCTCGATGTATTCAATTCAATTCAACTTTATTGTCAATTCTGCCATACGTACAGGACACATAGAGGATCGATATGTAAGTTTGTCTCAGACCCCGGTGTTGGCATAAACATGGACTGGAACACAACAACAAGGGTTTAAAAATACTCGGATAAAAAAAACTAAATACTAACGATTTTTTTATATTTACAAGTTAAGCTAAGCTGGGGGTCGGGGGGACAATAACAATGCAACAACTATAATTATAACAAATATAGTGCAAAGATAACTAAAATGTATGATAACTGCTCTCAAGTGTTGCTCTTTCGGGCCTTACTCCTCTGTCGCGAAGAGCAGCTTTTAAGATCAAATCTCAAATTATTGTTGTCATTTATTAAATGCATCGTGCAATTTTAACGGCACGTTTATGTTTAAGACATGTTATCAGTTTACTGCACTGCAACCCCATAGTTTTCACCCTCAGAACTGCAAAACAAATATAGCATTACGATCAAATATAGTACCGTATTTCTTTCCATGGAAACAAAACAGATTCCCCCAAACGGGGATGTACACAGAACGTAAGGACTTGCATTGGTGATTGAGCAATATACCAGGCTAACACACATAAGATGTCATTAAACACCACCTTATCACTCGGGCATGGTTGTTAAGGAGCCGAATTGAAGACGCTTGAAGGATGTAGAGTGGAAAAAGAGATATCAAACGGAAACAACAGCGGTATACCCGTATCACAACCCTCCATGGAAGCACAGATACACGACAGTCTGTGAATGGACCTGATTTATGTTGAATTTGAGCGGCGCAGCTTGGGTTGCCATCTCGGAGGCACCAAAAACCAGGATATATTATGAGATAAACAGAATAACAGAGAGAGAGAGAAGGGGGCTGTACGTGTAACTGGGGCAGAAACCCAGACTGTGAATGACTCAGTTCGTGAAAACCAACACATTTCCCAGAACGACTGCCTCCTCAAAAAAGGAGTGGTCCTGGCACTTTGGTGTGCAACACTGTGTTATGAACCAGCTGTTAGAGAACATAAGTGCTTGATATTATTATCACCCAATGAGTCAGTACTGGGAACCATCGGTTTACTTTTACAATGTTTTGAACTCCCGGCGGCACGGTGGCGCGGTGAATAGCGCTGCCGCCTCACAGCAACAAGGACCCTGGTTCGAATCCCGGCTCGGGCGCCTTTCTGTGTGGAGTTTGCGTATTCTCCCTGTGTCCGCGTGGGTTTTCGCCGCGCACTCCGGTTTCCTCCCACAGTCCAAAGACATGCTGCTGCGTAGGTTAATTCGCCTGCTGACTAAATCATCCCCGGTGCCCTATGATTGGCTAGCGTCTCATCCTGGGTATAGCCTGGCATTGATCCCTGTCTGTCGGGATAGGCTCCGGCTCACCGCAACCCTGTACAGAATCAAGAGGTTTCTTACAATGATGATGTTTGAACCCCCTTTTTAGTAACAAAAAAGTGATAAACAATTCAATATATCCATTCATTTTCAACCAAAACCTGAATTTGCAAGACACATTTTCCAAAGCCTGTTGTGAAATGGTTGACCCGTTTAACGTTCTCATACGTCTGTCTGTGTCATCACTGTTTGCCTTAACGCCAACAAAATGTACAGTATTTGTTTCACTAGCGGTACACACACACACAGCGCTGAACCCAACGTGTATTTCCGCCAAGTATACAGGGGGTGAAAGCGTCTGAGGTTCCTTAGTGGTTACGTCGTATCGCGACCCCCCTTCTCACCTGTACTGTCCTTAATGCTTCGGCCCACTTGATTACCGGTACACCTTGCCGGAGGGTACCGGCCGGAACGCCTGATGATGCCTCCAACGTGGCAGGCGAAACGGCGCAAAGGAGACGGAAGGAACTTTCGACACGGCTATCCTTCTTCTTCTTCTTCGAGCCGCGAACACCTACATCAGTACAGATGTGCATGCTGACATCTGTACTGATGTAGGTGTTCGCGGCTCGATTCGTGATGGTTGCTCTTCAGAGCTGTTCTTTCTCGATAGCCGTGTCACTGAGCGATTTCCATCTCTGCCTAGAACGCCTGACGATGCCTCCAACGTGGGAGGCGAAACGTCGCGAAGGACAGAGAAGGAACACTCAGTGACACGGCTTTCGTGAAAGCACAGCTCTGGAGAGCAATTCTCATGACGTCTTACATTCACCTCTGGTGATATATGGATGATAATTCTTAGCTCTCACTTTCGCCAAGCGACACTGGCCAGGGTGGTGAAATATGGTCAAAGTTAAATACAGTACCTCCACACAGCTGGCATAACAGAGAGAGGGCCTGATCAGGTTTATCCGGTACTCCTCGCTTAGGGTTGTGGGTAACTCGTCCTATCAGTCACGTGCCACATACTTCCAGTCGAAGTTTCCAAGGAAATAGGCAGTGGGACCTTCAGCACCGAGTGTTAATTTAATTACAATTCCCATGACTAACTGTGTGGAAGTTTGCATGTTCTCCCCGTGTCCGCGTGGGTTTTCGCCGGTGGACTCTGGTTTCCTCCCACAGTCCAAAGACATGCTGCTGCATAGGTTAATTGGCCCGCAGACTAAATTGCCCCCGGTGGCCTGTGATGGACTGGCGTCCTATCCTGGGTATAGCCCTGCCTTGCGCCCTGTGTCTGACGGGATAAACTCCGGCTCACTGCTACCCTGTACAGGATTAAGCGGTTTCTGACGAGATGATGAGATTAAAGACACTTTATGAGTGTATTATTGTTTCAGAATGCGCGTGTATAAATAATTTCCTCATATTGGTCACATTCAAATCCATCCATCCATCGTCAGAAACCGCTTAATCCTGTACAGGGTCGTGGTGACCCAGGGGCAATTTAGTCCGCAGACCAATTAACTTATGCAGCAGCATGTCTTTGGACTGTGGGAGAAAACCGGAGTGACTTCAGCATGTGTGGCGGCTGACAATGAGATGAGACTTCTGACCCACGAAAGGCACCATAATCACACCCGGGTGTGTGGCACGGCGACACAGTGGAAACACTCGCGCCTCACAGCAAGAAAATCAGAGTTCGACTTCCGGCTCGGGTGCCAATGCGGAGTTTGTGTGTCCGCATAGGGTTTCGGCCAGTACTGTACTCCGGTTTCCACCCATAGCTAAAACAACACTCACTGTTTGGCTGATAACATCTTAATATATAGAGGACACAGTGTGTGGCAAATGTTGGCGCCAGCTTACCGTGTGGCTGCCTACCCCCCTCTCCCACATATCTGCTGTTCCTCGTGTCTCTTGAGTCGTTCGCCTGTCCGAGTGAATGAATACTGTTTACGTTATAAGTGGTGAATTTTTACAGTTGCCCCCATATTGATCGAGCGGCCCAGGCATGTAAGCGTTTTGAAGGCAGGACAACTATAGATTTTGCCCTCACAGCACAATAGCAGCCTATAGCAGGCTGTGGTACACGGTGTTTCGCCCATCCCAGCACTATACAGACTCAACTCAGCCGAGATTGAGATCGGTATAGTTGGGAATCGCTCCTAAATCCTCACCCGAAAAGTCTCTGGAGCGCTTTGACAGCATTCTGTCTCTGGAAACCACCCAACAAATGTCCACGTCTAGGCGCCACAAAACGCTAAGTCGACTACACCGGGTAGCGTTAAGCAACGTATGTTTACGCCAGTGAGGTGGAGAGCAACTGCAATATCGTCATTAGTTTCGCAAGCAAAGTCTAGCTTTTATTCTGTGCAGAGTGAAAAGAGAAGCACTTACCTCGGTCTCTCACGGGCAAATCATTATTCACGAACCGTAAGTAAGGTGTTCTTTGAGATGTTGTTTCAGCCTCGTGGGAAATCAGTGTGTGGCTGTTTCGTGGTTTCACAATTTTCCATCCACACCGTTTCCTTCACCAGTGTTAAACGGCGGCGGTATTACAAAATCGTCTAGTTTTGTTGTGGTTGCAACTTCCACATTCTTGAAATTTAATCTCGAGTCGCCATTCTCATCAGTGGGCCAAGTTAGGCGTTGAGGTGCAAGAGGTTGAGAACTCCTGATCTGTAGGGTCATAACAAAAACCAACCGTCTCGTTGGAATTGCCTATATTTGTTTAAGTGTTTCACTCAGTAATTAATTTTGTGGTACAGAACACGGTTTATTACCGGTGTGTACAGGTATAATCCACGTACGCTTGAACGATTGAACAAGGCAGAAATCATAGCTGCTAGGGAGGGAATCACTGAAGGAACGCTAGCTTGCAGTTGTGGAAAATGTCAGGAGATGTTTGCAAATGGTCTTGGAAGCATAGGGATCACATGTTGAAAATGTGTTCACATAAATACAATCTACCGCGACCCTGTACGGGATGAAGCGGTTTCTGAAAATGGATGGATGAATACAATCTTCCGTACTTCATTGGTGTTGTGATATCAGGACCAGTGCTTAAGTGAAATATTTAGCTAAATATGAGACATTCAAACTGTAGCGTCTTTTTTGATGACCCTGTATTTCATAGGATTATGTTAAAATCCAAACATAAACATATTTATATATACTGCAGAAAGTGTTTTATGTATGTACAGTATTATATATCTGTCCGCACTGAGGATACCGGCATCAAATTCTTCAAGTTTTACATATTGATTACTCGTGTGAAACTTCAGAAAGCCAGCGGCAATATTCCCAAAAAGGACATCAGGAAGAATTCCAGGTCAATGCTGTCACGTCGCCAGGAAACGTCATCAACAAGAGACGTCAGAAGAACGTGTTACACGCTTGAGACACGATGGCCCTTAGGGTTTGTAACCATCATCATCCCCATTGCCGTCTTCGTCGTGTTATGATAAATAAAAATATTTTTTTTACAGTTCTCTCGACGAGAAGCATAGCATCGCTACTCCACAAGACACATTGGCATACACAGTATGGATAACATACTGGTGTATCGGACGAAATGCCGCACCTCCGCTCCCCGATGAGTGCTTGTTGTTGTCCCGTCTTCTTGCCAGGCTCGAGAACCCGCTTTAACCCCAGCTCGGCGCGCTGACCCGAACCACGTGACCACCTCGGAAGACACTTAATAACAGCCGTTTTATTCTTCGTAATAAAAATTATAATAATTGTAACAATTTGTACTTACGAGGCGCCGGTCGCGGTGGGTCAACGCGCTGCGCGTGAGGAGGGCCAACGACAACTCGGAGGGAACCAGAGAGGAACAGACCGGATGTGAGCAACGATATTTTAAAACAGACGTGGATTTTAGTCGGAACTTTAAAGATTTCGACACCGTCCTCAAGCCGGGTCTCCAGATGGTGGGAGTTCCACAATCCGGTGGTGGGGGGGGCACCAGTAGAGAGTTCCACAACCGGGGGGGGGGAGCTGCGACTATAAACCGCGATGACCCCAAGCATGCAGCCGCGACCGAGGATTACAATAAAGGGCATCAACACCCAGTTGTTGACCTAATGTGTCGTGTGTGGCTCGGCACGGTAGGGAGTAGAGGTGGTGCCCCAAACCAGTCATCGCAGTTGGTCAAACCGTGGCAACTGGGTCTGTCCCGTGACCTCCTGTCAGCGAGCCTTCGACACTCTGCGCGGCCTCAAGGTGCACCTGGCTTGGCACAGGCGCCGTGGTGACGTCACCGCCACGTAGTGGCGAACGGCGGTTGTTGTTGTGTGCTGTGTTTCAACAACCTGCCAGTGGTGTTTACATGCCAACACAGGGCACGGCTGTCCAGATGGATAACAGGTGTTATAGGCCGCCCGGCCTCATGGTGGGCGGTGCAGAAAACATCCACTGTTGTGCTGTACTCCAATGTTGCCCTAACGCTGCTGACCCCCTTCGCCGAGCCGCGATCGACCAGCGTGCCAACGCGTGGTCAAATCAACCCCCGCGGCCCTCACGGGGGGGCGGACGGCCTCATCCAGCAGTGGAACGCTGGGGATCCTCATTGCCCGTACACGCACTGTTACACCGGCAGCGCAAGGCGGAAACGCTCGATTACAGGCATTTGGAAAGTTGCACAAACTAGTCTCGCCAATGACCGTCCATTCCGGCGAAAAGCTCGGAAGTACTGCATGTAAATACTTAGTGGCGCCGTGCGGGCTTCCCGTTATGAGCACGGTGGGTGGGGGGTGGTGGCGGCTGGAGGGCTCACTGTCTGCAGGCACCATCGTTTAGTCTACTGGTCCCTGAGCAGATCCAGGGTCGGGTCGCTCCCCTCAGACAGGATCACTTCGACTGCCAGTCCTCGAGGACTTCCAGCGACAGCTCCTCGACGTCCCTGGGCCCCGCGGTGACAGGCTCCGGCCCGGACGCCTCCGTCTCGGTGTCGTCGCCGGTCGCCTTGCGGCACGGCGCCGCCTCGGCGGCCGCGAAGGCCCGCCACGGCCGCCCGGGCAGCCGCCGCCGCCACCGCCGCCACCGCGGCAGCGAGCCGGGCACGAGGCGGAACAGGAAGCTGCGGAAGTGCTTGCTGCAGAAGAAGTAGACTACCGGGTCGAAGCACCCGTTGGCCGTGGCCATGCACACCGTGGCGACCGCGAACGGCTTCAGCTCGGCCATCCGGTCGCAGGCCGCGCGGCTGCCCCGCGACGCCCGCAGCTCGGCGAAGACGTACGCGGCGCGCACCACGTGGTACGGCAGGAAGAGCACGAGGAAGAGCAGCACGACGGTGGAGCTGAGCGCCCAGACGCGCCGGCCGACCCTGCGCGCGGGCGGCCGCCCCGCGGGCCGCGCGGGCCTGGCCGCGAGCGCGCGCACGACCGACGCGTAGCAGAAGACGATGACGGCGAACGGCGCCACGAAGCCGAGGAGCAGCTCCGCGGTGCCGACGGCGACCTTGTGCGCGGCGCCGCCCTGGTGGTCCCAGCAGCGCACGCGGCCGCCCTCCTCGCGCGTGCCCGTCATCATGACGGGCAGGCTGCACAGTGCCGTCAGCGCCCAGATGGCCGCGCAGGCCCTTCCGGCCCGGCCGGCCGCCCGGCCCGCCCAGTGCTGCACGGGCCGCGCCACCGACTGGTAGCGGTTGACGCTGACGGCCGTCAGGAAGAAGATGCTGCAGTGGACGTTGACGCAGAACGTGTAGACGCTGAGGCGGCAGAGCGCGTCGCCGAACGGCCAGTCGCCGCCGCGCAGGTAGTACGCGATCTGCAGCGGCAGCGTGAGGATGTAGAACAGGTCGGAGCACGCCAGGTTGGTGCAGTAGCGCACGGCGGCGCTGCGGCCGCGCGCGCCCCGCGTGAACGCGTAGAGCGCCACGGTGTTGCCCGGCAGGCCGAGTGCCACGATGATGCTGTAGAGGGCCGCGTACACAGGGTAGGTGTACGCGTCGTCGGTGCGGCACCACGGCGGCGGCGCGCTCGAGTTCGGCTCCGCCAGGGCGATGGCGTCGCCGAAAGGAGGGTCCATCGTTCGCTCGCTCGCTCGCTCGGACGCCGGTTCCGAAGGTCCGGTTTCGCGCACACACCCCCTCAACCCCCCCCCCGGGTGCGTGCTGGTGGCGCGGATCGGCTCGTCGGATCTGGGAGCGGCACAAAGATCGGTTATGGTTTGTTTCGTGGTTTGTTCTAAATGTGAAAGCTTGGATTAATCGTGGTCGGTGTTAGCGCTTAATCCTGTAAAGGGTCGCAGGGTGCTGGAGTCTATCCCGGCAGATATAGGGCACAAGGTAGGGTTACACCCAGAATGGGACGTAGGCAAATAAACCTATGCAGCAGCATGTCTTTGGACTGTAGGAGGAAACAGGAGTACCCGGCAAAAACCCACGTGGACATGGAAAGAACGTGCAAACTCTACAGAGAAAGACATTTAAACCAAGAATCGAATCCGGGACTTTCTTGCTGTGAGGCGGCAGCGTTACTCACGACGCCACTATAATGGCCACTTGGATTTATATAGCCCCGGAATGCGACCCTTGATTACACTTACTGTATCTATTTAAAAAGTATGTAAGCAGAATGTCAAAGTGAATACTGCCTGGAGCTGGTTAGCGCACCACGCTATGTGAACTGAAAGTGATCCTCGCCCACGGCTAACATCAGTGGCGAGTGATGGTATCTCCGGTTTAAACCCATGTAAGAAAATCACTCGCGACACAAGGTCCAAATGCAAGACCTGCTTGAAAAATTCACGGAGGTTTTTTTGAATCATTAGATAGCAGTATTATTATTATTGTTCTCTAATCAGCGCTAAGAGCAAAGCCTGGTGGTTAAAACATTTATCTGAACAAACAATACACACACAAAACCATTTGTTTTCCACCCACGAAAATTCATATTTAACAATATAATAGCTCCATTACTAGTTTAAAAAAAAGTTCAATACAACATTTCTTAGCTAAATATTGCTACGGTTTTAGTTTGAGAAATATATTGTTTAAAAGTATAAACGTACTTACCTCGAGTGTTTTAGCTTGACGATGAGGTCGTAGGCAGGGTCAAAGTTTGAGAACTCTGTGAACCCCCGTGACCTTTCCTGCTTGGTCCGGGTGGAGCTTTGAAATAAAAATGTCGTTATCGCTCCCAAGTGCCGGACACTTCAGTCGACGCAGGCTGTACGTGGAAACCGAACATTCCCCGCATAGCTTTAACAGGCTGTCGGGTCAAGCGTTGTTCGCGAGCACCTATAAAAGCCAGCACGGCACACGAGGGAATTGGTGGCCAGCACCATGCCACGGTGGCGATGTTTACACATCACGACAGGTACTCATTTGAGGCCCGATCGACCGAGGCAGAAGCCCAGGACCGGTTCAGAAAATCATCGCCAAGTTCGTAACGCAGCTGGCTAACTGCTACAAAACCGTCCC
>JAZEWU010000046.1:2876436-2905964 GCA_036362915.1 Geotria australis | reverse complement strand
ACGTTCACCACGATGCATACGTGGCCTCTAAAGTGGGGGGGTGGGCAAGGTGGGGGAAGAGGGGTGCTGGTAAATAGAGGTAAAGGAGCAGCCCTGACATTTGTATGAACCCACCACGGCATAGCCTAATAATAATAATAGCATTAAATAGAGCGCCTTTCACCCGAGGGTCACAAAGCGCTGCACAGGGCTGCGGAGAGAACGGCACGCCAACAACGACAGAAAACGGAAAATCAGTAACAGCCGCTTGAGTTTTTTTCCGTACGAGCCAAACGGTCAAACATCGCACCCTCAATGTTTTTAATCTCATCAATGCAGTGCTCTTGCGGAGCAAACCCATGCAGAAAAGGGGGAGAACACTCAAACTCCGCAGAGAAAGGTGCCCTAATCGTGTGTACGCATAAAAACTACCCGGTCAAAGCAACAACAATAACGGCTGGGGACGTCTCCACGGCGCCCGTGCCAGGCCAGGTGCACTTTGAGGCCACGCAAAGTGTCATACGCTCACGACAGGTCACGGGAGAGACCCGTGATTATTCGCCACTGACGTACTGTGGGCTCGGAATTTAACTCTGGTTACTAGATTTATAGAGCACAGCAAGAAGCCACGATTTACCCAGTGGATGAGATGCACACACCGCAAAACAAAGATCCCCGTATAGGTTTAACAGACTGCTGGGTCAAGTGCTGTTAGTGAGCATCTATAAGGGCCAGCACAGCACACGAGGGGATGGGTGGCCAGCACCACGAACGGCCACTTTTTTGGTGATGTTGCTATAGCACCAGGTGCACAATTGAGGCCGAATGCACCTATTGGAGGCCTAGGACCGGTTCAGAAAATCGTCACTGGTGTCGGCCGTGAGCGGGATTCGAATTCGGGTCGCCAGATTTGTAGCCCAGCGTGCTAACCACTGGGCCACCGGACCCACACACACACACGTCCACACCCACACACACGAGGGCCCCAGTTACACATTACGGTTAACCGCTTAAATTCGCACGCACTTCCTCATTGTGGTTGTGTTGCTGCTGTTTCTCGAGAGAATGTGTGAAAATAATTTCTCTTTTTTGCGTTTAAGCCATCTCGATAACCGCACTCGTGACAGGTACCGAATGAGCAATGTGTGTTGTTTGCCTGTTGCCCCGTCATTACGACTCGCAAATGACTCAGACGACTGCCATTAAAGTATCCGTGTTTACGCAAACCTTTTTGCCAGTATACAAATGATGTAAAAACTATATAAGGTTTTACCCTTTCTGGCCATGAAACTGGTAAGATCTTGAGACACTAAATGGGACACCTTTCACAAAGTGTTTTAAGATCTTAACACTTATCATTGCGAGAAAAGGGTACAACCTTGTATCCTTTTTTAAATCGGGAGGAGATGCAGGTTTAGTAATGGGAGGAAAACGCGGGTTGAGATGAAGGTTGAAAAGCAGGATAAGATGCAGTCTCACGCTTTTATTCATATAGTGGTCGGGTGACTGTCTTCCTGGAAAAAAAACCGCCAAATGTTTATACATTTAACGACACTTCCGAGTCACTCGTCGAATTAATACCTTCAATATGGAGTTAAAACGGTGCACGCTATGAATAGTCAATTAAATGTAAACTTTTACAGACAGAAACCAACGTAAAAAGGCTTTACTTGTATTTTTCTAACGACACTTCGTTCCCGTCGATGTCCTTTGCGGAGAACTCGTACATGCTCTTCGCATTTTTCCAAGATTCCGCAGCTTCCGCCTGAGCAGGGAACACGGAAACAGAAGGTCGAAAAAAAACCCGGTGCCGTTCTCTGCACGATCGCTCAGACGTTATACATGTCCTACGGATTGCAGCCACAAATACATACACACACACACAATATATAAATAATATCCACTGTCAGAAACCGCAATGACCGGTGTGGTGAAGTATGGACAAATAGCCCCCATAACACGGGGGAGGCCCTCATGAAGCAGTGTATTCACAAAAGCGTTGTACAAGTACGCGGAGACATTTTAAAAACCAAATGAGTGCCCCTTTGAACACCCGTACAAACTCGGTAAAAACACACACGCGCTGCATGTCATTACCAAAGTGTTAGTTCACCATGACGAGTGCGGTATTCACAGATGCGTGGCTTGTTTTAAAAGCCAGGAGCAGTGAACCGTTGCGCAGTACACAGCGGTGCAAAACACTTGGCGAGGTGCCTGAGTCAGGAGGGATGATAATGCCACCAACCTTTGGAACAAACACGGACCTCGTACACCTCATGAGATTTTATCACGCAATCTCTGCGTTGGACATCCTCTCGGGTTAACATACAACTGGTGTATGCACTTGATTTATAACCGACAGGGATGGATAATACTATAATGGAAATGAACACTACAGTATTACGAAAATTACTATCAAGAGCTGCTATTTCGGGACAGCCACAACAAGCGTTCTTTCCATCTCCTTCGCAGGACACGGCTATCCCGAAACAGCGAGCTGTAAAAAGCAATACTCATAAATCGAGCCGTGAAAACATACATCAGAAACACTACTCGTCGTCATAGCGGCCATCAAATGACTGCTACGCTTGCATCAGCCAATTTGTAATCTTGCCAGCCTCAATAGCCTCGTGTGTCATATCGTGTGGGTAATTAGTTTGGGGTAAAGGTGACGCTGTGGAAATATCTCACTCACACCGCTGCAAGGGTCTGCACTAGAGGGCATTTGGCCTACTTCAACACCACCGCGTGGATGTCTCCGAAGTGGTGGCAGTACCCACACGACTATGGTGCACCCATTGATTTTCCTGAGTGGAGATGCGCGGGTTGAACATACTTGCCCATTAATTTAACGTAAACGCCGACCTCTGGATTGCAAGTCAAGCGCGCTAACCACTGCCCCCTGGGTTCAATCCCCCGCTGGGGTGGCTTTCTGTGTGGAGTTTGTCGATTCTCTCTGTAGCCGTGTGGTTTTTCGCCGGGTATCTCGATTTCCTCCCGTAACTTAAAAAAAAGGTTCACCATTTGACCGATACCATCTTAATATGTAGAGGACGCAGTGCCTGGCAAATGGTGGGGGGCTTAGTGCGTGGCTGCCTACCCCCTCCCCTGCCTCTCTGCAGATCAGCACGCCTCCGAGTCGTTCTCCTCTCTTTGAGAGTGAACGAAACTGCCCAGCGCGTTGCAAGTAGAAAATTAATATTATTCGTTTAAAGGTAATTGCAGCAGTGTACGCTCAAATGACTACCTTCCAGCAGGCTGCACCAATGGTGAAAAAACGCCACCATTTTAATTCTCACGCGACAAAAACAACGTATTTCTCACCCACAACAGTTTTCAGTTCCTCGCTCTATGTTTGGGTGTGTGAAAAATTATCCTTTTGGAGCATTCCTGAGCGATCGAAACAGGGTTTGGAGAGTTTACAGATGACAGATTTGCACATCCAGACTCGAACTTGCCACACATCATATTATTAACTCTACTTGGCAGGGGGCAGCCAACTGCAGACGATTTTTAAAAACAATAAACTGGGTCATGTCTGCGAACAGAGTGTAATGTAATGCTTAAAATATGCACCGCATGTCCTGCTTTGGCCCCACAAAGAACAGCCACTCACACATGAACGCGCTAAGCTGATTAAACGGCAATTTTCAGGGAATGAACTTTTGCAGAGAGCGCAAAGCCGCGTGAAATCTAAATTGCTTTCGCACGCAAACCACTAACTACTCTGATGCAAAAAAATTATGAGAGACCGTCATTGTCAGATACCGCTTAATCCTGTACAGGGTCGCGGTGAGTCGGAGCCTATCCCGGCAGACACAGGGCATAAGGCAGGGCTATACCCAGCATAGGACGCCAGTCCGTCACAGGGCACCGGGGGCAATTTAGTCCACAGTTCAGACCTTCGTCAATCTACTCGAAGATTAAGGCTTCCCGATGCTGTGGTTATGAGTTTTTTTTTTAACCATACTTCACCAAAATTAACTCGTAGTCTTTCATGACCAATGTTATTCATAGTGGGGCTCTGTTTCTGAGTTTAGGTCATGTGAAAAAAGGTAGTATTTATTCTTCCCCGTTTGCAAATGTTGGCATTTGGTTTGATCAATTAAATACGTCTGCCCCCACTGGGTATAATGATGGCGGCGCAAGTTGACATTTACATTGCCAGAACGCATCCTAACGGGGCTACCACACATGGCAACGTCGCTGGAACATTAGGGCCACGCCAGTGCAGCTCCCTTACAGTACGGGGGATGTTTCAACTGCCAGTAAAGCTGAGGCAGGTTAAAGCCATTAAAAGCTGTAATAATAAACATCTATCTAGCTATGTTCGGGCCAAGCAGGGAGGAGGAGGGATCTGGTTAATGATTTTCGTCATATTGTTGTTGCGTCAGTCGGTACATTTGGAACCGAGGTCGCACGAAATGAACCCGTGACAGACACACCTCGGGTTCATTCATTCGTTGTCAGAAAACGCTTACTCCTGTATAGGGTTGCGGTGAGCCGGAGCACTATCCCGGCAGACACAGGGCGCAAGGCAGGGCTATACCCAGGATGGGACACCGGTCCATCACAGGGCAACGGGGGCAATTTAGTCAGCAGGCCAATTAAGCTATGCAGCAGCAGCATGTGTTTGGACCGTGGGAGGAAACCGGAGTGCCCGGCAAAAAGCCACGCAGACACGGGCAGAACATGCAAACTCCACACAGAAAGGCACCCGCGGGTTATGCAGTGGAAAAACTACCTGGCACCTATCAAGCCGTGCCGGCTAGACATGGCTTGGTTGCACAACGTATAAAAGGGGGTACAATGAGCCAATAAAACAGTAATGTGTAAAGAATCCCTACTGTTGACGCTCATTGGAATTCGCCGATGTTCCCTTATCTGTAATTATTACAGTGGTTAATATGTAATAACATTGCAAACACTGCATAACTGTTCAACTCCTCTCCAATTGGAACGTGTACCAATAAGTCATTATTTAATCGTCACCAGATCACATCCATTGTAAAAAGGAATTCGCTTCATTCCACAAAAATCGTTCGTTTGTAAGATGTGCCCTCCAAGAAAGCCCTTAAAAGGGAGCCAAATCATTAACTTCCCAAAAATATTCAATGTAAACCTGGAAATATTAAATCCAAAACATTTTACACGGCAATACTTAACCTTCAATACCAAAAAAGCCATCACAATAAAACAACGGATATGACATGACAGTGTCCTATCTAACATCTGCTGAGTTTCCGAAATTCCATGCGATTTGGTCATAGAATTCATAGAGCAATTACCTTTAAGCGGTTCTGAATTTGTAATTTAAAGTGGCGCAATGATATGAGCGTCTGGTCTGGTTAGCACACTGCACTATTGATACATTTGTCTGTCATAATCTCGATTCCTGGCCACGGCAAATACCATTCACTATCAGTACCCGCTCAATCCTGTACAGGGTCGCGGTGAGCAGGCGCCTATCCCAGTAGACACAGGGCGCAAGGCAGGGCTATAACGAGGATGGGACGCCAGGCCATCTGAGGGCACTGAGGCCAAATTAGTCAGCAGGCAAATTAACCTACGCAGCAGCGGCACGTGTTGGGACTGTGGGAGGAAACCGGAGTACCCGGCGAAAACCCACGCGGACACGGGGACAACATGCAAACTCCACACAGAAAGGCACCAGAGCCGGGAATCGAACCCGGGCCCTTCTTGCTGTGAGACAGCAGCGTTACTCACTGCGCCATCACGGCTAACATCAGCGGCGATTAATAACGTCTGAACCGCTCCTGGGGCGCCAAACTTCCATAAACATCACACGGACCATCGCGGTGACGTATGCCTGTGCCAGGCCAGGTGCACTTTGAGGCCACGCAGTGTCGAACGCTCGCTGACAGGAAGGAGGTCTTCGACAGACCCAAGTCCCACGGGCTGACTGAGATGACTGACTGGCCGGTGCTCCACCTTTGCTCCCTACCGTGGCAGGTCAGCCCACCGCCCTCAAGCCCCACACAGCCTTCATCCAGCAGTGGAGAGTTACCTCAAATCGACGGCGCCACGCTTGTTACCCAAACATTTCGCGACCGAATTACAGTAACTCCGTCACGCCGCTGCGTTTGGCGGCTGCGCGTCTCTTGAGTTTCACAAAAGCCACACGTTTTCGCCAGCCAGACACGCTTATACACTTCTAACGTCGTAATAAAACGGTAATCTTGGATAGTGATTGCAAAATACCACTTACCATGTCGTCCACGCAAACTGCAGCCTCAAAAAACACACACGGGCCTCAGGCGCTGCGGCTCTGCTTTTATACCCCACCCAGAGCCACACCCATAGGGGGCGGGTCGGCGTCGGGGAGCGGGGCTCCACCCCTAAGCAAAGATCCCCCGTATAGCCTCGATGCAATATTGGGGCAAGTTGCTGCCAGTCAATTTGTGTTTTAAAGCTTGAAGGAACCGTTAAGCTATGTTAGCTCTTTTAAACAGTTGTCCAGCGGTGGAGCAGTTTTTGTTGTGTCGCAGGAATCCCGTAAAGAGCTGGCAAGCTCACTGGGTATTTTTCTGCTGTCAAAATAAATATCTATCACAGCAAGAAGGTTCCGAGGTTCGTATTCCGGCTCGGGTGCTGTATTTGTGCGTGGAGTTTGCATGTTCTCCCCGTGAACAGGCTTGGAGTGTAGCACTCCTGCTAGGGTCTCCCTTGGTGAACAGGTCTGGAGTATAGTATTCCTGCTAGGGTCTCCCTTGGAGAACAGGAGGTTCCAGACAAATAACGATCCGAAGTTCCTCCAACTAAAGGGGGTTGTCGTGAGGAAGGGCATTGGATCGTAATATTCTGCTGCAATACCCCCACCATTGCGGGGCAACCTAAACAGATAACAACATTTGAATAGCATATTTACCTAGCAAATTTAGCTAATAGTGCCTATTGAGTAACAGACAAACTGTGACGTACAGTAGACAAACATCAGAGCATACTGATATTAAAACACAGAAAACCCATGAAATTTAACAAAACACCCATGTTTTATTCACATTAATTCTACAATTACACAGGAATTAACAAATAACAATCACGCGTTGATTGTTACCAAACTGTTACTCGATAAACATGTTAACCAAAAGCCAAAGCCAAGTCAAAAATGAGAAAATCACGACTAAAAGTAGTTGTCAGTCGTATATTTTATAAGTGGTGAAAATTACAGTACTGTTCTAGTGAAAATTCTGACAATATTTACCAACACCCCTGCACGGTAATTCGCAATTACAGTACGTATAAAAACCGTTACAATACATCCCACATCACCATCGTGATGACAGCTATGTCTTATATCTGTGGCATAAAAACACAGGATAGGGTGGTAAACAGTGCCGTAATGGTCATATCCTGCTGTGTGTATGCATAGCAGGGGCACAAATACACCTTGAACGTTGGAGGTGCCCTAGCAAGCTTATTTATGTGCAGGCTGTTAACGTGTGTGTGTGTGCAGACTGTATGACTGCGTGTGTAGACTGAGCTTCTGCGTGCTGTGTTAATGCGAGTGCTGAATGTGCGGTGTATGTGCAGGTAAAGTGTGGGGTTTCTATGCTGATTGTGAATGTGTGTTGAACGTGAGTGTGTGACCTAATCAGCGGCGAACATTTTTAGTCGGTGTCTTCTTAGCCAAAATGTAAATAAAGACAGTTTTCATCCGGACACCCATGAAATCCACAGTGGCTGAGACCCAGTATATAGCAGTCACTCTCGGTTAGACAGCAGCAATGTGGTTTGCAATTTCCACAGGCTTCATCAGAAGTTGACCCCGGTGGATCAAAACATAGTTTAGGATTCAAGTCCCCTTGCACGTTTAGTGGCCGGTGGCTCCATGGCGTCATAATTACCGTGTAATTACCATAATTACCGTGCGATTAGCTTTGCACACTGGGGTTTTGCTTCTTGTTAAAATCGTCTAAAATTGCTCTAAAAAGCGAAATACGTAAAAGTGTGACCATTTGAATAAGCGTGTTGTGATCTCAAGCTGTGCGAACCGAATCAAAGCCGAGGTTCGGATGATGCGCAATTGCATTTACACAAACAAAAAAACCCCTTCATCCATGTAACAGGATGACACTCGTGACCACCTGCTCAAGTGTAACATTGTAATATGCCGGAGGGGGTGGTTGAGAGGTGGCGGAGTGGTTCGTGCACTGTGCTGTGAAGCCGGTGACCTCGCCACTATCGGCACCAGTGACAAGTGGGTTATGGAAACCAGTCCTGGATAACCTCACTGACCCACGCACCGATCAGAGTGGTGAGGTATGGTCAAACAACCTCCGCGACCAGCACAGTGTTGAGAGGCCTTCGTCCAGAGCCGGCTCGCGTGTAATCGCCGCACGTTACAATATGTGACAGGTGCTATGCAATAAACGTTTAAGTGTTTGAGGCCTGCACAGGGACGTGTTGATAACCCCCTTAATGGCTACCGTTTGAAATTTCAACCACAAGGTCTTTGTAAAATATCCTTCAACACTTCTGGTGCGTTTTTTGAAAATCATAAAGCAATAGGTGCATAGGATTCTCTCGACAATTCAAATGAAATTCTTTGACACAAATACAGCAACGGGTCCGGTGACGTTCTTCACTAACGAGTTTATAACTGGTGCATAATTTATACTTTTTTTGTCTGAATGGTAAACTTTGGAAGTACTGTCTTTTCGTTTAATTTGAATTCAATGGTTAAACTCATAGTACTGATGTAGGTTTTGACGGCTCGATGCATGAGAATTGCTTTCCAAAGCTGTTCTTTCGGGACAGCCGTGTCGAGCGCTTCCCCGCTCTCCTTCGCAACGTTTCGCCTCCCACATTGGAGACATTGTCAGGAGAGAGGCGCAGCGCTCGACACGGCTACCCCAAAAGAACAGCGTTGGAAAGCAATTCTCAAACTCATAAAGCTCGTTGCGATATGGTTCTCTTTACGAAACACTACAGGCATTGTGGCAATAACGATTTGGCCAACCTAGAGAGCGTACAGTATTTGCAAAGAGTACAGAATGCGTAGAAAATCCATACGCACGAACAAATATTATTACGTAAATCAGAACAAAAATGATTTCCCGATTCACAAAACAATAAAATCCTTAAAGAATTATTAATACGACGATAAATAAATTTCGGCACTGAAAGTGCACGCCGGTATGAAATAATATTCATACCCTTTCTTTCTTGAATGCTGTTATTTAAAGTGAAAACACTGGGGGGAAAAAAAAACTATTAAGAGCATACAATTTGCAATTTACCAAAGCACCAAACACAGCACGATTCTTTTTTCGCAAAAAAAAACCAAAACCACTTGACCATGTGCAAATCATTTTTGCATTGATTTTGTTTTGAACACGCGGAGCATCGTCGCAGATATTATTTTAAAAGCGACGCCTTGCGCCGGATTATGCTCGCTGAGATCCCAGTTGTTCGCGGCTTTTAAAGAAACGCGTGCTCAATGACGACACGATGAATTAAAAATTTGCGCAAATTTAATCCCAAGATGAAAACGGCAGTTGAGAAGCCAATGAAATAGAAATATATTAAACGTTGAAATTACTGTTCTTTCAATGTAATGTTGGCAGTCGTTGCTAAAGGTGTTTTTATGAAGAAGAAAAAAAACAACCTTAAACGATCTGAAAACGAAAAAATCCTGATTTTTTGTTTCGGTCAGATGTCTACATACGACATCAGAATCTGCAACCTTTACGCAGACCAGCCGCTTATGTTGCAGGGTGACCTGTTTTGTAAAAGAATTGCAGGTTTTTCAAGTAACACCCCCTGAGCAAAAACAAGTCATCATTGGCTGCGATCTACGAAGGAAGCAACTCGCTTAGTTTTGTATTTCTTTCGCAAACAGAACAACTGGAGTCTCGGTCCACAATCATGAGTCGACATTGCAGTTTCATCGATGGTCCCAGAATGTACACAGAATAATACCAACATGCCCATTTCCTGCGAAAATATTTCGCAAAACATCTGGACCAACGGCACAAATAAACATAAACTCAACTCAAGGGAATGGAGTCCACTAACAAGCATAATTACGCTTCACACTTTGGTGTCAAAATACCGAAGCCAGGTAAAGTAGTAAAATGTTGGGGTATTATTTTTTAACGTATAAAATTAACAATAATAATAATAATAACAATAATCAAATTGTGTTGTTAAATATGTAATGGCAAAAAAGGCCCCCACAATTTAATCTTGTGGCAGGCGTAAAGATACAAGACCCCAGGCATGCGACTATGCTATCCCTTTAAACAACATGCGTCGCAAATGCGTCTAAAAGTCTTACTAAAAGCTAAAATAACGTGGACTTCGAGAAAATCGCATTAACATACTGTGCATGAACAAGTGCAAACCTACTCTTTTATGTTTTTTGGGAAAATATGTTGCATTAATTGCACAGTTACTCTCGACATACATTGCATTGATTCTGCAGGTTACCAGTTTATTTTTTATAAATTTTTTTCTCCATTTTTTTTTCGTCTTTTATCCAGGACCGGCGTGTGAGTTGGCAGTCTCTCTCCGCGCCGCGCTGCTCAGACAGCGCTAGTCTGGACGGCGACGCTGATGCTGCTGTGATCTTCGTCGCTTTGGTGTTTCGCAAAGTTGATGAACACCTGTGAGAAACCACAAGAAAGCAAGCGGGGGTCAGGGGGCAAAGCTTACGACATTTCTGAGAGATGTAGGTGTTCACGGCTCGATTCGTGATGGTTGCTCTTCAGAGCTGTTCTTTCGGGATAGCCCTGTCGAGTGCTCTCCTCGACACGGCTATCCTGAAAGAACAGCTCTTCGGCCGCTTCATCGCCGGCACGCCGAGAAACCCGACCGTACCGGCTTACTTTCACCACTACCCAAAGAACCCAGAGTCAAGACCCGCCGGACCCGAGGTCGAGCCGGCAGGAAAACCCGTCCTGACCTGGTCGAGCGTCGTCTGCGACACAGAGTAGTCCTCGATGTGGAGCTCGTCCTTGCGCAGCGCGAGGAGGTTGAAGACCTTGGCGAGCGACGACTCGCTGGAGGGCAGCTGGTACTGCAGCATGTTGTGGTGGTGCTCCTTGAGGAGGCTGCCGGGGAACGCCGAGTCGATGAACTCCTCGACGGGAGGCAGCACTGGCGGGGAGCCGGCCACGCGTAGGGTCACCGTGTAGCCGTCGCCAAACCTGTAGGCGGCAACCGTCACAGCACAACCGCGTTAACGGGGGAAACCAGAACGTGCTGTGTGTGTCTGTTTCAGCATGGAGCCAAGCCGCGTCATGCTAAGCCAAGTCAAGCCAAAGCCAAGCCAACCTAAGCCAAGCCAAGCTCCAAGCCAAAACAAGTCAATCCAAGCCAAGTCCTTCCATGTGGGTGCCGACGCTGGGGTCTGGGGAAATGTCGGCGCGTTCCGATGCAGCGGCTACTCTCGGATCAAACGGTGCGGTGTCTTCATGGTTTCATGTTCGTTTATTGTCTACGTCTTCATCAAGTAACAAGTATAGCCGTCGGTTTCTACGAGTCATTTGCAGAACGACAGTAAACAACGCCGGGGTCTGAGAGAAACGGTATTTCGATCCTCTGTATGTCCTGTACATATGGTACAGTTGACAAATAAAGTTGAATTGAATTGAAATTGAATTGAATAGATAGATGTTTATTATTAAAGCAAAAAAATACCCAGCGAGCTTGCAACCTCTTTACGGGACCCCCGCGACGCAACAAACACGCGAATTGATGACAATAATTTAAAATCTATACAAGATTGATATATAAACACATTTTAAATCAACCAACAACAAAAACACATTTACACACGTAGCATTGCACACATTTTTCAAATAATATGAGTAATGAGTGCTGGCCACATCGCACCCTCGTGCCTGTGTGCTAGCCTTCATAGATGCTCAATAATAATAACAATATATATTTGTAACGCGCATGTATTCTCCGGGGACGTTGCGCCCGTTGATTCGAAGGCGCGGAGCCTGGCTCAATACCAGCGCTTGCCCCCGCAGTCCGTGAATGCTATACGGGGGGATCGTTGTCTTTGAGTGTGTGAGTGTTTTGTGAGTGTGTTGTGACGTGCAGCCCCCCACTCACTTGTTCTTGAGGTGCTGCACGCTGCCCAGGCACTGGAAGCGGCCGTTCACCATGATGGACATGCGTGTGCAAAGCGCCTCACACTCCTCCATGCTGCACGCGGACACAAGGGAGAGGGAGCGGGTGAGTGAGTGGGTAATTGTGTGTGTGAGTGAGTGAGTGGATGGGTGGTTGGGTTAGTCCCTACAGTCTGTCCCTACAGTCTGTTAAGGCTATATAGGGGATCTTTGTCTTGTCTTGTTGGTTGGGTTAGTGAGTGATTGATTGACTGATTGGGTGGGTGGATGGGTGAGTGAATGAATGGGTGGGTGGTTGGTTGGGCGAGGGAGTGATTGATTGGGTGGGTGGGTGGTTGGGTGAGTGAATGGGTGAGTGGTTGGATGGGTGCATGAATGGGTGGGTGGTTTGTTAGTGCACGAGTCGGTGGGTGGTGGGGCGAGTGCACGAGTGAGTCGGCGGGTGCTTGGCTGACGGAGCGCGCGGTCGGTTGGGTGAGTTGGCGAGCGGGTGCCCGTATCGCCGAACGGGTGGTTCGTGTGCGGTTGCTAGCGGCACCTGTGGGAGGTGAGCAGCACGCATCGCCCCTCCTTGATGATGCTGAGGATGCAGTCCCACAGGAAGCGGCGGGCCTTCGGGTCCATCCCTGAGGTCGGCTCGTCCTGCAACACAGCAAGCATCACACACGACACAGTGCTTTACAACACGCACACCCAGCACTGCCCAATATCTTCATCCGGGCTACTCAGTAATTAACAATAACAAGGGTGGTGGGAGGACGCGNNGGGGGGGGGGAGTGACGCTGACCAGGAACACGATGGGAGGACAGCCCACGAGGGCGATGGCGGTGGAGAGCTTCCTCTTGTTGCCTCCGCTGTAGTTCCCGGCCGGACGATCGGCGTACTTGATCAGGCCGAGTTTGCGGATTCCCCACGACGCCACCTGATTGGGGGGGGTCGCGGCGAACGAAAATGACAAAACACACACACACCGTGACGTTAGTTAGTAATTCACGCGAAACGCTTTGTTGATGATAGAGGCCGGCACTGAAAGGGGGCAGCACTGAAACCACCGCGGGTTTGCCGCGAGCCACGTACCCTGGACACCTCGCCCTCGGGGACCCCGCGCAGGCGAGCGTAGAACTCCAGGTGCTCCCGTCCCGTGATGAGGTCGTTGATGGCGTCGAACTGCGGGCAGTAGCCCATGCTCTGGTGCACCTCCCGCTTGTTGGTCAGGATGCTGGCGCGGGAAAGGGAACGGGGCGAGCGGACCATCAGAGGAGACAACGGGCATCTTTCTGAACACCACCACCTTGCCCTCCTTGTTTAGCTTATGTTAGTTTTATCATCATAATTATAATTGCCACTTGTAATGGGCTGCCCAGTTTTGTTCACTATTTAGGAAAGAGGAGAATGACTCAGAGGTGGAAGGAACTACAGGGAGGCAGGCAAGGGGGCAGGCAGCCACACGGTATGCCGATGCCAACACTTGCCAGACACTGCGCCTTCTGTATATTAAGCTATTATCGTCAAACAGTGAGTATATTTTCAGCTATGAGAGGAAACTGGAGTACCCGACGAAAACCCATGAGGCCATGCGATGCCAACTGATAATCTGACCAGGATTCACCTGACCTAAAACCTCTGTGACGGAGTGCTCCGATCCGCCCGTCTCACCTGTATCGGTTGAGGAGCGCGTCGCCGCTCGTAATGTCCGTATCTCCCGTCAGCATCTTGAACGTCGTGGTTTTGCCGGCGCCGTTCACCCCCAGCAGGCCGAAACACTGCGCAGGAATAAAAACACGTCCCTCTTTAGTCTTTTACCAAATGGCGGACGCCTAACTTAAACGCTCTCCATCCGGTCCGATCCTCGGTGTCTTTACTGCAAAAGGCTGTTACAGTAGCGGAAGTAACTGAGCGCAGGAAAATTGGAAGACACGTTTTCGCCAGCTTGATAACATTGCCCTCCAGTGACTGATTAGTGTGGCTAAGATGATCGCAGAAGGATAGATATTGCTTGCAGGCCGTTTTTGTAGCGGCAAGCCTAATTTTGTCTGCGGGCCGCGCGATATAAAGTGGAAGGCAGTATTCGGTCCACGGTCCGTAGCATCCCCCAGCCCTGGAACGCGGACTTGAATGCAATGGTCGCTCACCTCCCCGGGAGGAATTCCAACACAGATGCGGTCCACCGCCGGCTTTTTCTTGCCACTGTAAACCTGCGCGAGAAACCGAACGACACCATGAGTCCGTCGTGCTGGTGCCAGCGTGTGCCAGGCTCCGGCGGGTCACACCGGGCCTGTGCCAGGCCGTGCCAGCTGTGCCAGCTCTCCGACGTGTTGTCGGTTTGTAGTACAGTCGTTGACTCCAGTCCGAATTGTTTTGGGACCGGGGGTGGAAAGTAAAGAAGTAGAAAGTTTGTACATACTAGCACATAATCAAAACATTGAAGAGTACCAAAGAATGCCGAATAGTCTTCTTAAACTTCCATTAAACCAGTAAGGTTTATCAAAACAACGTTTTGTACTGATGTAGGTTTCCACGGCTCGATTAAAGATGGTTGCTTTCCAGAGCTGTTCTTTCGGGATAGCCGTGTCGAGCTATCTCCCTCTCTCCCTCATGACGTTTCGCCTCCCACGTTGGAAGCATCATCAACGTTTTGTATAAAGGATATAGTACACCAAAGTCAGTGTCTATTTCGCAATGTCTCAATTGAGAATTGGTCTCGAGAGCTGCTCTTTTGGGATAGCCGCGGCAAGGGTTCCTGCTCTGTGTTTCGCCACGGCTATCCCAAAAAGCGAGCATCTCGCGAGAGCACACGTCAAGCCGCGACAACCCAACGCAGATACAATCCCTAGCAGGCCGCGTTTGCGCCGCGCGGGCACCTGGGAACGCCTGGGAATCCCCCAGGGAAGAGCTGGAATCTGTTGCTGAGGAAAGGGATGTCTGGTCCACTCTCCTTGGACTGCTGCCACCTCAACCCTCACCAGGACAAGCGGTTTAGAAAATGGATGGATGGATGGGCACCTTGGTGAGATCCCTGATGACGAGCGTGTCGCTGGCGCTCTCGTCGTTGGTGAGGCGCGCTCTCTCTCTCGCCACGTCCTCGTCCTCCTCGGCAGCGGGCGGAAGCTTCGCGTGGTACGACCTGCGGCAAGACAGTCGGCACCGTCAGTCCGACCGTCCCGTCGATCGATCGGTCGTCCGACAGTCCGCCAGCGGCCGTAGAGACGCAGGCGAGGACAATGCCGATTCTCGGTCGCAGCACCCACAACCTGGAACAGCCTGCCACATCTATTACGCCTAACACAGTCGCCCACAACCTTAAAAATCACCTCTTCACCAACTCACAACAAACCGACTGAGCCAGGCTCCGCGCCTCCGAATCAACGGGTGCAACGCGCCCGGAGAATATGCGCGCGTTACAAATATCTATTATTATTATGACAAGGTGGAAGCGTTCACGTCGCGATCCCTGTCAGGTAATACTTGGTGTTGCCTGCGAATTCTACCAAACACTTCGAGGCCGAGCTGAGGGACAGCGATGTCCAGAGGCTGACCATCGTGCTTCGAAGAATCGCAAAGAAGATGACAAGCGCGGCGCGTGGAGACGTTTACGAAACGGCCGCCACAAGATCGATCGTCACCGGGAGCGTCGCAAACCTCCGCGACGGGCGACCGACGCAAGGACATTTTCCGCGCCGCCGCGTTGCCACCACTCACCGCGGCCTCCAGAAGAAGCGGTACTGCACGAGCAGGTTGATGATGAAGAAGCCCATGCCCTCGACGGCCATCGCAAAGAGGTTCTTGCCAACCATGTCCCAGCTGAAGGGGTCCACGAAACGGTTCTCGCCTGCGGTGACAAGTAGGCGACGCGGCGACAGGCCTTTGTCAGACAATCGCATTCGCGCGGCGCTCTTGCTGCGAACGGCTTCGGAAACTCGAAGCGCTTTGCGAAAAAACACCCCCGCGCTTTGCACGAGTGGGCGGCATGGTGGCGCGGTGATTGGCACTGCCGCCTCGCAGCAAGAAGGACCCAGGTTAGATTCCTGGCTCGGGTGCCTTTCTGTGCGGAGTTTGCATGTTCTCCCCCGTGTCCGTGTGAGTTTTCGCCAGGCACTCCGGTTTCCTCCTACAGTCCGAAGACATGTTGCTGGCTAGGTTAATTTGTCCTGACTAAATTGCCCCCGTGCCCTGAGGTGTTGTAATAACTGTTAAAAACAGCTACATTGCTCAACGGTTCCCGTCAGCTAAAGTACAAACTGAGTGACTGACAGTGTCCCTTTTCACCAATTTCACCAATTGCAATTCCAAGCTGTGGTTTTGGCCTAGGGGACCGCCTCATGGCAGCTGTCCACAAGGGCGGCACAAGCTTAATGCTGCCCCACCCCGCAGTGGTTGTTTACCATTCATCAGAGCATAGCTTGAATGCACAGTGTGGAGGTTGTTTACCATTCATCAGAGCATAGCTTGAATGCACAGTGTGGACTTAGGAGGGTTTTAGGAGGGTGTACTTAAAGAGCTGTCGCCACGACCCTCACCAGGACAAGCGGTTTAGAAAATGGATGGATGGAATTTCGTTTTAACGTTTGTCGTCTTTAACTTTTTTCTTCACAAATTATACTCCAATTGTTCCAACAGCATCATGCCGTGAGTCGAAGCCATTCCACTTATAACTCTGCAGCTAGCAATGGCCAGAAGACTGTCACAGTAATACACGTGAAGTCATTTGACTAAGGCTTCTTTATCCACACTAGGCCCAAACCTTAGTTCTACGTTTTCGTTTGCAACAACGACCGACTCACCGAATCGCTGAAAGGCGTCCGACACAGCCTGGTTCTTCACCATGTCCATGAGGCCGCGGCCCAGGCAGAAGTGCGGGAAGATGAGGAAGATCTGCTTCAGGATGGAGTTGATGCTCTTGAGGTTCTGTGCGACACGGCGATGAGACAAGCCGTCAGTCCGGCCAAGCTCCCCATCGCGTGAATAGACAGGCAGAACTATCGCACTCGCAACCTCGCTGACGTTAGAATTAAGGCTGCAATCTATCCGAGTAAACTTGCACGCACAGCGTCGTAACGCAACGAGCGGAACACAAACAAAACGACGAAACCCACGGCGGCAGGGTGGCGCAGTGGTAACTTCTGCGTCTTACAGAAATAATTCTCTTGCCCGAGGCGGTTCGATTCCCGTGTCTCGAGCAAGCTCTGAAAAGCAACTATAATTAATCATTATTATCATTTCTTATCAACATTCAGGACGACGCGCCGTGTTGGCGCTCTCGGCCACTCACCTGGTCGTCTTCGAAGAGCTCCAGGATGAAGGTGGCGATGCTGCCGTTGATGCCTATGAACAGGTTGATGCAGGTGAGCACCACGTAGGCCGTGCTGGGCACGCGGAAGATGAACGATGCCGGGTACATCAGCGGGGTGATCGACCAGCTGCGCCAAGCGAGGAAACACGCGCGGGGACAAGGGACGGGCCTGAATCAGCCTCGGGAACCTGGCTGGGCGGCTGTCGGAGCAAGGACGTGCTTACTAAACCCGAGGTAGGCAAGGCTAGTCTGGGTTAGGCCAAGTTGGGCCAAGTGTTGTGTGTGTTGCTGGTTGAAACGGCCGGTATCCACGTTGTCCTGGGTTGACCAGCTGCCTCTCTCAATGGTGGGGTTTTTGAGCAGAATTTTCCGGCTGAATGCCCTTTCTAACGCCAACCTTCTTAAGTCGGAAGGTTAGCTCGGCCGAGTAATGGACAGTAAAAGCACGTCAAACCAGGTTATAGGCCAAGTCAGCCCATTAGCTATACGTGTCTGACGGGATAGGCTGTGGCTCACCGCAACCCTCTACAGGATGAATAATGTTTCGGCTGAATCCCCTTTCTGACGCCAAGCTCCTTTAGTCGGAAGGTTAGCTCGGCCGAGTAACGCACAGTGAAAGCACTTCAACCCAGGCTATAGGCCAAGTCAGCCCATTAGGTTGACACCGATAAGCTGCGGCTGACCGCGACCCTCTGGAGGGCGACGCGGGCACGGTGGCGATAGTGAGCGAGCGTCGCGAAAGCGGCGGCACGCACCCGTAGAGCAGCAGCAGCGTGATGAGCACGGGCAGGTTGGCAGCGGACGTGTACGACTGCTGCTGGAAGCACAGGAAGATGAGCACCACCAGCGTCGCCGGCACCGTGTAGTTCAGCTGAGGACGGAGAGAGAGACGGCGACACGCGCGATAGAGCGATCGATCGATCAAACGATTGTGCCGTTTTGTTTTTACTTTACGCTGGCAAGAAACGTTTAGCCGCGAGTTCGCTTACAAGATCGACACGTGCAGGAGGACCTTGGTGATTAAATGAACGTTGAATAAATTAATTCATTATCAGAAACCACTTCATCCTGTACAGAGTTGCGGTGAGCCGGAGCCTATCCCGGCAGACACAGGGCGCAAAGCAGGGCCATAGACAGGATGGGGACGCCAGTGCATCACAGATGGGCGTTACAGTGGGATATAAATCATAACAAGGGACACCGCCAGGCAACACGGATGCGCGTTGGCAAATCGCACGGGGTCCACCCCTCGAAAGAGCGGCGCTTATTTATTTTGTCAATGCAGGAATCCCGTCAAGAGCTTGCAAGCTCACTGGGTATTTTTACCGCTGTAATAATGAGAATAAACATCTTTGCCTCAAAGCACTGCTGAGGAAGAGGGTGCCATGGTGGCACGGTGAGTAGCGCTGCCGACTCCACGGCAAAAAAACCCCCCAAAAAAATGTGTTGCTGATTTTCCGTTCTCTGTCGTTGTTGACATGCCGTTCTCTCCGCAGCCCTGTGCAGCACTTCGTGACCCTCGGGTGAAAAGCGCTCTATGAATGCTATTATCTATCTATCTATCTCGCCGTGCGACAGACCCGCTCACCATGTCCCACGCAAAGTTCGATATCCAGTAGACGGTGGGGTTGACGCCGCTCACGAACTGCAGGTGCTTGGCCTTGCTCACGCGCTCCTGGATGAGGAAGAGCACGAAGCTCGCCGGCACGAAGGACATGGCGAAGATCACGCAGATGGACACGAGCACGTCCACCGAGGTGGTCAGCCTGGGACGGAGGGGGGCGCACAGATCCACGGACAAAGGTCGAAAGGTCAGCCGGACGCGGGTCTCGAGTCAGGTGGCTCGGCGGGGATAATTAATTTGATCGGTATCGGTTTTGGTGGTTTGCTCTTCAGAGCTATTCTTTCGGGATGGCCGTGTGAAACGATCGCTCTCCTTCGCTCACCTCAGGCCCTTCTTGCCGTGAGGTGGCAGCGCTACTCACCGTGCCACAGTGCAATCGGTAACCCATCCATCCAATTTCTAAACCGCTTGCCCTGGTGAGGGTCGCGGTGGCAACAGTCCAAGGAGAGTGGACCAGACATCCCTTTCCTCAGCAACAGATTCCAGCTCTTCCTGCTGGGGGATTCCCAGGCGTTCCCAGGCCAGCCGAAGGATATAATCCCTCCAGCGTGTCGGTAACCCTCCCCTACTCAACCCCCCCCACCCCCGCAACCCCCGCATCCCACCCAAACCGCCCCAGACGTCGTAACGGGCCGCGGCGGGGATACGTACAGCATGACCTCGGAGAGCTGCTCCTTGGTGAGGTTGAGCGGGTGGTTGTAGGCCGTGATGCCGTAGTCGGCGGGGTCGGCCCCGGCCGGGAGGCTAGAGCGCAGCACCGCGTTGTTGGCCATGTTCATGAAGGCCACGACGGCGTGCCAGCCCTTGTTGTTGAACCAAACCTGTGGGGCGAAAGCGCACGCGCCACGACTTATCGCGTGTGAGTCAAACGCAGGAATCGGGGCAAAGAGCTTGTGCGAGCTCGCCGGGTGTTTTCTGCTGTGATAATGAATTCGTTCATTCGTTCCGTTGTCAGAAACCGCTTAATCCTGTACACCCTGGCAGTGATAAAAAAACGGTGACCAATGAGCTAAACGACATCTTGTTTAAATTTTTAAATGACCGCCATCAAATTCAGGCCTGTCGCTTAACACTCCGTAGGCCCGTATCCACGGGTAACTGACCTTGATAGTTTCCTTGGGCCCAAGGAAGGACACCATGTCTTTGACGCCACTGTACAGTACATCCACCGCCTTGTTCTGTAAATAACAACAACACCGCACACACTTGATAAACAAAGACCTGTGTACAGGCGCAAACATACGTGTGCCTAAGGCCCTACCGGTCGGAACACGCCCGATGCCGTCACTTCTCGGAAGCTAAGCGGGTTTAACCCTGGAGGGTGTTTAGGTTAATGACTAAATTGACTGTCAATGCGTAAAACAGGATGTATCGGCTGCTCAGGGCTACGTGGTGAGCATCATGAAACACAGCAACACGTGCCAAGGACCGTCCTTCTTTTATGAGGCAGCTGTTCTGGGAAAATATGTACGTTTTCATTGAAAGTCTGGGTTATTGCCAGTTAGACGTACAGTCTTCTGTCTATTATTCTGTTTACCCCCACGGTATGTCCCGGTTTTTTGTACGTGCAGTGGCAACCATTGCAGCAAAACACACTGTACTGCACTTCTATGCTCCCACGTCTAACTCAAGCGGCACTCGTCACAGGGCACCGGGGGCAATTTTGTCCGCAGGCCAAATAACCTATGCAGCAGCATGTCTTTGGACTGTGGGAGGAGACCGGAGTGCCTGGCGAAAACCCACGCGGACACGGGGAGAAGATGATTACCTCAATGTGGAAGACCCTCTTGACATTGGTGAAAACGATGTCCATGTCTTTGCGGGTCGTGGTGCCTGAGGCCTTCTTGCCAACAGACAGGCCCCCGTACCTGAGGAAAAAATACAATTATATAAAGTATAAAACAGACAGAACCATAAGCATGAAAAAGTAAACACAGGAAACGCTAATCCATGAACTGATTAAGCTGTGATTTAGTATCTCATTTTATCAATGTTTTAAAAACTTTGTATATCATAGTTGTGATTTCAAAATGACACTAGTAAACACTTCAGTGCACATTTAGTTGTAGGTTTGTGTGAGGAGACGTTCTGTAACATACCTGACTTCGTTCACCCAGTACTTGTGTTTGAGACTGTAAACACGTACATGGAAAACAACAACATAGTTTTAGACATACAAATACAATATATCAAACATCGGTTGTGTATAAAGTGCAACTCACAAATAAAATATTCATGAAATACATTTCACTTATCCATAACCTATCACCGCATGGATCGTAACCTTATTGTGGTGGAGGAGTTTGTGTGTTGCAATGAACCCCAGAGCTACGTCACCTGGAGTCTAGTACCCCTGCTAGGGGTCTCCCTTGGTGAACAGGTCTGGAGTCTAGCACTCAGGCTAGGGTCTCCCTTGGTGAACAGGTCTGGAGGGAGGTTCCAGACAAATAACGATCGGAAGACTCTCCGACTAAAGAAGGTTGACGTCAGAAAGGGCATCCGGCCAGACAATTCTGCTCCAATACCCCCACCATTAGGGGTCAACCGGCCAACCGGGGTCAACTTGTATAACGGCCGTTTAAACCGGCAACACAAACGCACGCAACGACCTCTCATCGAGTCCCCAGTTATCACGAGGGGTCAAGAACAGAGGCACAGAGACAAGGGGCACCTCTTGCGGATGGCCTGCGGGTATGTCTTGACGAGGTAGTCGGAGATGTTTCGCTGAGACAGGTCCTCCAGGGTATCCCCGGTGTTCTGCGCTCTCTGCGAACGAGCACGGGGGAGAAGTTGGACAACGGCACAACGGTGGACAACGACTACGGCGGCGGTGAAGGGGATCTCACGCGGCGCATGGCTTCGTGGCGTTACCACTGCGCCACCCTGCTGCGACAGTTTCCCAGGCACTCTCTCTCGCTCGTCCCTCACGCGCGCAGCCCCGGGGGGGGATCGCGTACCTGCATGGGGGGAGGCCCCCCGGCCCCCTCCGGGCAGTCGGGGAGGATGACCCGGCGGCCTTCTCCGCTACAGCGGCACGCCGGCGACGGGTCCTCCATGCTCCAGTTGCGCGAGTTCAGCGCGCGGGTCATCGCGTCCGACATGGGCGGCTGGACCCAGTCGGATGCCGTCTCAACGCAGGGCGCGTCCCTAGCGGCACGCGGGAACGCGCAGTTTGGGGGGGGTTTGTCAGTTGGGGTTTCACGTCGGTTTTTTTGGTTTAATCGTCGCTGGTTGCGGTCTCGACTTTTCGACTGGGTTTACGTTGCGATGACCACCGTCGTGAAGTCGGTTTGGCCGTACGTCGGAAATATTCTCGCGGAGAGGGACCGACTTAAGAGGCGTGAGGGACGAGAGGCAGGCCACCCCTGAGGTCAGCCAGTACCAACGACTGTCCACGCTCTACAGTCCTTTCTATATTAAGGTGTTATAATCCAATTGATGAATGCTTATAATTGCTAGGAACTGTCAGGTTGATTGACAATCCAGTGCTCGCCGATTCACCCCAGCTAAACTCGCTCCGATTCACGGACTCCTCCATTTCCGTCTGACGCGTCGAGCTCGTTGCTCTTCGCGAAAACAAACTTGTATATATTTTAACTATTGTCAGCAATTCGCATGTTTGTTGTTGTCAATGCAGGAGTCCCGTAAAGAGCTTACACGTTCACTGGGTTTTTTTGTGCTGTAATAATAACAAATCTATCATCATCTAGCATCATCATCAAACGGGAGATTTGGAGGTGCAACTCACGGGATGGATTCTCCGTTCATGCAGCGCGTCCCGAAGCCCGGCTTGCTGACCAGCGCGTCGTACAGTGAGTTCGTTTTCACGTTGTTGGGGGCGTCGTTGCTGTAGCGTCACACGCGCGCGCACACAGCACCGCGACGGTGAGCGACGCGCCAAGCACTCGCGCGCCGCGAGACACGCAGCGGTTGGAGGTCGGAGACCGACGCAACCCGTGAACCCGCGTTGCTTGGTTTGTTTAGAGAATGTACTGGCATAGGTTGTTACGGCTCGATGTGTGAGAACTGCTCTTTTGGGATAACCGTGCCGAGTGTTTCTCTTTCCTTTGCGATGTTTCACCTCCCAAGTTGGAAGCATCGTCGAGCGATGGAGGTGAATCGTCACGAGGGAGAGCGCTCAGTGACATGGCTATCCCGAAAGAACAGCTCTAAAGAGCAACCATCACGAATCGAGCCGTGAAAACTTACGTCAGTAAATTGCTCCGCTCTCATGCTTAAGAAAGTTGATGGTACCAGAGCAAAAGTGTGAATGTAAAGCTAAAGTAGTGTTAACACTTAAGAAGTAAAGCTGAATCCAGAATTCTCGGTGTCGACGTACATACACAAAAACACTTGCACCGTTATATATACGTAGATTACGCGCACGGCATTAACTAACTGAGCGGCACTCACGGCGCCACGTGGCCACGATGCCGCCTGACCGCGAAACACAACGACAGGTGGGAGCGAGGCCTACCTCAGGAATGTGTACTGCTCTCCGTACATCCACGGCTGCAGCTGAAGCATCGGGTACTTTCCGAACGGAGGGATGATGAGGCTGAAGACCAGCGCCAGGCACACGAACACAGCGGGCAGGATGATCTGGGAGAGATTGGGACGCGGAAACAAACGCGGACAACCGGTCAGTTAGCCGGCGCCGCGGCGGAGTGTGTCGTCTCCCCGTTCTGACGAGCGTGCGCTGAGGTTTCTCTATCTACCAATGTAGGTTTTTCACCACTCGATTCGTGACGGTTGCTATTCAGAGCTGTTCTTTCGGGATAGCCTTGTCACTGAGTGATCTCCCTCTCTCCCTCGCGACGTTTCGCCTCCCACGTTGAAAGCATCATCAGGAGGTGAAACGTCGCGAGGGAGAGATGGAGATTGCTCAGTGACACGGCTATCCCGAAAGAACAGCTCCGAAGAGCAACCGTCATGAATCGAGCCTCGAAAACCTACGTCAGTCCAACATCACATGTCCTCAATTGTACCGTACCATTCCGATTAAATTATCCCCGGGACCCGAATCTGAGGCCTTACCTGGGCCACGAATCCCTTGCGGCTGCGACGAGCGTGGTGGAAGCGTTTGATGAACAGGGCCTTGAACTGCAGCAAGATGAGCCGCACGCCGCTGATTTGCTGCGTCCCCTTGCCGTCGAGCTCGTTCAGCTTCTCCAGCTCGCCCAGCTCCGCTAGGGTGGGAAAGGGACGGCGTCAAACACGTTGTGTAAACGAAAACAACAATAACAATAGTAAATCGCTCCCTGTTTTGCTGATGTCGAAAAAATAATGCGGTGGGAATTTTTGACGCAGATTTTGAGTTGGTGGTTTAACAGAATTACTCCCCCGCGGTGCAGCGATATCGTGCGACATGCAAGGCATGATGGGAAGACAGAGACAATGATCGTGAAATAGTGCCGCTTGGCCGGTTATAATTCACCTTGCTGGCGAGTACTATTATTCTTAGAAAGTTAACCTGCATGTACAGGTTTATGAATACCGTACATGTGTTTCTTACTCAAATTAACTCTCGTTTATTAATAGACACGTATAAAATGTACGAGTCCAGTCGGTGTTTGCGAAGGGCTTTTAAAGACAAGGAAGATGACGAAATCTTGTTGCTAATTATAACTAACAGAACATCCGCTTTAAGCCGGTTGCTAAGTGCCCGGGGTAAAAATGTGTGTGGGTGGTGATAATTGATTGTCATTTAAGTATCAACTGTCTGAGAAGCCCGACGGCTCCCGGCAAAATTCTCATTTGTAAACACGCGTGGCATTTAATTACGTTGGCGTTTGGGAGTCGATTATTCCTGATTCGTACCATCAGCGAGCAAGCAGGAATTTAACATATCAAATAATGGATTTTCACGTGAAGTAGCAACTTCCAATTGAGACAATTCGTCAACTCGCAGCAAGGATCACTCATCGATTAATGACATCCCCGCGGGTCATTTCAACATCATCGTCGCTCATTGTGTGTAAAGCACTTCCAGAGGTTACAACCAGGGCTGTCGCGCTATCGTCTTTACGATACGATTATCACGTTATCAATTTTCCGCGATTTGGTTATTTGCGATTCACATTTTTGCCGTATTGCTGTTTTGAACTTAGCTTTACTTCCACTATAATTGGATATTGCTTTCGAAGTTTTTCAACTGTAGTTCATCAACATACGCCTACTGTACGCGTTTGTAATCGTCACATCACTCTTTTACACAAACTCAGAAAATTATAACGTCATATTATCGCCATGCCTTCAATCAATTGACAGTGCATTTAGGGATTAATCGGCTAAGACAATCAAAATGCGACGATCTTTGCAAAAAGGACTATGCGATTATTGCGGCTCTTATATCTATGATATATATCCTGTAATCGTGTTCGCGGCAACCCCAGTTATAACACAACCCAGGACATAACAACGACAAACAACGAGTACAGCAGCAACGCAACACAAAAGCGTTCAGAGCACGACTGCATCCGAGAAACAGGCACAATTTCCACAAACAGCCGATAGATTTCTGCAAACAACCGGTATTGTATCGGTTCATATAAAACGCATTTAATAAACATGCATAATGTATAACGATTAAAGAAAAAAATGTCTGATTTTCTCAAACCAAAGTCGGCGACAGAGAGCGAAGCGGCAATTCAGAGATCACGATGACACAGGAGACATTTCAGGGGGAACCAAAGATACCTTTTCTCAAGAGCTCGGGCATTCTGTATCCTTTAGGCACGCGGGCGTTTAAACAGAGGCACATGAGTGTGAGTAGACGGCACACCACGATGTTAGTTGCGCACACACACAACTCGCACACGCAGCGACGCAACAGCTCAGCATCGTCGGTCAAAACTAAACCGACACAGCAGTTCACAACTGCGTCATCCACGATTGAGTAATAACCGCCGATTATTACTGATGTAGTTTTTTTTGGGGATAGTCGTGTCAGACGTTCTTCCTCTCTCCTTCGCGACGTTTCGCCTCCCACGTTGGACGCATCATCATTCAGAATCCCGCTGATGATCGAAACGTCGCAAAGGAGAAAGAAGCAACGCTCGATACGGCTAACCTGAAACAGCAGCTTTTAGGATCGATTCTCCTTGTTATTCTTAGGCAGTAGTTTGAACTGCAAGGTAATTGAGGCACACAAGTACCTTGGTACACGTTCCTCTCGGCGAGTTCCATGTCCGGCTCGGGCTCGGCGTTCGTGAGATGACATCCGGAGAAGCGGAGCCTCCTGCGCCTCTTCTTCGGAATCTCGCCGTCTGGAGGGGAACCGCGACGGGACGGTTAAACCGCGGCTCGGTCGAAAACGACGGATGGCGAGTTAGCCTTGTGTGTGCTCGTGTCTGGAACGCTCCGGAATTTCCGTGAATGATAACAATACAGGCATACCCCGGGGTTACGAACGGTTTCTGTACGTTTGTAAGTCGATTTTTCGCGGAACACAATATATTTCACGTTATACTGTGCTGTACACGAAGCAGCGATGCACTCGATGCTTTAAGGATTTGTCGGAACACAATATTTAATGTTATAAGATATACTGCATGCAGTATACTGGCCTCAAAATACGATGAAATCACTCCGCAATATACGCTCTATAAGAACATTAGTATCACATTACAATCAAATCATAAAAAGAGTACTTGTGAAGCGCCCTGTGAGCTAATCTCCGCAAGGCGTACGAGCCTCTGCCACGACTTACTGTTTGTCTGACTGCTGGCCGCAGGCTCCTCGGCAACCTTCAGGAAGATCTGTGAGGTTGGGGAAAGACACCGAGTCGCGGGTAAGTGTCGGCCTTCACAGGTGCTGCTCGCCAACAGCACTTGACCCTACGGTCTGTTACGGCTACACAGACGATCCTTGTTCTGTGTCTCCGTTAAATGTGTCAGTGTGTATGTGTCCGCGTGTGTCTATCCGTGTTTGTATGTGCGTCTGTGTGCTTGTGTTTACTTGCCCCAACACTGCTGAGGCTATACAGGGGACCTTTACCTTTGTCTCCGTTAAGTGTGTATGCCTGTACGAACATGCGCGCGTACTTCCGCGCGCCGCTGCGCACTTAACATTTTTTTGTTTATTTATAATCTTGCATATATTTTTATTTTTGTCAGCAACTCGCATGTTTGCTGTGTCGCAGGAGTCCCGTAAAGCGCGTGCAAGCTCGCTGGGTATTGTTTTTGCCGTAATAATAAACATCCATCCATCAACACCGCTAAGGCTACGCGGGGGGGGGGACCTTTTATCCACGCGTGCGCCGCGCGCGCGTCTCGACCGGGCGTCGCACCTCCTCAAGCGTCGTGTCGGAGATGCCGTAGCTGGAGACGCCGAGCTCCGCCAGCTTCTCGTCGAGCTCCTTGAAGAGCAGCGCGAAGGCACCGTCCTTGGCGCCCGCGTACGGGAGCACGTAGGTCAGCTCCTGCCCGAAGTTCTCGATGAGGCGGGCGTCAGCGACGTGTTGCTGCAGCAGCCGGGTCACCGCGCTCACGTCTGCGGCACAACGCACCGAGGAAAACCACAACCCCAGGTCCCGTTGATGGAAGGTCAACGTTCGCGTCGGTCCCGATCGTCGCGTCGCTTAAAAAAAAAATAGTTCGTTCGTTCGTTTGGTGGCAGAAACCGCTTATTCCTGTACGGGCGTTGCGGTGAGCCGGAGCCTATCTCGGCAGAAACGGCCCAAGGCAGGGCTATACCCAGGACGGGACGTCAGGCCATCACAGGGCACCGGGGGCAATTAAGTCTGCAGGCCAATTAACCTATGCAGCAGCATGTCTTTGGACTGTGGGAGGAAAACGGAGTGCCCGGCGAAAACCCACGCGAACACGGGGGAGAGAACATGCAAACTCGACACAGAAAGGCAGCCGAGTCGTAATTGAAACCTGGGATCCTTCTTGCTGTGAGGCGGCTGCGCTATGCCACCGCGCCGCTGTGCCGCCCACTTGCAAAAAACTGAAAACGCAAATTGGTTTGAGAAGGAGCGTTCTTGAACTCACCTGCGATGGAGTCAGGGTTGGATTCGTCGCTTCCGAATCCTTCGTCCGAGCTGCTCGCCGAGTGGCGGTCGTCCTGAGCAGATCGGGAAAGGAGGCGATGAGAATGACGGAAATAAGCGGAGTCGGCTCCGATTATTTATCCCACGGCCCCTCGGCCGGCCCAGTAACACAGTGCAGCAATAGCTTCCACAGCCCCACTTGTATTTCACCGATTTGATGCAATAGCAAGGAACGTTTCATCGCTAAATAAACTAGCAGAGTACCCGCCCTACGGCGATATTGTTCCAATCGTGTAAAATGCTCTTCGACGTCAGGAGCTCAAAGAGTGCTTAAGAGGTCTGATGGTACTTTTGAAATATTGGGAATTAAAAACTGAAATATTGGTAACGTTTAAGAACTGTGATCAATAAAAAATCCCAATTATGTCTTCAACGTGGGAGGCAAAATGTCGCAAAGGAAGAGGAACGTTCGACAAGAGCAGCTCTTAAGAGCAATTCTCATACATCGAGCCGTGAAAACCTACATCACTAAATATATATACATTGTTTGAAATAATAAACATGAAAGACCACTTTGCATAGCGAGATATTGATTCGAATTGGACGTTATCATGCATTAGTGAATCATTTACAGATTAGTGATTTTGAATTAAGAGTGTAAAGCAGTGTTCAAACTAGACAATATGCACTCGATGCTGGTGTAGCACAAACTCGGTAGTCGGAGTGTTATTCCACATAATGTTAGTGTTCCGATTAACTGGCCGTGTCACGTGATAACTCTGCAGAGGATCTGGCCAATCAGCTGTCGGCTGTTCTCTTGGCTCGGAGCTGATTGCATCACCATCGCCATTTGGCGGTGCTTGTGATATTGATAGCACTGAACACAGAAGTCATATTTGGATTGATCGCTTGGCTAATGGGGGGTCATACTGGCCGTGTCTGAGTACGGAGACAGCTCCACTGAGCGGCCGAGTTCAAACCCTAGCAGCTGCCCGCGCAATGAGGCAGTGGACGGAAATTCCACGTTCTCATGCCGGGGACCTGCATACCTACGTATGAACCACTGTTATAAAAGTTGAGTTGACCCCACAGAGATCGAGAGCAGAGCCTGAACCCTGACCGGATTTTGAACTCGGTGAGTTTATTAACAAATATGCGCTGGCCTAACTCAGTGAGTGAGCAATACAAAACGTAAACTATAAACGATAACTGTTGGACTTTTCAAGAAATATCTTCCTGATTGTCATGGCACAAGATGAAGCATCTACTTAAAACAAAAAACACTCATTAATTAGTTGGCCGATAACATCATAATCTATAGGAAGCAGTGTCTAGTGGCAATACGGCGCCGGCAAACCGCCTGGCTGCCTCCTCCGCCTCTCTGCGCTTTCCTCGCGCCTCCGAGTCGTTCTCTCATCGAGTGAATACCTTCGACATTGAATGAATATGTGCGCGTTATAAATGTAAAATTATTATTATCTTGCGTCGAGCAGCGCAAGCAAAGCGCCAAAGTGTTAGCGGGCGGCGAGAGAG